>CM043113.1:40869961-41372394 GCA_023701765.1 Hylyphantes graminicola | reverse complement strand
AATAACATCTTTACTTTTTTTAATTTCAATTGTAACTTACAATGTTACATCGAAAGAATAAAATACAAATAGTTACACAAGGATACTGTTGACACATATGCTAAACAAAAAAGTACAGAAGCATTAATAAAAGTAACGAATTAGTAAGGAATTGTAAATATTTTGGACTAACTTTGCTAGTCTTCTGTCCTGTTGTTGGTCCAAAATGTTTGCATTTGTAATCATTTATGCACTCGAAGTAAATATATATATTTTTTTTTATTTTAATGACATTAAATGCTACTGAGTTTTATGATCGTTTCTATGTTTTTATTTAATTTTTTTTGCGAGTTCTCGATTTTTCAAAGAAACATGTTTTAATGTTTGGCACTATGTGATTAATGGAGTCGTAATTAATCTTTTCTCCAAGAATTTACTTTCCCTTGCGACTGGTCCATGATTTTGTTAATTTCTGTTACCATGTAAGTATTTTTCTTGGGTTCTTTGTGTGCTGTTTTTTAAATATAGAAGCAACACAGAGAATTATAAATATTAATAATAAAAAATAGCATCTGTACTTCTTTTTAACGTTTATAAAACAGGAAAATGTTAAAAGAAAAATGCATTATATTATGTGCTAAGTAATACCAACAAAACGCTCATTGAAAACTTTAAAAAAAAAAATGCAATATTCGAATGCTAATGCACATCAGAGAAATCTAACCACAATTTAAAGTTTCTAAAAACAACAAAAGTTTAACACTAAAAAACTAAGTAAAAATTCGATGTTTTATCTTGTTTACATAGGGAGGAAAAGAGATAAACATGACTGATCGCTCTTATAAAAGTAGAAAAAAAGTAAGAAAAAAGTGAAGCTCGTGTATTAAAACGCGCAATCTAGGTTAAACGAATGTGCACTCGCAAAAATATATCACACCTTGCAAAAATTATGTAAATCTACTTTTTAAATAAACATTTAAATGCAAGAAAATAATATTTATAGAAGCAAGTAAATACTAAACAAAAATATGGTCTCTTTTTAAACACATATAAATGCGCATTTTAGTTTCGCGGTTCCACCAAAATTCGGAGCTTGCCGTTGTAGAGAAGTTCCATAATGTCGTGTTTCTCGTCATTCTGTAACCTGATGTGAAAATTCTGAATCAGCGAAGTCAGGAACAAGAAAACTTGAAGCATAACGTATTCTTCTCCGACGCAAGCCCGTTTCCCTAAAATATGTATAATTGAAGAAGCCACTTAATACGTCACATGCCTATTTTATTTTATATTATCATCGTAACTTGATGCTCTTTGTTATCTCTCCAACAATTCGATTCAAGTCATTTAACTCATTTTCATTGCAATACAATGCCAATTGGCGGCAGTCGCAAGCTGAAAATTGACCTTACTTTTAAACACCCTCATGCTGTAGTTAATTTGGCAAACAACTTTAATAAACAGCTCTTCAAAACACAAAATATCAAAAAAGCATCGTTTTATTTCTAATTGGGGGTTCTATTTTAGACACACGCGAACTATACTATCTATCTGATTTTGTTAATTTATGTTACAAAATCATATCAAATTGATGTCCTTCATTATCTCGCCGACAATGCTATTCGAGTCCTTTAAGTTGTTTTGTAGATGACTTAAAAATGCCGAGTACAGTAAACTCTGTCGAGCAAATCAAACAATTATAAAATGATCTTACTAAAATGACTGAAGACGATGTAAAGCAATGGGAGCAATTGAAGCCAGTAGGAAAGGAAAAATAGAATGCTGAGATGCATCAGAAAAAGTATCACTTCTAAATCTAAGAAAATAACTTTGTCATTGTACAGGGTATTGGTAAGGCCACATCTGGCCATATGCTGTTTAGTTTTGTTACCCTTCCTCAGAAACCTTATAGATTAGCTCATAAAAAAGTTCAGTATAGGAATACAAAAATGATTAAGGGTTTATCTGTTATTGATTATAATAACATATTACGATATTTAAACACATATTCCCTGGGAAAATATGAGAACAAGGGGTGATTTAATTCAGTTATTCAATTTTCTCCCAGGAAGTCCCACAGGGCTTGGGTTATAATTTAAATAGACGAACCAGAGGAAATGGTTAGAAATTTAAAAAAAAAAAAACCTTCTTCAAAAATGATGTGACAAAACATTTTCACAATATAGTTGTAAAAGAGAAGAATGTTTTATCAGAATATGTTGTTTATTCGAAGAGAGTAGAAGAGTTCGATAGTTATAGGAGAGTGGTAAAAATTGTAGATATTTTGGAACAGACTAGCTGGGCCTTTAGCCTGTTTGTTGGTCAACAATTTTACATTTGTAATTTAAGATCAAATAAAAATTACCTGTAAAGTACTGTGCAGAAAGATCTCCTTGGATTTTCCCTTCCTTAATGTATTCGTCAATAATATCCTGAATATGGTCTTCTTTGTAAGTAGATTTATGATCATCGATGATTTTATAAATGCATCTTTTAATGAACTTATGACTTTCCTTAAATTCTCGGTAACCAGAAGTAAACGGCAAAATTAAGTATCTGAAAAAATGAACACGTGGAAATTTACACATAAGATTCTGAAAATATTTTTTTGATAAATAAAGTATGCTATATTTATGGTAAATGTTACGACTTACAAAATTCTTTGTTCCTGGATAACTACTACAACTGTCTGCACAATGAAAACAGCAATTATTACTATTATTTTAGAATAACATATTATAAAATAATCAATCGAATTGAATTAATTACAATGGATAATTATGAATTAAAAGAATTAAAAAATATTTTAATCTATAATAAATTTTTTTAAAAACATATTTTAATGGAATGTTTTATGGAATGTTTAATGGAATATTTTAATGGGGCTAATTAATAATATTTTAATGGGGCATATTTTAATGGGTTACGGGCTAATTGGCACGCTCTATTCAAAAGATAACTTAATAAAATGAAGAGCTCAAGTGCAAAACAAGTTAAATAACTTTTTGGAAAAAATTGAGTTGGTTAGTTTTTCATACAGATTATATACGTATTGATGATTATGAGTAAATATAATCGTATGTATATGTATACATATACATACGATTATACAAAAAAAAGTTAAATCGTATGTGTATGTATACATATACATACGATTTAACTTTTTTTGTGCAAATCAAAATGTTGGTGGATCCCTTTCTACAATACCTGTATGAAAAGCTAACCAACTCAATTTTTTTCCAAAAAGTGATTTAACTTGTTTTGCACTTGAGTTCTTCAAATACTAGTTTTCTGCAAGTCATACATGCTGTAGATCTTTAGAAACAGGATTAAAAATTTTCATTTGTGAAATTCAAAAAAATTGGGATGTTTTTTATTAATTTTTTGCTTACGCACGTTAGGGGCCCCCGTGGCCAGGGGGCCCCATATAATTGATACGGCTGATACGGCGGTAGCTACGCCTCTGAGTTTAAAGTCAGTTTAAAGTGCTTTTGTTGGAAACAAAGTTCCGAGTTTTCTTCCGAATTCTTACTTTCTTAAAAAAAAGATTATAATGTTCCTTTTCGAATTTCTTATTTCGGTTTTTCTTAATACGTTTTGAGTATTTTTATTAAGCTTTGAATTATTTCATCTCTATCTCCTTTCTTTTTTTTTCTTTATTATTTAATTCCAACCATTTGCCGTCTGTGCGGCCGTGCAACATTTGGTCCGGCCGACTACACTTGGTGCCAGGCTTTTTTTGTCACACTTTGAAATGAGTAAAATGGCCGCATAAAAAATGCGATGAGCCTATTGGATCAACATATGATCCTCGGCACTTTTCCTATGCACAGACAAAGCCACAAAAATCATATTCGATCATTGGTTTAATTTGGCGCCCAACGCTGTACTTGGGTGTTTACATTTTAAATGCTTTTCCCTATTTCTACTATTTTATTACTTAATAGAATACTTTTTCTGAATAAGAAACATTTTAAAACTGTTAATTAAATTGTTAAGAAAAGTCGGAACTTAATATAATTGAAATGTTCTATCACTAGATTTCCTAGGGTTCTTTTGCATCTTTTTGACATTTAATATAATTAATTTTAATTACATTTGCTTTCCTTTCTTGTGTAATTGAAACACATTCATTCGACCTGAACTTGTATTAGATAATATAGGTTTAACGAAACACGTAACGCGAAAACACTACAAAATTAAAACGAAAGGGAAATATACAAAAAAAAAAAAAAAAACTAAAATCTCCAAACTAAAAAAACCTCGAAAAATTAAATGTATAAGCTATACAAAAAATACGAAAGTTAATTTTTTTTAAGGAAAAACACCAAAAGGTAATGTAAAAAGTTAAAATTTAAACTGAACGAGACTAAAGATATCGTACACAATAGGCATTGCAACTCAATTGAGAGAGAGCGCCCTTATACAATATACAGGCCCCTTTTTAATTTGTTAGAAACCCAAAGCGAACTGAATTGCCGATTCGAAGAACATTTGTTTATACGAAACTCAAAATTTATGAGCACTTGGGGGATTAGTAAGAGTGGTGAAAGAATTATTCGCTTCAATGCACGAAACGAAGACACATTCCTAAACTTGCTTTATATGGTTGCACAGAGAGAGAGAGAGAGAGAGAGAGAGAGAGAGAGAGAAGAGAGAGAGAGAAGAGAGAGAGAGAGAGAGAGAGAGAGAGAGAGAGAGAGATGGTCTTTAAGCCGGGGCAGATGTGTAAAGAAAAGAGGCAACTTTTACGAGAAACTTTTCTGAAAATTTGAAATAGTCAGGTTTTACAATATTATATAAAATTACAATTGTCCTATATATTTTAATGAGTTTTCTAAGAATATTTACGTAAAAGAAACTCATAGTTTGTCGAAAAATAGACCCTTTTATTGAAAAGTTTAATTTACAGGACTAAGTTTATCATATATTATTTTTCAATAATCGCGTAAAAGGTATTTGCAATGCTTCAAACACTTAATTTGATAGTAATAATTTCTCCAAAGTTTAATTAACCACTTTCCCGATATAGTATTTATTATTATCACATTCAAAATACAATTGTAATGTTGGATAAAACCGTGTAATAAGGTTACTTTTACGCTCATGTACTTAAAACTCAAATTCATAAAAGTAACATTTGTACCCTGGTTTTTTTTTAAATAAAAGTTTGATTTACGCACACCGTTTTCGATTTGAATTAGTAGGGTTCTTCGCACGAGCAAATGTTGCAAGCACATAAACAAATGTTGCAAGATTTTTTCATTTAAAATATCTGCAAATAAATAACTTAAACTAGTAAAATTATATAATTTTCCGTCAGATGGGTGCTGCTTTAAACTTAAACTAACGATTTATTTATTTTACAATTTTATTTTTTCAATTAAAAAAAATATACATAGATTGAATCAAGTACATTTGGATTGACATGTGTAAAATTTTAGATAACAGTTTGTCAAACTACTATCAAAACACTAACTTCTCAAACTTTTTCATTTACCTCAGTTTTTTTTCTTACTAAACCTTGTTTACCTTTGAATGCTGACCTCCCCTATCGTTATCCTAATTGCTTTATTGTTGGTGTTGGTATACAAATTGTAATAATTATTTTCTATTACGAATCCAGTGACATAGTTTCACGTATCTCAAACACGCAACTCGAACAATAATTTAGTAAGACACACGTACTCAGGACGGATCTTTACATTTTAATGGTTGTTTTTACTTACATTTTGATTACATGTTACAAAAGTTGATGAACGTAATTATCGTAGTTTGTCCGTTTAATTGTCCGTGTGTGAAAACTGGCATGTAAGTTATAACAAAGTAGTTAGACTGCGAAAGTGAAAGTAAATTGTTACAGCATACATGCTTTTACAACTGGTATTATCAAAAGTTTAGTAATGAACTTTTGTCATTGTAGTAGTTTGTTCATTGTAGGAGGGAGCAGAGAAAGATTGTATTATTCTTCAGTATGACTTATGACTTTCTTGGTGGGGGGCAATATCGCCAAGCACTGCGACTTTAAGTCTATTGTACTAAGCCCCAGAAATGACACAAGCACAAGAGACACACAAAGAAAGAGACGACACAAACACATAGACAAATAACAACATTTATTGACAGTCACAAATATCCATGCCTGACCGGGATTCGAACCCGACCCCAGCAGCTCCAAAGGCTAGAATCCTAACGAGTGTGCCACCGGGGCGGCTTCTTAAGTAAAAATCAATTGAAGCAGTGTTTAAAGATTTTTTTTTTATAAGAACCGCTTATTGTTATAGCATTTGCTCATATGTCTATAACTGGCAATGAATAAAAGGCTGAAATGTTTGTAAACCGTCTTCGGTGAAAGTTTCGCATTGAAGAGAAGTATAATTTTTAGTGGTAAAAGTAACATCTAAAATTGTCGCCTCGGTGGCTGAATGGTTACTGTACCGGCCGTTGGAGCTGCTGAGGTCGGGTTCAAATCCCGGTCAGGCATGGATATTTGTACTTGTCAATAAATGTTGTTATTTGTCTATGTGTTTGTGTCGTCCTTTCTTTGTGTGTCTCCTGTGACAGTTCCTTCTGGCGAGCGGGGTAATGGGCTATATAGCCTACGCCCTTCAATTCTAGAGGGCGCATTTGCATTCCATTCCATTCCTTTCCAACATCTAAAATTCACTAACTCTATAGAAAATAAATTTCTTACATTACATGGCAGGTTCTTAAAAGTTAATGAACAGTATTTGTTTCAGCTGCAACTCGGCAAATATCAAATATTATGAAATTAATAAATAAAAAAATGTAGTCGATCAGATTAAATCAATTCAAAATACCAAGAAAGTAATATGATTGAAATAAACTATAAGAAATCGACCCAAGGAAAAAATCCAATTTAGACGAATACGAAGAATTTAAGACTAAACTTAAGCTTGGACATATTTTACGAATAAATGCGCATCATATAAAACTTTTATTTAATTCGGTCTATTATGTACCAAACCTTTAAATTAAGTACACTCTTAAAACAAAAGAGTGAAATCCACTCCAGTAGGATAAGTGCATTTCCGACACTGGAAAGGAGTGAATATTAACTCAGACTGAGTTAAAATCATTCGTTTGGAGTGATCCTGTCGGCGGTTTAACACACAAAGTATCCATTCCAAAAGGAGAAGTGCATTTTCTAGACTGGAGGAGTGAAAATTAATCAGACTAAGTTAAAATCGCTCGTACGTTTTAAGAGTGTATACATAAAACATTATATGTGTGTGCAATAACAAAAAAGAACATTCAGACTTTAATTTTCTGTAGCCTTCTTGAAATTAAAATTTTTTTTAAAAAAATTAAAAGCTGCTGCACATCGTTAAAAATTGGAATTTCAAGTTTAACCTCTATCATGTTCTGAATGGCTACCGAGAGAATAATGCCTGACAAACGAAAATATTTATAGCCTGAAGCTACTCACTGAAAATAACAGATAAAAAACTCTTGGATTCACTAGGTTATTTATTTTCTAAGCAAAGACTTTGAGTATTTCCAATAATATATATACAAAATATAAGATCTGAGGAAGCTTTTTTTTAAGCTTCCACACTTCGTTTATATCGTGAAAATGGGAAAGAGTTATAATTGTTTAATCGGTATGCCTCTCTGTCCTCTACTTTCACACCTTTACAGAACTAAACACAAGTCTTTCAAATAAATGGGATATGTTCACATTGGAGCACAATATCAGCAAAAACGATAATTTGAATGTCAGTAATTGAAATTAGAGATATATTTTAGTTTTTCTTTGCATTGCTGTTTAATTTAAATATTGATTGATATTAATGGAGTTTTTGCATATTGCTGTATTGTATTTTGGAAAATTGGAAAACATTGTTGAAAATTTAAAGGCATAAATTAAAATAAGTTTTTAAGTTTTTCCTCAAATTTTAGAGCAAGAAATAGTTAAATCCCAGTTTACAACGAAGTAAAGTTTTGCACATTTTTAAAATAAACCCCAAAGCGTATGCAAGCACGCATTTTATTAGTGAATGAATATCAAAATTAAAATTTATAAAAACTTGATATTTTCTAAATATTATAGAAAATGTGTAGTAGCCACCAAATATCGCCGGTAGGAACATTAAAATTCTATAGAATTTTTAAATTTATTCTTCGAATTGCAATTAAATTTTGCATATTTTTAAATTTTTTTTATTGAATTTGAAGATTAATTTTACAGCCTGAATCTAACAACTGAAAATTCAAAAATACAGCCAATTTTGACTTCTTAAAAGTTGAAATTGCTGCTATACGTTGCGCTTAGTGATTAAAACATTTTGTGTTTGAGCGGTCCTAGGTGACAGTTATTGTTACAAACCTTTTATAAAATGCACTGCAAAAGTTTAAAAAAAATAGAAGCTAAATAATTGCTGTTTTCAATTTTACCATTGCTGTTTTCAATTTTACTATTGCTGAAAATTGGTTATAAAAACTGTTACAAACCTTTTTTTAAAATAAATGTATTACAAAAGTTTTTTTTAATTGGAGCTAAATAATTACTGTTTTCAATTTTATTATTACTGAAAATTCCTATGAAAAGCATTTTTTTTTAACGAATTTTGTGATGTACTAAGCCTTACGAAGCGTAAATCGCGCATTTGCATTTTATTTTATATCTTTATAATATATTTATCAATATTTTTAAGAAAACCCAATTTTAAAAATAGTTTTAAAACTTTTATTTTGAGTATTTTAATAATTTTTTAGGTTAATATTTTTTAAAATAGTTCATACTTGCTTGAATACAAGCAAATACTACTAGTACGAATTAAATACGGTTTCAAAGTAAAAAAAAAGTTCCTCGATAAAAAAAAGGAAACTAGATCTTTTATAAGTTTTTTTACGACTTTCTTTTTAAAAAATATATCTGGTTTTGTTTGTGCTTACAAGAAAAGAGTTCATGTATTATCTTAAAAATATCTTTTGGGATTCATTTTACTTTTAAAATGGGAATCTAGATTTATTTCATATTTTATCGTCCTTTTAAAGAACATGACTTTTTAGTATTTTCAACGAGTTTGTTATCATTCAAAAATCCTACTCAGATTTTTTCCAAAGGTAAACCAATTTTTTTTCTGGATCGGGAAAACCTCTTTGCTTTAGTTTTTTACGGCGTGTCCTCATTTTCCAAAGGATTGTCCACTGATCCTTGGGGACTTTCTTTTCTTTCTAAATTATGTGATTTGTCTCTTTCTCAAAAAAATTAAACTTTCCTTTTTAAAAAAAAAATCAAAAGCAGTAGAAATGAGCCTTTTTTTTCAGACAGTCGTAGTAAATGAGAAAGAATATTTAAAAGCAATTAAGAAATCCTTTTTAAATTAATTTAATTTTTTAGCATTCAGTGTTACACTATATGTTACTTTATGCAATCAGAAATTTTATTCTAAAAATTAGAAAAAAATGTATAAGAAGCATTCGTAAGTTTTTGTGTGGTTTTTAGATCATATGATGAAGTTAAAAAAGCATAAAATAACTTTATAAATCGTTTTTGTGAAAAGTATCATACTTAATTAAGCACAAAAAAGCATAAATTTATCCAATTTAGGGAAATGTTAATGAATAAAAGCCAAAAAGCATATTAATTTTTAAAAGTTCCCGATAAATTATTACAAAAATCTCTTTCTTTCTCGATTTCCCTATCATTCGTTCTCTTTCAGTCTCCATCTCTCTATATCTTTCTTTCGATATCTTTCTCACACTTATTGTCCCCCTTTTATGGCAAAAATTAATCACAGGAAATCTAGTCAACATGGTGTTAAATACTAATATTTAAATGTTTTTTATCCTTACTATTATTTTCTTATACGTAAGGTCAGCTGTTGCTATAAGGTGCTTTAGCTCCAGGATAGAAATGAATTTATCGGAATCCGATTCTGAACGTTTCGAGAATATATACTTAACACGCAGAGTGCCTTTCGCCAATCGATTCCCAGCCGAATCTTGCCATTCCATCAGTAGCTCAAAGTTTTTGTCAATACTGTTGGCTAGCCGATGTACAATTATGAGAGTTAAAGTAGTATTTATAAAAGTATAAACCTACAAAGTTCTAAAAAAATATAGGTTTTCCATTCTTACCGTTGAAGTTTGAGGAAGTTTTAATTTGTGGAGGCAGTATTTTTATTTTTATATTTAAAATTCAGTCACATGTATGCTCAAAAGTTTAGTAAGACCAAAAACAATAATGACTTTTCCGCATTTCGTTACTATGATTCAAAGTAAGACCATTGTCCAACAGTATTTTGTTCTTTGTAGGGGTAGGGGGTAGGGTAGTTACATATATATTCCGGCTTGTGTGCTTGATCAGAGATCCGCTTATAAGCCTTCATCAAGTAAGACCGATGCAGAAAGAGCTTTACTGTCACAGAGAAAAGAAGTACACCCAGGGCGAAGGCGGCAACCTAACCCGCACCCGTTACAGCGCGCAGACTGCTGGCTTGCGATGCTAACCACTCGGCCATCCGTTGCTCTTTGTAATAATTAGTATTTACACTTTGAAAAATACATATCAATTGCAAAGTTGTTGCTAGTTTTTGACATAACCTATTTAGTCAATAAAATTAACATTACCAGTTTGTCGAAAAGCTAAATTCTGCTCAAAAAGAAGATATATTGTTTAAAATATTAATGAGGAATTCCATTTAACATACTTCCATTAAACGGAAAGGTTTTTGGTTGGAAATATTTGTTATCGATTACGCTTTGATTAAACGAATGAAAATTGGCATTATAAATATTGTTAAAAATAACTTTAGTATTTTTCTTACTGACTTGCCAGCTTGATTCCTTAATTTATTATTTGGCTAAATTTTCATCACTTCTGCTTATCCTGAACCTCTGTTAGTTTAGTAAATAAGCTTTTAATCGATATTCTTTATCTTATATCATAATGCAGTTTAAAATAAAAATAATAAACGAATGACTGTTAAAATTACACTCAACTGCACTCACTGAAACACAGGAAATTCGTATTTACCTTACTTGAATTTAAAATAGCAAGTTATTTTTATGTTAATTTAAAATGACCTTCATTTAAACAAAATCAAAGTGGTAATAGGAAAAAATGTATTTAAAAAACTCATTCGAATCCCTATCTCCCTTATTATGAGGGCGTTGTCTTAAACGTCCTTCCGCTTCTTATTCAAAAATCAAATTTAAACTTACACTAAAAAGCAATTTAAATTGTTGATCAGAAACAAATTTATTTAGCAATAACTGTTTCAACGAAAAATATAGTTAAATAAATGAAAGCATCAAGGAAGTTTTATATACAAAATTACATAATGCGCTTAAGAAAATAGAACTATTTTGGTTATTTTTTTAAAGTTAAATTTTTAAAATTCAAATTTTAAATTGAAACTCTCTGTCCTTATCATAAAAAAAACTAAGATTTTTGAACAAATCTGGTGGGTTAGGTATGACTTTAAACGAAGTAGATTTATGATAACATAAATATTTTAAATTTAAAAATGCAAGAATAATTATATCCGTCGTGTTTCATACTTTTGTTCGTACACGGTTGTCTTGGGTGATGGCCAGAAAAATGTTATCCTTCTAAGAGTTAGATTATGCCTATAATATATACATGCAGTCTTTTTAGCATAAGAATATATTTTTTTTAAAAAAATGCATTTATATTTTCTCTATCTTTTTTTTATTTGCCAAGCATTTTAAGATCACGTCTTCGAAAAAAAAACCTAGTTTCGATTTTTTTCCTGACAAATACGTTATTGAAATATTCCATATTATTAAATCTAATTCATACAGTTAAAAAAAATCATATTTTTAAATATTTTCAGGCCGTTTGTAAGGGAAAAAAGTAAGTTAAATATGCATAGTTTTTGCATTTTTATTCGTTTTACAAGTTCAAAAGGCAAGTATTTTTTTAAAATTGTCACCATATATATTTTAAAATAATTATACTATCGTTTTAAACTGAAATGAAACGCATAAAAAGGCGTTAAGGATTTGTTACTATGTTTGTAAATATTTAGTTTCTGAGAAAAAAAACATGCTCCCCGGTGCTTAAAATATTATTTCATATAACCAAGGTATCAAACAATATTCTCTCGATATCAGAGGATATCACAATATCTGAATGATATCATTAATGTGTCGGAAGATTATCTTATCTGTTTTATGTTTTTATAGTATCCTTTTATTAAGAGGCTATACAATGTTTTTTTTATGTAGTTTTAGTTTGCAAATTGGAAAAAATACATGTAACGAATACTTTACTACATTAAAAAGAATATTTCACTGAAAATATTGTATGAATTTCTTTTTTAAAAATACACAAGAACTTTTTTAAATATATATAAATTGTATAAGGACTACAAATTAAAAGTATATTATAACTATTTGAAACCCATCTTCGTCATTTAAATTTTTAAAGTCATTTTTTCACGTTACAAGATAAATAAACTACTTTTCTATCATGACGTTTAAAATTTAATTTTATTGTTCAAATTGTTAATTCAATTTTACATTTTGAGTAATTTTTTGTGTGCATCAACTGGCATAAAATTATGAAATTTCAAATACAAGATTCATTTCTAACAGTGTATGATATTTTTCATGTTGATCCCTAAAAGTAGAAAAACAAACGCATATTTTCGACAGTTTTGAGCATGACGCCAGAAAATAAAAATAATGATACGGTCCTAAGATATATGTCAGAAAAGATGTTTGTCATATTGTCTTTTCATGGAAAAGTTATTTCTTTTGGGACGCTGTTCAGCGGAAAAGCAAAACTTGATATATTGTCCCGGCGAGGAATGCGTTGAATGTGTGGGGGTTTGGAAAACCGAAATATAGGCGATGAATTTTCTGTCTTTTCGATTTATACCCTAGCTGTCATGGGGTAAACGAACATTTCCGTAATTTCCGACGCACACACAAAAAAAAAAAATCCAATAATATATTGCAGAAGTTTTGAATGGTATTGTGTATTGGGTGATTTTATCTCGACGTAACAAAATGGAGTTGTTGAAAAATCAAGTCCATTTTAAAGTAATAATATATTTAAACTAAAAAAAATAACAATGATTTTAACAATGCATGGTAAAAACGTCCCTGCTCAATGGGGCCCGGATAGCCGATTGGCTTGGAACCTTACGCTAGCAGTCGGTGCGCTGTAACGGGTGCGGGTTTGATTTCCGCCTTCGTCCTGGGTGTATATTCCTTTCTCTGTGACAGTAAAAATTATTTATATGTCTGTCTTACTTGACGAAGGCATCATAAACGGGTCTCTGACCAAGAACACAAGCCGGAATATATATGTACTTATCCCCCCACCCCATATGTTCAATTATTTTGGAATATGTTTTAAATTTATTTTACAATGTTTCCTTGCGTACTATAAAACATATGTTTTTGAATTAATCATATAAAGTATTGTCTTGTCTATACATATTTATTCCTTTAGGGGAACGGAGACCACAGTAGGTAAGACGCTTACCTTGCACGTTCAGTTAGGACCATTACAAAAATAACTGCCGACTTATAAACGATGGATACGAAACTTTTTTGATACCCATTTCAATTTATATATTTTTTTTGTTGTAAAAACCATTATTACTATGTATTTTTTCTTGATTAAGAATTTAAATAGCTTCCATACGGAAGCTAAAATTTAAGTTTTCAATTAAGAATGTTTTTAAGCGGGAGAACATTTAAGCCAACGCCCTCATGATAGGGCGAGATATTAATTCGAATTACTTCTTTTTAGATATTGTTTTCGATTACTAATTCAATTTAGTACAAATGAAGGTCATTTTAATAAACATGAAAACAAACAACTACTATTGTAAAAATGAAGTAGGGTAAATAATAATTTGATGTGCTCCAGTGTGCAATTGGGTGTTATTTAAGCAATCAGTGGCTTGTGAATCTTTTATTTTTAAACTGTATACAGATATAAGATTGAAAATATTACATACAATAGCGTATTTACTAAATTGACAGTTGATCAGGGGAAGCAGAAACAGGGAAAAATTCACCAAAATATCAATTTAAAGAATCAAGCTGGCAGGAGATCAGAAAACAAATAAAATATGTTTTATTAGTGTTTTCTAATGTACAGCAGTGTTATTCCTACAATTACGGTCTAAAGGTATTGCTGTTGCAAAAGCTATTCAATTAAGATGACAATCATTTTCCATTATTCTATTATATTGTGAATGTTTTTGAAGGGTAAAACTGTGATAAGATAAGGGATTGTTTAAAAAAATAATTTTATAAAACTATATACAGAAATGATTCGAATGTCTTTACTATGTCTAATATACACTCTCAAAACAAAGGACTGAAATCCACTCCAGTAGGAGAAGTGCATTTTCGACGCTGGAAAGAAGTGAATATTAACTCAGACTGAGTTAAAATCACTCGTTTCGAGTGATCCTGTCGGAGGTTTAACACACGAAGGATCCACTTCTCAAGGAGAAGTGCATTTTCCAGACTGAAGGAGTGAAATTAACTCAGACTGAGTTAAAATCGCTCGTTCGTTTTAAGAGTATACATATACTGATTTTATTATCGATAAATATTTAAACATCTTTAATAAAAATAAATACCTGAGAAGATCTTAAATCAATGTTTATTTTTTTTTCGAGCACTTACCAAGCCATAACACGCATTGCGAGCAACATCTCTTTTAAATACCGTCAAAATTTGACTACTTTCCCCCTTAAAACACTTTGTCTCTTTATGCGCAAAAATCTAAACCCAGACACTTTTAAACCACAAATATCTTCTTATTTTATATGAATGCCTTTATTTACATAAACTCAATAGTTTGAAATAACAACCCCTAGATGTACACATTCTTTTTCTTTCTAGTTTATGACTAAGGAGCACACAAATGCGTCTAGTATGACATTAGCTCATCATAACAACTCCACTGAGTCAATGCCCTACTAAACCTTTATTATATAGCTATACAAGACATATGTGCAGTTTCCCAATTTTTTGTGAGGTCAATGGTATGATTAGTAAGTAAAGCACCTCTTCTTATAAACATTAATATCCGGCTAAAATAATATGTTTAAAATAATGCTAGGAAATGGTTTAAATATAAACCATACTATGTTTGCATTATTTTAGAACGTAAATCCTGATAAAATTGTGCCTTAGATATAATATGAATATTATAATCATTTATGGACTTATTTTAAAACGCTTAAGAAGACAATACTATTTTTTACACATAACACTTTCCGTTCACAATATATCATTAAGCGAAAACAAGACCAAAAGTCAAACTCCAACGACATCTATGTTTTGTTTAGCTTTACCATCGATAGACTTTATTCAAATTGAATTTCCTTCTGGTGAACTGTCACCCCTTTAATGCCCATAATCCTTTGCTTCCTTGTTTATGACCATCTGTCTAAGGCAATTCACACGACACGGGCTCTAAAAAAATGTCTCCATTATGCTTTTAAAACCCCATACAACTCCACTGAGTCAATGCCCCACTAAAACAGTGTAACATAATTGCATAATGCATTGTGAAACTTGCGAAAGTTTTTTTTTACAAGGTCAATAATCTTCGGAATGTTTTATTTTTTTGGCGAGTTGTTTTTGTGAGCTGCGTGTTTTTTCTGGGAAGCGTCGCGATGATATGTTTTATTTACGGATTAGTGTCAAAAACGGATAAGACCAGCGCTGGATAAAGTATTAATCTGAGTGGCGGTTGCTTTCGTTACACTGGACACGTACACATGTTGTCATTATTTGTGCGGAACATGTAATCGGGAATATGAAATATTGTTTTTCTTGTGACATATCCTGTACATCTCTGATGGACATTTATATCAGGTTGGTTGAAGTGAGTTATGGGAGCATTAGTTTGACATTTATGGATGGGAAAAGAGATGATATGTGGTTTTTATGATACTATCTTTTTGCATGGGTATTATGAGTTATTCACTATCTGTGTGCGTGCACACATGGTAAATTTTAAAATAAGATTGAAACTTATAAGCCAAAAGGTGAATAGCATTTTTTAAAACTAAAAATAAAATAACATAGTTAATAAAACCAAAATTATATATTTGGAATGCCTTACTAGGTAGGACATTTTTACATAAAAAATTAACACAATTTATTAAGGATTATGGATGACCATAATTACTGTCTATCCAAACTAAAAAAAAAAGTATTAGACAAATTTAGACGAATGCACTTTTGTGTATATTCGAACACACGATCCAAGAAAAGGTTTTCGTGTGTAAAAACAACATAACTTGCAAACATATGAAAAAATAAATATCTTATTAGTTCCAACATCAAACATCATATATTTTGAAAAAAAAAATATAATAAGTAATTACTAAGAATAAACATATGAACATGATTACATACATTTATTAAAGCTGGTTTTAAAAAGAATAACATGATCATAATTGAGAGAAAACAACGAAATTATTATAAAAAACATGCAAAATTATAATTAAAAGCAATTTCCAGATAAGAAATGTCATCATTGAGTTTCCGTATTTTAATTAAAAACTGTTTAAAAAAAGCATATAAGCTGGAAAGTTCCCAAAGAAATTTTAATTGTTATTTCAATCTTACAAGACGCATATAAGTCACAAAACAAAAAAAAACCTCTAAAAGTTAAATATGAATAGCTTAAGCATACACATAAAAAATATATGAAATTTTTGCAAGTGGAGCATTTCTCCTTTTGAGGGAAAGTGGTGTACTGACAGATAGACAGTTTGTTTTTCAGAAAGTGTCAATGCTATCCTTTCTTGGAAAAGTAACTGATTTTTACATTTCATATTGCCCGTCCGTGGACGAGTGATTAAGGCATTCGCCTCAGGATTCAGCCTTCTCAGGAGTGCGGGGGTTCGAATCCCACCCACCTCCAGTCATCCTATAAATCGTATATCTGCAATAGCGGATTGGCCCGAGTACACTGGGGCAGACGTGCTCGTTAAATCTTTGGAGTCCAAACTCTCGACGGCGTCAGCGTACGATGTCGCTTGAAGTTCCGTTGGGTACCCGCTCAGGTGTTGGCCTCGTCACTTGACCAGGGTTCTAAATTACGAGGCGTTACTATCTGTGTTAAAGCCCCTAATAGAGGCTAGAAATAGGCAGCTGGAACGATTACACTACCACTACTACACACTACATTTCATACAACCGTGTCTCGCTCAAATCGCAATGGATCAGAAAAAATGCTGCCGTTGCCACCAGCTCAGAGGTCAATTATGAGCATGCGCAGTAAAGAAAAATGACGTCATTTGGCGATTTTTACAAACTTGACCGCCAAAGTCAATTTTTTAATTGGAATATTTTTAATATCTCTTGTTATTCTAATTTGTGTTTTATCATAGCAACTGAAAGTTGAAAAATGGGCATACGTATTTCGGTCTCTCCAGTAACATTTATAGATCGATGAAATCGCTGGAAGAATTGGAGCCAAATAAAAGCGCCGAATTAGAAAAGATGCCAAATAGTTGTCCTCTAAGCCGTTGACAACGGCTGTGTTTTCTTAACATTCAGTAGTACATCCATTAATATACATCCATGATTTCATATTACGCTTTAGGTCATTGTTACCACACAATGTTACCACTTTTTAGTTAACAAAAGTTTTTTTAAACAAACTTTTACATTGATTTGGTTTTGAATGATGCTTTAAAGTTTACAAAAATTTCATCTGTTATATTTTCTCTGAGGAACAGTGGCTGAGCGGTATCGCGTTTTTAGGCCTCAAATTTGGCATTTGAATCTGGATTGAGAAAAATGTAGAACAATCGATTTTGGGAAATCAACAGTCGAGGCTTCACACGAGTGACTAAAGCATTTATGATTGCTTGTTTAAAAAATATTACAATGACTAAAAATACTGCAAAATTAAGTAATTTGTGGAATACATGTTTTTTTAAATTTACTTAAAAATTATAACTAAAAACTGAATTCAAGACAGTTTTTTAATAGAAACATTAACCCTTTTCTTATTGAAACGCCCCAAAACACCCGAAAATGATTCGATAATGCTATTCCTAGCAAATATTACGAGGAAGCAAACTCCTTCTTAGCGAAAGGAATAAAGATAGTAAGAGTTTAGCGTGAGAAAAAGGGAAAGTATTTTCAGTAAAACCTATTGAAATTTTGTCTGATGAGATGAAGAATTTCTCCTCAGATTGAATCTAAACCTTTTGAAAATTTCGGTAATTTTTATTGAAAAGCCAAGTTAGATAGATACGTCACTCTTCTCATACAGCAAAACATTGTTTCTTCACTTTTAACAAAAAAGATTTAAATTCAAGATTAAATGCTTGAAAAATGAGCTCTCTTGGAAGATGGGGGAGTAGATATATATTCATGGGAGCTGCAACAGCTGAAGCGGCAATTTGCATTTTATCAAACGCCCGCAGTAATTGGACGCCTTGGGTAATTCGGTCCTTGAAAAAAGCTCTTTTGTAAAGTGTCCAAAACTAATATTGATAACCAAAATGTAGATTAAAATGATAATATTTTTTCTTATCTAAAGGAAATATGAAACACAAATTGCATATGAAAAGTTGATGGGGTAGGAGCTTCATTTTACATTATCTTTTAAAGATTTCATAAATAATGAAGTTATTGATAAAAGAAAAGTTTTCAATTTGGGATACGTAAAACATATGGAAAATAAACCAAACATATTTTCACTGCTAAACCAAAAATATTAACTAAATTTTATTCAATTAAGCCCAAGGAAGACAATTGCTAAAACTTGAATAAAATGTGCTGATTAACTATAGCAAGTCATCTTTTTAATGCGCGTAAATTTTTAGAATTTCTTAAATTAATTTCGCATGTATTGTATATTAGCTATTTTAAATATATCCCTAAAAGTAGACATATGAAAAACTAAAATGAATAAACGACTAAAACTAATAAAACTAATATGAACAAAGGTGGTGGATCCCCAGTTTTGTTTTACGGATGCAGATATGTATACAAACCAATTATATTAAATCTACCACAATAAAGTGCCTTTATTCAAAAGTGACATCAAGTTTTTACTTTAGATGAGCAGCCTATTTACACATATTGCCCCTATCCATAAAAGCCGATTTCCCTTCTTTCGACGCAAGTTAAAGAAATCTAAAGTGTCAAGACTTAGATCCTAGGGAGCAAGTTCTACAAATGGACCTTTTTTGTGAGGTTAACGTTTAGTTGAAAAAATAAAGTAAATAATTTTCTTGGTCCCAATATTTTTATATTTAGTTTGTAAAATATTTGTAAATTTTAATTACTTAGTTTTATGTAATTAAATGAAGGGTATAGTATTGTGAAAAACGGATGCTATTATTTAAGTAAAACAGGATACCGTGTTTTATGGTCCCTATGAATTACCTTTACCATTCAGCATGAAAAGTAACTAACTTTATTTCTCATTTATATCTTTCACTTACATTTTGAATTTGACCTTTCCTGCAATTTTAAGTTAAAGTTTTTTTTCACATTCTACTCATTTTGGTGTAATCTTTATGTATGGATTTAGTGTTCATTGGAACATGCAACGTATCCGGGTTTTTTAGTTAAAAAATCGTTGTTTATTGGTCACGCTATGCTTGTTTTAAGGGTAGGGCTTAAATCAAGCGTTATGATACATTTTTAATGACAAATAAATACGGTTAAATCTGATCTAGTTATCATCTGATGAGAGCATTAAAGCAACGGATGAGCAAGCAGATGGAGGGAAGGACACTAGAATCCATTGCAAGAGATTGTGTGCGAAAGATTAACATGGCTAAGGATAGTGTATGTGTATGTGTAATTGTGTATGTCTTGTCATAGGAGGGCCTATGACGAATGCGCTTTGATCGACAGTGATGGTGATGGATTTATATGAGTATTTTACAGTTAATATATTTGGAAATTTTCAAGGAAAGTAGAAGATTTCTTCGTAAACAAATTTACAGAATGATTTTCATTCTCCTTTCCACAAATGCCACTATCCATTTTACTATAACAATGTAGATAAATTGGAAAATTGGAATGGTTTACGAAATGTAGTTTTTGGAGCAAAGAAAATGTTGACTCATTTTTATGGAAATTTATTCTATTTCTTAAGTATCTTGGAATACAGTTTCTTGTCTTTATTACTGAATGACTCAATTTGTTTTGGCTACAAAAATATCAAAAAAAGAAACATTTATTCTTAAAATTTTCGTCGTCTCAACTAAACTTAAAGAACTGAAATGGCATTAACTTGTACATATTTAGTATCAAATAGTAAAATATTTATTATATTCATTAGTAAACATTTATACTTTTCTTGAAATACATTACTCTCAAATATACAATAACAACCATGCATAATGTAATTACTACTACATCACATATTTTTTAAGTAAGAAATTTTATGAAATTTTCAAAATCGAAATTTATATTTGTGATTAGTTTTGTTTTGCAATATATTGTGGATTATCTTAAAATAAAGATTTTATTCATTTCTCCAATTTATGAGAAATTGCAAAGATAAAACTCAATTTTTATTAATTTAATGCCTATACATTTTGAAATTATCAATGTCTTATTATTATTTATTTCTTTCACGCCAAAAAAATTATTGCATAATACTAAACACAGGTGTTGACTAAATTTTGAAAAATCTTTTTACTGATACATTTAATTTTCTTTTTAAAATTTCTTTCTTTTTTTTCTAAAATGATAACGATTATCTAGATTTTCTTCTGAGTCATTTAAAATTTCTAATGTAAAACCAGCATAACCTTCACACATCCTTCCGTATCCCAGGGGCAATCTTAAAGACCCCCTATTATCCCGAAAGAAATACAACTGTAAATCGAAGAACAAAATGCGCAACGGATCCTGCTGGAACAAGAGGTATTGTGGCATTTGGAAAGTAATGGAATCAATTCTTCTAACTTCTTTTCAGGGGATATTCCGGTTATCGGGTGTTTTTTCGCCAATCGTCCTATTCGTTGCTAATTTCGATAAACATTGCGAAATAACATTCTTGAGATGTCAAAAGTATTCTTCTGTGTAGTACGTCTTTGCAGAGACAAGTCGCAGAAACGTTACAAGAAGAACAAAAGGTGTGAAATTTGCAGCAAAAATAAATCGCGAATCTAACAAAAAGTCTTATTTATACAAAAACTTTTTTTAAAAAATGTTTAATTTGTTTATACAAAAACTTTCTTAAAAAAATGTTTAATTTGTTATACACAATCATGTAAAAACCAGTGCAGAAACATGTATTAATATGTTTTGATAAACTTAAACTGTTTACAAACTAATATACAATTTCAAATGTGCAAATTTTATCAAAATCTTAGATAATTTAGAATAAAATATACTTTTGTCAGACCTCTCATACAAATCGTAAAGTGCCCTACTGTTTCTATACAGCCTTGTGTAAATTATACTTGTAGTTATAAAATAAAAACACCAATTTCCATCGAGCTGATCAGTCATTAAATTTTATTTTATTATACATATAAGAAGACATCGAAGGAGGCTAGAAATAGGCAACCGGAAACGATTAATATTACAATACCATTAAGAAGAAATCTTATTATATAATAGAAGGCTTAGCACTCTAGTTTGTGCTATTTAGAGGGTAGGAAAACGACATTCAACATTTGGCGACGAATCCGAATTTGGCGTGAAAAACCCTCAAAACTAGAAAAGATCCCTTTTTCTTACCGAATAAACGAAGTTAAGGTTTTTTTATTATTATTATCATTTTATTTCTGTTTGTACTGGTCTTAGGGAATATGGGAGTGCCGCTATTTGGCGATGTTTGCTCTTTTAGCCGTACTTTCGTCGAAGTTCAATCTTTCCGAAGTACTTTGTTTATTTTGGATGTGGGGATTTATCGAGATGGAATCTGAAGTGATTGGCCACTAGAGTTTGTTTCAGGTTTTTGTTGTTATTGAACCAGGACGTTTTATGCATTTAAAAAGAAATGCATTTTTCTTTCTTATCGTGTTCGATAATTTTCGCTTTTATTTCGTCGTAGAGTTTATTGTATTATATTTATGCAATCTTTTATCTTTCCTGAAGAATTACAGACTCATTATATTATTACAAAATGTCGTTTAGTGTTTAAAAAATTATACTCTGTAAGAAAAATATTTGAATTTGTTTTGCTTCTGGATAGTTTTTTGAAAATTTATGGTTTTATGTATTTAAATAACTCTAAAAATAAAATTAAAAAACAAAATAAACTTTCAAAAAATATGTTTTTGAAATTTTATAAAGGAAATTGTTTAACCGCATTTTGATATACAAAACATTCTTGATATACAAAAAAAGGCATGCGTGGTTCTGATATCATCCACAAAACTCACTTTAAGTATTGCAGAAATATAATATTATTATTGTATTTTCTTTTTGAATTATCTCCTTGCAAAACTAATTCTTTGAAGTGTAACTAAGATATAAGGTCAGCTCATACTATGAAAATCAATTTTACGTTTTAACTGAAAATTTAATTTTCGGTTTTATTAAATTATGTGTATGTAGCAGTAGTTTGTAAATGAATCCTCTATTCCTTAAATTTTAAAATTTAATACCATTGTAAAAAAATAATATAAGTTTAAATAATACGTTGCTGACTTAAATAATCAGGTGACGGTTTTATGTATCTGCATCCCTCAGAGTTTTAAATGTATTTTTAAAAAATGTATTTCTGAGACTTATTATTATTGTATAACACATATTAAAATTATTGTACTCAAACACTTGAAAAAATTCTGCAAACTTTAAAAATAACACTTTAAACTCTGCACATCACTCATCCACCAGACAACACCAATATCATCCCTATAAAAATTTCTCTACCATTAACGTGCACACAATTTTTCTATCCACAACACATAATCGGAAAAACAATGGCCACGAGACATAAGCAATCGCATTAACACGGGTTACAACTCGTCTTCCACACCTGTCATTCGTTACTCGGGACTTATGAAAAAATAATGGGGCTAGGGGTCGACCATTCTTCATAAGTGTCACTCGCTCTTCCGTATATTCTGCCACTACTTTCGGTTCTTCATTTATAAAGGATGTCTTGGCCCATATTAAATATATTGCGGGGTGAAATATTTAGGTGGTTACGTTGTGGGCCTCAGTTATCTTATTTTTTGAAAAAGTACTGGTATTATGTTAGATAAATTTTGTTGTTTTGTAAATTTATATTTTATAAAATATGTTTGTAAAATAAAGTGACGTTTATATTGATAGTGGAATGTGTATGTAGTTTATAACAGATGTTTATGGTGGGCACGTATTAAATTAAAAAAAATATGTATGTGTGTTTGCTTTCTCTTTATTATTTTAAGAATGTATTTAGCTATTTGGGGATTCATCTTGAAAAGTTTATTCTGTTGTTAAGACTTGGTATTCTAACTATACTTTTTTATTATTTTAAGTTTGTTTTTTATCATTAGCTTTAGTTTGTATAGGATTTTTTTACTTGAAAATAAATTATTAAAACACATTCTTAAATGAAAAATTAAATTTTTTTTTCAAAACCCGGAAGTGAACTATTTACAGGATAAAATTTTAAATTAAATAATATAATATAGGGGAAATTGTTTAAAAAAAATATTAGAAAATGAAGTGAATTTTTTTGTGTATAAAGATATAATAAACATATGGCAGGTAGGTAGGGTTGGTACATATAATATTTCGGTTTGTGTGCTCGATCATTAGCATATGAAATCACACGAAAAATAATTTTAAGTACATGACTATTCCTTTACAACATACTAGCATGTTTATGATAATTTTATTTAGTCAAATAATACATATTCTACTTTGTAATTACCAAAATTATTTATAGCGCATTTGCACATTTTACACAACTCACTAACTACGTTTGTTTTATCTTTTATCCAAAAATAGAAATGTTACAAACACCCATACAAAGAGTAAAAAAAAATATAAATAAAATGGATGGGTTTTCTAACTAGGGAAATCCAGATATATAGCCGTAAGGTTAACGCGAAATGAAGCCATACAGGAATTGCTACTTAAAGTTGGAAATAAAAGATATTTATTACTATCTCTTTAATGGGTTCTCCAAATAAACTTGAACATTGTTTTACTGGGATTTTTTCGCAATGCTATAGCATTGACAGTAAATTAGTTCTTTACTTAAAAAGTTAAATGTTTTAAAGTTTAAGGCAGTGGATGATGAAAAAAATCAATTTTTGTTAAATGCATGAAATTATACTTAAAATCCAGAGGCTTGATTCCCCGGTCCCGATCAGCAAAACACGGACTCAGCTCATAGCTACTATTTGATTGATTGATAGACTGACAAGACAACAAATTAGTCGCCACGATAGTTGTTCGTGTCCACGTGTATAGAGATCGTGGAACCGAAGAATTACTCTTTTACATAGAACGTGACAACACTGTTCATTATTTGTGTAGTACCCATATCTTTGAAAACTAAGATAGGACATTCTGATGGCTGGATCCTCCGGTCCCGGTCCACGCGGACATGGACAGTTCTTACGACGACTGATTGATTGGTGAGGAGATGGAAAAACCAACCAATTACACTCTTAAAACAAACACTCCCAATTTACCTCATTCTAAGTGGATTTCACTCCTCCAGACTGGAAAATGCACTTCTCCTTTTGGAGTGGATCCTTTGTGTGTTAAACCTCCGACAGGATCACTCCAAACGAGTGATTTTAACTCAGTCTGAGAAAATATGCATGCCTTTAGGGTGTCGAAAATGCACTTCTCCAACTGGAGTGGATTTCACTCTTTTGTTTTAAGAGTGTAGACATCGTTATAAATATCCGTTTCCACATGAAAAGGTACCCTAGAACCACTTATTTACTCTTTTACAAAAACCGTCACCAAAATGTTCAAAATGTGTGTATCATCCGTCCACTAATAAATTAAATCAATAGTAATAAAAAAAAGTAATAATCCAAAGAAAGGATACGATATTATAAATAACTATTTAAAAAATATGTTATTTCTTCGTTTTTGTATATTATATGTCTAGTACATTAACAGTACAGTTTATAAACATTTTCATATTGTGATTAATTTATACTTGAGTGCTGGAAATTTACTCATAAATCAGTAACCTTTTCATTCTATAAGTACTCGACCAAATAATTTAAAAATAGAAAATATGTTTAGTTACTTTGAGCGTGATTTGAAATTATATTCTTCAACTGAGCTTGAAACTGATGAATAAGTAGATAAAGACATAAAATATTTTCTATTTATTTTCACATATTTGAAAAAAATTCATTCGGCTGTAAATTTTAATTAAAGCATCATTTTAAAGAAAAATACGCTCAAGTCTCATAATTGGCTGACTATCTACAAATAAAACACGCTTCGCTTCAATTCCCTATGAAGTTTTTTTTTTTTCAATTTTATAAGCTCTTTGACTGAAAGCATTTTTCATTTTTAAAAAGCTCTTAAAATTCATTTTAAAGTTTATCGATGCATAGCAATTCATACTGGTTGAATGAAATAAATGTGTACATTCTTTTTATATGAATTAATCAAGTGACAGGGATAGAGTTAGGAAAGAGGAGTAGAGTAGAGTAGAGGGGTCTAATTGTTCAAATGGATTTGAAGCAAGGCTGTCAGGTTTTTGAGCCACTGAGCATAACAAACCGGCACTGAGGTATCCCAAGATGCACCGCTTTAGCAGTTTTTTGAGCTACTGCGCATAACATAGTAGTCGCCTCCCCGGTGACGCAATCGTTAGGACGATAGACTTTGGAGCTGCTGGGGTCGGGTTCGAATCCCGGTCAGGCATGTATGTTTGTGACCGTCAATAAATGTTGTTATTTGTCTATGTGTTATTCCTTTCTTTGTGACTGTTAATATTCTTTATGTGTCTGTCCCACTTGACGAAAGCTTATAAGCGGTTCTCTGAACAAGCACACAAGCTGGAATATATATGTACCATACCTTACCTTACATAGTAGTCGAAACTATGTAAACTTGCAGTTAGGTATCCAAGATGCACTGCTTTAGCCTGCTTCTTTTGTGCGTTACTGCGCACATACATGAGCCGCTCTATTTTATCTCCCAACTCTATGGTGACAGGTCTAGTTCCAAAGCCTACATTCTCCTAAGTAAAAGTATAGGGTCCGGTTCCTCCATTGGCGACTTTTGTCGAGAGTAAGTTTAATTAGACAAAATCAACAGTTAACGAGTTTGACCCTATATCTTAGTTATACTTTAGAGAATAAGATTTTTGAAAGAAGATAATTCAAATTGAAAATACCAATTTCTACAATACTTAAAAAAATGAGTTTTGTGGATGATATCAAACAGAACCACACATGATTATTATCACGATAGTTAAAAAAAAACAAATAACATAACCTTGTAGATTACACATTTTTGTCAAAAATTGTGGGTAAATAATTTCATATTTAAAATTTTAAGACCATATTTTATCAAATTTGTTTATACCTTAGATCTGGGGTTCCCAATCGGTTCACACCTGCGTACCACTTGATTTTTGAGAAACTTTGGCGTACCACTAGACCTAAATATTTTAATGAATGTTTAATAATTACCCTTCTAAAAGTGTTCCGACTTTTTGAATTAAATTCCTGAGAAAACTTCAAGTTTAATGGTTAGATATTTATTTATAACATGCTTAGAATAAAGGAGAAATAAAAAGATTAAAATGGTATTAATTATTTACAGTTTCATTTATAACCCATAGGTCTAAAAACATACAAATAAGAAATTCGTTCAAAATCTTCAAATAATTAAGCATCATACAAAACAGCAAGGGATATCGTGGCCAAATGAGGGACGACCATATTCTCTTCCGCATTCATCGCGTCCACCCTTATTC
This sequence comes from Hylyphantes graminicola, assembly GCA_023701765.1. Taxonomy (NCBI): domain Eukaryota; kingdom Metazoa; phylum Arthropoda; class Arachnida; order Araneae; family Linyphiidae; genus Hylyphantes; species Hylyphantes graminicola. Next base: position 41,345,546 of record CM043113.1, on the reverse strand, counting down.
CTTGGGATTTGTTTGTTATTATCATTATTTTTTTTTGGCATTTTTGTTCTACTTTTGTCGTTCTGTGTCATGGTCTGTTGTTTGTCTTGTCTGTGATGTGATCCTGTATACTTTGTGGATTAAATTCCAATAAAATTGCCATATGTAAAAAAAAAAGTAGCCTTCAGCAATTATTAGTAGCTATTAATGGTATCATGCTGCTCACATCGCTCAAGTGAACCACCTGAAATGTTTCCGCGTACCATGCGTACCACCGGTTGGGAACCCCTGCCTCTTAGATAGTTATTACAAACAACATATTCTTAGGTTAATTTTAATTATTCGAATTTTAAGAACATAGTTAAGAATCAGTTTATTTTTCTAACTACACCACATGTTATATAAAAATCAATTCAAATTAAACTTAATTTATGCCTTAACAACTAGTCAGTTTCAAAGGGCACAAAATTAGGTCCTGTTAAATCTACCTTTTTAGAAACTATTTATTTCCATTACAAATAAATGCGACGAATTTCTTGAATTGTTATCTTGATTGCTTCCAAGAAGCGCAGATAAACTATTCAAACTAATTAGAATTCAAGGAGAAATACTTGTTAAACTGATAAGTATTCAAAACAGTTGAACATATACTCTAAACATAAATTATAACTAAACAAAAGGGAAGCAAGTTCGGAATGCTTTGTTATAAATTTTAAAGATAGTTATTTTCCAATACAATTGCTAATATAATATCTGTCGTTATTTTTTTTTACAAAGGAAATGTTTCAATCACGATGTTCGATGATGCTTGGGGGTTGTTCTTTTCAAGAGTAACTGACCGTGTAATAAAGTATGCGATTTCGGAAATTCGTGCGCGGAAGCACAAGATTGATAAAAATGTGATTTATTACCCAAGGCCTATGGGTGGTCCAATATAAAAGCTTACTTTATCTAACTCAATATCTATCTTATAATTAAGAAAGGGTTTTTATTTCGTGATTGTTAAAAATAGGCGGTGCCTTATTAATGATGATTTTCCTTATTGATGAAGTTGATTATCCCTTAATCATTTGATTGTAATCGTGTAATTGTCAGGTAATTTGTAACTACCTATCCTGTAATCTAAATATGGTAAGATAAGTAAGATGGGGTTGATACATGTTGATCAGTATATTTTAAAGTTTAATTCAACGTATATACTCTTCTATATATTGCCAGTTTTCTGTAATAGATATTTAAAAATGGACACAAATAAAATATATCTGCTATATTTCATTATATCCATTATATATGCTAAATAAACATAATTCGATAGATATTTGATATTATTTATAACAAAAAAGAGATACAACAATCCTTATAAAATAAAATTATATGATCATTTGAATTATGTTTGTCTACAAAATCTACCAAATTCAAACTTACGGCTCTAATACAATAAAAAGTAAATTTTTCTAGCAAATGTAAATCAGTAAAGTATGTTATTAACTTATTCAAGTGCAACTCGGCAGTAAGTTACAAAGTAATTATAAAATACGTGACCCTATTCTAAAATAAAATCTACGGGCTGAATAGAAAAAAAAATGCAACTCCTTCTCCTAGAATGTAAATATTTAAAACTAGAGACAAGTTAAGTTCATGAACAGCTTGCATGAATGTTAATGTAACTTCTTATAATTTATGATGTATCTTAGTGCAAATTCTAAGGAGCTACCCACCTGCAAATATAAACTATAGAGAAACCTTATGCACTCTCAGAAATAACACTTTCATTTTTGACGATTCATGAATCCTCAAGCTTCATTTTGTTAATTTTGAGGATTGTTTCGTCAAACTATCACGTGACTTTTGAGTAAACGCGAATCCTCACTTTTACGATCGTGATTTGACGATTCTGTATCTTGATTTTGAGGAAACTGAATCTCATTGTTGTACTCACATGCTCAAAAATGACAAAACATTTCTCTAGATTAGACGACATTCAAATCCTCATAAAAATGACGATTCAAATTTCTTCACTTTGAGGAATGGAAAACTCGGGGCATTTGCCAGTAACCGGAATCGTCAAAATTAAGGAAAATTTCTTCGTTTTTGAGCGTTCATTTTTGAGAGTGTTCAAAGTTTCAAGAATGAAGAAGAATTACATTTATTGAAATCCAAGTGCAAAAGAGCAAAAACTCTTTCTCAATAACATCAAGCTACATTTTATATAAAATAAGAACACCATTACTTAAGAATATTAATTAAAGATTTTTAATCATTTATAGTTTACAGATCCCATAAATAAAAGTTAGGAATTTAAATTATCGCTACCTTTATTATAGCAATATTTTAAAAAATAAGTTTATATAGCAAACTATAAAAAAACCTTGGGTATATGCAATATTTTGGATCGTTATGTTATAAATTTATGTTTTAAAGTGTTTACCTATTATGGAGTTTCTATGTTATAATGTGAAAAAATGACTTACACATCACTAACAACACTTTTTAACAATTTGCATATATTTTGAACATTATATCATTTCTTATATTTCATAAACATTAAATAAACTATATTTTGGAAATCAAATAATTTTGAAAGGAAATGATATAAGGTATTAAAGAAAATATACAAATTCTACAACTACAACAATGGAATAAGTTTTATTTCTTTATATCCTTATCTAACTATAAAATTGAGAATATTAAAACCACTAATCCTTAAACATAATTTTTTTTTCTAAACCTTTCTAGTGTTTAAAATAGCGTAAAAACAAAGTCCTTTCTTTTCAAATGAAGTTCCGCGGAAAACTTTCATTCCACATTTTATTTGCTTTTCCATAAGTGCATTGTTTTGAAATTCTTCCCACGTATAGTACTTGTGTGTTTTATAAAAAAACTTTTTTCGTTGAGGAATCTCCCTTTGGATTCTGGAAGTTTTTTCTTACTGAGTTCTGGATACGGTGAACTTCACGAGAAAATGGTGGCTTTGCCATGTTAACTCAGCATTGAGAAAGTCACTATTCTGTATAAGGTCCCATATTTATTATTTTTTTATGTTCGCAAATGCTGGCGAAAAAACATGCCTTAGGAATTAGGATTCAAGCTGCATTCCACAAGATAAAGTTAAGGAATTTTTATTGTCTTAGGGAAAAGGAGAGTGACAATGGGGATGTAACAAATAATCAGAAATTTCACAAAACAACAGTTTTTAAAGACTTTTTGTGAACGTTACTAAGCGAACATGAATTTTAATGTTTTGTAATTGCAGCAATTGTTTAAAACGGACTTTTGTTGCTGATTTAAAATGTTTAATAAAAAATATTAATATTTTAAAACAATCGCATTATAGATGTGGTCTATTTAAGATTATGATTTCTTTAATTGAAGGTGTTCAAAATTCAAATTCTATAAAGTATAGCTAAAATGTATGGTAACTTCCTTGGCGAAATCGAAAATTTAACCGGATAAAGTCTCCCTCTTTTATGAAGCATGAATTAAAGGGTGTAGATATTAAACTCTCATTATTTAAAGAGTAACTAAGATATAGGGCACGGTCCATTTATTGGCAATATTTGATATTGGATATTTAATTGGTGTAAGTAGCGAATCAAAGGTTCACACCCTATATCTTAGTTATACTTCGTCACTTGACCAGGGTTCTAAATTACCCTGCGTTATTGACGGTGTTAAAGCTCCTAACGGAGGCTAGAAATAGGCAGCCGGAAACGATTATATTACCATTACCATTATATTAGTTATTCTGACCAAGCACACTACACAAGTCTGAAAATATATGTACCAACCAACCTACATTAGTAATACTTTGAGAATGCGAGGTTTGGTACTAGACTCTTCAATTAATCTAAGAATAGCCTTTTATTATTTGATTCACCACAATTTACTTTTAGATCGCATGCATAATCTGATTATCAATGAAACCTTAACATTTTCAGTCCCAATTATTTTGCGTTGTTTTCGTGGCACCGCAAACAAAGTGTTTTGTAACCATAGCTCATTTATTTATGATGCTAAATTTTGTAAGAGGAGAGCAAGCTTAGTTATAAGGATCTCAGAATCAAATTATATGGATTCTGTAACACTTTTGCTGAATTTTTTAAACTTAAAAAGTAATTTTAACTATTAAATAACACTTTATATAAACTGATTTTGCTTTATATTTGAAACGGCTATTAAATATTATTTTTTTTAATAAATAGGACTCATAAATGTTTTTGGAAACTGAACTACATACAGTTTATTAGTAACTTCAGTGGCTAATTTTATTATGCAGTGGCATTTGATTGTACTTTTTTTATTCTCGTTTAGTTAATTTTTATTAATTACAAAACCTAGCATTTAAATTTCGTTTTTTTTTTTAGTTATTCTTACTCTAACCTGCTACTCCTAAGTTTATTTTTAATCTATAATAATAAAAATGAAGTTTTGTGTGTATGTGTGTGTGTGTGTATGTCTCTCCGAAACTCACAAACTAGACATTTGTTTGACTCGTAACTTGGCACAAATGTGTAGTTAATACTTGAGTAACAAAATAAGAACTTTCAGAGCTCGAAATGTTCTACTTTTAGAGAAAAATCGAATTTTCTGAAAAAACTACACCACTTTGGCTCAAATCCGATGAAATTTTTTCTTTCGAGTTGCCATTCAGCAGAAGAAATTAAAATAAACTTTTCGAAAATAGTTAAAATGTAAAAAAGAAAATACTTTATTCTTAAAAACTTACAAATATTTTCATTTTAAAGATTTAGTTTACTATCATTTTAAGTAGTAAACTTTCATTTTATATTATTCTTTAATTTATATCAAGGCAACTTTTAATTTTTAACTTGATATTTAAATCTATAATAAAAATGAAGTTTAAAAGGTTTATTTTTGTTTTGCCATTACTTTCAGAAACTAAATTCATCATTTGAAAATAATTGATATGTTTCAAGTGACGTATTTCTTACCAGTTTTCATACGAGGATATATTGTGGATTTAGTTGATGATTTCTTCATTGATGGTTTTGTTGATTGCAAATATGCAGCAATAAATGTATAGCTAAGCAATTACAGAAATGCGATGGTTAATAACGAAATTGCACTAGAGCTGCGTATAAGCGTTTTATGTCTTTATTGTTTCGCCAAATATGTTACCAATCTCGCCAAATTATTAATTTAAACTCGCCAAATGGGCAAAATGTTTGTTAAGCTATTACTGAACTATGATGGTTAATAAAGGCCATCGCATTACAGCTGCATATTAGGATTTTATGTCTTTATTTGTTCGCCAAATACGTTGCCAATCTCGCCAAATTATGTATTAAAATCCGCCCAATGGGCAAAATGTTTTTTAAAACTAATTTATAAGCTGGTTGGTTGTGCTAAGGTCATTGTGTTAGAGCTGTATAATGGTGTGTTTGTAGCTATATCTATTTTCTCGCCAAATTATTTCCCAAAACGCGCCAAAAGAGTTAAAAGGTTTTATTTATTTATGTTTTTTTTTTTTTTTTTTTGGTTTGAATTAACGTTGCCCTAGAGCTGCACGAGGGGTATTGGCGACGGGCGTCGTATTTCAGAACCACAGTCAGGTGACGATATTTATTTATGAGGGAATTGTGATGCCATTTATGAGTGCATTTTACACCGTATTTTTGATTTTGGAATTTTAAAACAATGAAACGGGATTTCATACTCGAAAACGAGCGGGAAGAATAACTTAAGTTTATGATTTTATTCCTTTCCTTACTGAAGCGCCCCAAAACGCCCGAACAACTAAGGATTCGATAATGTTATTCCTATCAAATACTACGAGGAAGCAAATATCCTTCGTAGCGAAAGGGTTAAAACAGGTTATATGGTACACATACTTGGATCGATTTGATTTTTTTTAAATCCGTGCGAAGTACGGGTATAAATTTGCTAGTAATGAATAAAAAAGGGGAAAATTAGATGTAAAGAATGTAAAAAAAAAAACCTGTGTCATATATATAAGTTTTAAAAATATTAGATTAAATTATTAAGAAATATTACGAAACATTTGATATAGTACTAAACCTAAAAATTACTTATAAATATTGTACCTTATGGTTCGCATAACAAATATTTAAACCATTTCAACTGATTTTATTAAACTAAAACAAATAACACCAATAAAAAGTAACTTTTAGGTAAAATAGTTCTTTAATGCAATACCTGAAGTAAAATATAATAAGTATATATAATTTTACAAATCATAGGTTCCATTTTTCAAAGTATATTTTCTGGCTCTAAATAAATAAATATATCTTTACGATACATTATTTTTATTAAGTGCTCAAAGTAAAATAATAGCATGCTTTAACATAAGAGTTGTAATTACAATTTGCGTTTACAGAGTAAACATTTAGCTAACAGTTTTCGTCGTATCATCCAAAAGCACTGAAAATTTTCCCAACTATAATAGCACTCGTCACGGCACCTCTTAAACTGTTCAACGTATATTTTGTTAAAGATTCAAGAATAGCGTCATGTTCACTTAGGCACGAACGGCAGTTTGTGATTCTGTTTGGAGTGGAATTAAACTGCAGGAGTGTGCAATGAAGCTTTAATTACTGCGCTATTACGAGAAAACACTACACGTAACATATCACTTTGTTTGCCAAAATGGCTGGAATTAAATTATAAAGAAAGTCATTATGCATAAATATAACTCGGTGGTTCAAAGATGAATTTAAAATATTTTAATCGTAAATGAAAAAAAAAACTGTTATCATATTATTATAAATATTATAGGATAATGCGGTTTTAATGTACAAGCGTAGTTTATTAGGAATATTGTTTATTCGTATTGATATTTAGTGAATTGTTATATGTATAACCAATTTTATAGTCTAAACACATACATGATTAGCCATTCACTGATAGGGTCTACTTCATAATGTAATAATATATCTACACTGTTAAAAAAAATTCCTTGAATTAACGGAAAAACTACTGGCAGCAAGTTGCCGGGATTTTTCCGTTAATTTCAGGATCTTCCGTTTTGGAATTTTTCCGTTATTTTCAGGAACTTCCATTTTGGAATTTTTCCGTTAATTTCAGGGTCTTCCATTTTGGAATTTCTCCATTAATTTCATGATCTTCCATTTCGGAATTTCTCCGTTAATTTCAGGATCTTCCATTTTGGAATTTTTCCGTTAATTTCGGGATTTACCGTTTAGAAAATTTTCTGTTAATTTCAGGAATTTTTATTTAGCTGTTTCTTTGTTAATTTCATGAATTTCTAATTTGCATTTCTCTCTAAATTTAGAAAACTTACATAGTACATTTTTAGCTAATTCCAAGACATTTTTGCTTTTTTTCTTGTCAATTTTGCTTCTATATACTACATAACCATTAATCATTCTGAATATATCCATTTATATATGGTGTTATAAATATTAGCATAGGTAAATTTAACAGGAGAAACAGAGAAATTAAACATGCATCTTGTTTGTTTTATAAAACGTAAGCAAATAATGTCTTCATACTTTAACCTTAAATCTATTCAAAACTAATACAATCTAATCCTTTAATATTTTTAAACCATATTTGGTATATAATCTGAATAAAAAGGACATTGTTCACATTTTTGAAATTTAAAAATTACCATTTTTCTTATATTTAAAACAATTTTAATATTGCAGAAAAGTGTTAATAATTTTTCTGTCATTTTTTATAATGTATATATTTAGTATTGTTCTGTGGCTAAATGGTATTGTACTTTACAGTTAGCATATCCAGGGCAAAATCATGGGTAGAGGATAGTGAGTAGGGTCTCTTAGGGGTTGAACACTTCTTAACAAAGAGACTCTTTAAGACAGTAACCCTTGTAGTCAAAAACAATAATTTTTTAAGTGTCTGCATTACTGTACATACATGAATTTGTATACTCTGATTGTAAAAAACAACAACAAAAGTTTTTAGTATATGGGGACGAGAGTTATTATCCCCTCCTGTATACACCAATGATACAATTTAACAAGATATGAATAACAAAAGAATTACAGAATATAATCATGTTTTATTATTCTTTCATAAATGAAAAAGACTGCTATAGTTTTTCAAATCCTAAACTAATTTTAAAATGTGTGCAGGAACTAAAGATTTAGTTTTCTTCTTTTTCTGAACTTCCGACCCTCTATCGAGATTTATGATAAACAAGCACCTAAAAAAAAAATAATATATATTAATCCAATTTTAAATGAATAGATCTAATGTAAAGAAGCAAGTGGTAATCAGGCGTTAACCAGAAAAAATCTTCTTAAGCCTTCTGAAATTATACAATTTGTCAATTTTAGGCTTTTTTTTCCGAGCAAGTTTTCCATAGTATCTGCACCGTAATAATTTAATATCAGAGTTAAAAATGGTTTATCTTATTTTGTGAAGAGGGGGAAGAGGCAGACAAGGCATGCATCTTAGAGTACCTAAGTTAGTGTAATTAATTGATTTATCCATATCTCACAATACAGTTTTGAGAATCGGAACACTGAAAATAATTTTAATGGGGGGAGGGGGTAGAAACTAAACAGAAGTGTTCTTGAATTCTTGTATATTAAAATTAAAAATACAATTTTGTAATAGTATTTAGTATAAAATAATAACTTTAATGTCATTTAATAGTATTTAGTTATTAAATACAATCTATAATTAGTATTCTAGTAAAAGCTAATAACTATTGCTTTTGAATATATCACCGACATGTACTTTAGACGGTGAGCCGAAAATGAGATGACACTTAGCAGCTATATCTAAATAAACACTAAAATAGCGTTCTGCGGACACTTGCAATTCCTAAATTTTGAATTAGTTAAAAAAATTTGCATTTAATTGGAAATTGCGTTTTTCTTAGTGCAGACATTTCAAAACAAAGAGCATTGACAATAGTGTACACTCTTAAAACAAAAGAGTGAAATCCACTCCAGTTGGAGAAGTGCATTTTAGACACTGAAAAGGAGTGAATATTTACTCAGCTAAGTTAAAATCACTCGTTTGGAGTGATCCTGTTGGAGGTTTAACACACAAAGGATCCACTCCTTTAAGAGAAGTGCATTTTCAAGACTGGATGAGTGAAAGTTACTCAGATTGAGTTAAATTTGCTCGTTTGTTTTAAGAGTGTATGTAACTTCTGAATCGAATCAAAGCAAGTGATCTGCATACATCCGTAATCACTAATTGATTCCTTAAAATCAACAAACGAGTATTATTTATTAATGAGAAAGTTTACGTTACGTATACTTGCATAGTTTTTAAAATAAACCATGCTGTGCTTATAGCGATAGCGTAACCGTGCTTTTCAATCGAGGTTAGGTTTTGAATTATCGTCGTACTAGATCTACACGAGGGCTATTGCTTTTCAATCGAATTTAAATGTATTAATTTTAAATCATTTCATTATTTTTTTTAATAATGTGCACTTGTTTGCTGGTGAACATTTTTTATTTCATATATTTGACAGCTTTTTTAAACATTTAAATTAAATTTACTTAGTTAAGCGTGTTTGTAAACAAACGGAATTATTAATTTCAGGAATCACCCACGGTCAATTATAGGTCTATAGAGATTACAGAAACAAATAAGAAAGAGACAAGAACTGGATTTTATATATAGAATAGAAATATAGAAAATATAATCCTTAAATAAAATCTTATTTTAATAAAAGAAATGAACATACCTGTATATTTATCTTTCTTGCTTCAGATGTGGTCAAAACAAACAAACAAAAAACATGGTGGCTGAGTCGGTCGGTGGCTGTGTCGAGGCTAAAAGCTGTTGGGTGCGAGGTTATACCGAGAAATTACGTTCAGACGTGTCGTAAGTGAGATTCTTCACTCAGAAATACGGTGTTTTTCCGTTTTTGCTTGTCAAGCGTTTAAGGAAAACGGAAACAAGCTGTTTATTTCAGACAAACCGTCTGTTTGTTAAAGAAACGCAATCTTTCAGTAAATTCCCGAAAATAATCACAGAAATATGCACGTAAAATTCAGGTTTTTTTTTAACAGTGTATATACATAAATGGCGACTTCAGTTTGTTTGTATAGGACGCAAAAACTTAAGAACCACGCAACAGATCGTCACGAAATTCGGCATAAAAATTCATCTCATCTCCAGAACAAACATAGGCTAAGAATTTTTGGAATCGGACCATTCCTTCTATCGTTTTCGAACGTTTTAAGGGGAAAAATACACCACTTTCGCTCAAATCCAATCATTTTTTCTCTTTCGTGATGCCATCATTCAGAAAAATTTAAATAAAACTTTTTAGAAAACAATCGAAATTGAAAATGTTTAATTTATTTAATATTTGTACATTAACTTCAGAAACTAAATTAATAATTTGAAAAAATAATTTATATGTTTCAAGTGACGTAATCCTACCAGTCTCCATTCTATTATTTTATTGTGCCTATCATTAATTATTTTCTAAAGCATAGTTGAGCTTTTACTGAACTATGTTGTTCTTTGAAGGCCGTCGCACTACAGATGCATATTAGAGTTTTATGTCTTCCTTTTTTCGCCAAATACTTTGCCAAACTCGCCAAGTTATTACAAAAAAAAGCGCAAAAGAGCATTTTTTTTAAATAGCTGGATGGTTGTGTGATGGTCTTTGCGCCAGAGCTGAATGGGTGTAATATTTTCCTCGCCAAATTTTTCAAACACGCCAAATGAGGTAAAATGTTTTTATTCGGGAAATTACTATGACATTATCTGTTAATTTTATAGCATTTTTTAAATTTTGAATTTTTAAGGTAATATAAGTAAAGGGATTCTTACTTTATAACGAAGGGTAACAGCAACATAAGTTTATTATTCTATAACGGATTAAATGATGGATGAAATGAACTGACCTACATAAAAATGCAAATCGTTTGTTATTTGCTGGAGTAGCTTATTTTTAATTATTACTGATTATTTTTTACTTAAATATGTATTCTTTTTAATTTGAGCTTCTTATAAAAGGTATTATTTTGAAATTAATATTAATCATTACTATATCCAGGATGGGTAGGGTAATAAAGGGAAAATTACTGGGTAATATTCATATCTTACGTAACTCAAATGAAAGAAAAAAAATGGTTAAATTGACTATTAGATTATTTTTTCACCTCTACCCGTGCAACGTCGGGTATAACAACTAGTTTACTATAAAGTATAAATTTTGGCAATTCATTTTTTCTGTACACAATTATTAGTTATTAAATTTTATAATTATTTAAAATTATCCATTTTATTTCTATTAAAATTTGTCATTAACAGATATTAGATTATTTTTTATATCAATATTTACTCATTATGAATTTTTAACTGGTGGAAAACGAGTCAACTTTTAAAGGTATAGCTTTTTGCAACCGACATTTTTCTTCTTGGACTTTGAAATACGAACACACACACACAATTTAAATGAACTTTACTTGTTATCAAACAAAGAACATGTACATCAATGACATTCCGCAAACTGCAATCCTTCTCAATGAATACAAAAAGATCCGCCACCACATATATATATATATAAGCCCTCCAGAAGCAAACTTAATCTCAAAGAACTGCATTTTTGAGATAGTCATAGCTAAGCCGGAAGTCCAAGGGAAAGGGTCAAAGTATGCGTATTTCATCAGTGTGAGAATAGGGATCGTCATATTGAGTCAGGTACCTAAGGTATAAACTGAATCACGGCGTACGTGACCCGTTACCTGGGTTGCCCTTTGACGCTTGGGATTTTTTGCTTTCTCTCGGAAATTCATTTTTTGAGATAAAATATGTGTTATTGTTGTTTTTCTCTTGTTTAAACGGTGTTTTGTTTTACTTTAGTGTTCATTCCAAACAAAAACTTATTAATTTTTTTCAATCAAAAACTGAAAAGTGGTGTTTGAAATTCAGATTTCTTTGCAGTTAAAACACTGTGTTAGTAAGGTAGGTAGGTTTGAATTATCGTAGCACTAGAGCTACACGAGGGCTATTGGCGACGGGCGACGTATTTTAGAACCACAGTCAAGTGACGAGCCAACACCTGAATAGGCATCCAACGCAACCATTAAGAGTGACATCGTACGCAGCGTTAGGACTGTGGAGCATATTTAACGTGCACTCCCCTACACTTGGTATTATTCGTCGGTCATTTTTGGCTGAACGGGTCGTTTATAGGTCGGCAATATTTTGGCGCGGACCTTCCGCATGCAAGGCGAACGCCTAACCTACTGGGCCCCCCAGCCCCTGTGTTGGTAAGGATTATATTGAAAATTTATTGGACTCTTCAAAACTATATGTTGTCTGATACATATAAGTACAGGTTGTTTATCAAAAAACGGGTATGCTTAGAAGATTAAAAAGTTGCAATGAACCCGTTGGTAAGGTCAAAATAATAATGACAAATAATTTAAAGTTTGCGTTTAAGGATTTTTTTTAAGCTTAATAAATATTTCATACCAGGTGTACATTATATCAAAAAACTACTACATCAAAACATACCAGTACATTTTGACAATAACAAACTTTTTTACAATTGTCTGTGAAAATATTTGCCTGTCTCTTAATATTCAAGTTTTTAAAAACTGTTTAATGCTGTAGCTAAGATTTTTCAATGTGACTCAACTCTTTACAGTGTAAAATCTTCAGCCTCCAAAGAACTGTCAACAGCAGTCGTTAGTTATTTGGCAGAGATCTTATGCACCTGCAAAGTTACAAGGTCTTTCTGGTATTCCGAAATTGCGTGCGTTTTAATGACGTATTATGCCTTAAATTTCCATAAAAGTTTAAAACTATAATGATGTTATGTTATAAAAATGTAGTTTCAGCTTATTTTTTATTAATTATTTTCTAAGAACTGTTTTACTTTTGTTATTGGAATTTTAATTTTGTTATCAGATCAGTTTCAGTATTTATAAATATTTAAGTCTTGCATGGCTTTAGGTTAAATATGTTTTTTTTAATGTCAAAGATCATACTTATGTGATAAAGAATGTTTTTACTATTTTGAAGAATTGTTGATATAACTTTAATTTTCATAACCGTGAAAATCAGTCAATGTATAGAATTTAGGTTTAAATTTGTTGTTATGCTGTAGCTGTTTCTTTTAATGACGAAGTTTTAAAATGACGACTTAAAATAATTTCATTCGATTTAAATAAAAAAAACTACAGACGGTATAGATTCTTTGACAAGACATTCCAATTATTCCTAAAAAAACTTAAGTAATATTTGGCATGATGTCGAGTTTATGCTTATTAAGAATACATACAATTTAGAAAAAAATTAAAAATCACAGTTTGAAAAATTCTAAATAATTAAATTTAAATCAAAGAAATAAAGCCATTCAAGTGTAGTAAAGTAAAGAATATTTATAAGTTAATTTTTAATAGACAAGCATATCACAGCAACCAGAAAGGAAAAGAACTTTAGCATCAAAACATCAACTGTAATAAATGATAAATTCATTTAAAACTATCTGTATTTCTCATAATTCCAATTCAAGGGAATTTTCAATTACTTGTGTTATGTAGTGAACATAACAAAAGTAATCAGGAGTTTTAGGATTCATATTACTAAAATAGTTTTCATGTAATTCCAACTTTAACTGGGAATTAATTGAAAATGGAATTCGTACAAAGGAAAATGAAATACTTCTACCCAGTACACTGGTCTCATTTAATCAATACAATTTTATTAAAGCATGAAAGAGTTTCTATCATATTTGGTGCTTCATAAATAAAATATTTAACAAATATTTTTTATGAATGCAGTCATGCACTTTTAAATATATCATTTAAAAATACATGTCAAAAACAGAAAAAAATGATTAAAAAAGTGGTGTGAACTGAATGAATTAATTAAAATCGTATTCAGACACATATAAGCCCAGTTATCTCACACGTCAACGTAAATTACTGTTTTTATGAATAGATAAAAATGAATTAGGAGCACTTGTGCAAAAAAATATTATTTAAATTATTCATATCCTTCATGCAGTAGAGAAATTAATTTTTTAACACTTTTTGAAGCGCTGCTTTTTTTAATGGTGAGTAGAAGTTAATGTCAAACACATACACTTTAAAATAGGAACTGTAAGATATAAATAACTGTTTTCATTGTATACTATTTAATACATGTGAATCTTTTTGCCTTTTAATAGTATCTTTTATTTAAAAATAAAAAAAAAATCACAATTTTTGTTATTTATTTATTACTTTTATTATTACTTTTCAAACTAGTATCATTCCATTTACAAATGTAACTAGCACTTACTAAACCTATCGCAACATATGTAAAACTGCAATACAACATTCATATATACAACCAACCAACAACATCTTCTAGTAAAAACCAAAATCCTTTCCCCACTAAAATCCTTTTTCGCACGACATTCTGATTTTCCCACATACTTCAAAATTCAAAACTCTCCGACAAAAAAATGACTCCCAACTTCACATAACCATATTTAAATGCATTGGTATTGAAAAGCACTTTTATCACCTACTTTACCACACAGTCCCCTGGCGAGTGTAAGGAAACACCCACAAAAAAGCCGAGAAAAAGTATCGCCCAGGCCAGAGGGGATTCCGAAGAGGACGAAAAATAAATAGATGAGGCATAGGCTGCTGCTGCGTAAAGCCATTTCCTGGCACCTACCGACTATGGGAATCCAAAGTATGCTGCACAAGGTTCTTTTGAAACAGCAGTGTTTTTCATTATTATTTTTTTAATGGATCTGCAACATTGGCGGTCGAGCCTTTGCAGACTCGGCACATTCCCCAGAAATGAGAGCAATTTTTGTGGCACCATCTTGGCGACTCTCGCTACCATTTTTGACGCACAGATTACAATGAATCTGAGCTCTCTGTGGATGTTAAACTATACCGAGATTTAATTTTGCCGAGAGAACCCAGGCCAAATGGACCCGCCAGGGATCTTTCACATGCCACATAATCATATGACATGCGTGCCCAGAATTTTTCCATCCAGAAAATCCGACGACTCAGCCGGGGATCGAGCCCGCGATCTTGGGCTTACGAGGCGGTCACGTTTAACCTCTCAGCCACTGAGCCGCTATTTTATTTTGCAGTATAGTAATGGTTTTGGTTATGAAGAATTTTTAGAGAAACGGGGTTCGGGTGGCCCAGTGGGTTTGATTTCAACCTATTACGCTAACAGTCTGCGCATGGTACAGAGTACGGTTTCGATTGAATCCTTCGCTGTGGGTGTATTTTTTCTATCTGTGTCAGTAACAGTTCTGTCTTTGTCTGTCTTACTTGACGAAGGTTTATAAGAGGGTCTCTATGATCAAGCACACAAAACCGAAAATACATGTTCCAACCTACTTTGGAAGAGATGCACAAGTAATTTACAAGGTGTACTCTCAACTACCTTCCTCTCAATACGACCAAGGCATTGCGACCTGTGTACATCGTCCACTTAAAAGTAACCTGCTGCAGCTTCTTTGCAAACTGCAGCTTCTTCGCAAACTGCAACATCTTTGCAAGCCTGTTTTACAGCTCTAAATTCGAGAATTGTTGAATTGATTTGAATTATCATTGCTTTGCTTAACTATGGCTACTAGAGGTTCTCTCGATAAATTTAGCTTAAAAGTGAATGATATAATGGCTTACCATGGTTAAATGACGATACCGATTTCTGAATAATTGTACTACAAAAAAAAATACAAAAAAAATAATACAAAAAAAAAACCCCACCGAATAGCGTCATTCTACATGGCTCTTGACTTTAGATTATTGCAACTTATTTATCGTGCTCCAGTCCTATAGACACAGTGCTACTTTTGTTGCGCTTTCTTATGACAATATCAGTTAATTGCAAGACTGGACACAAGACAGAGTTTGGTAAGATAAGGTTTCACGGCATAATGCGTTAACTCAATTAACCATGATACCTTTTCATCAATGAATTTAAATATTTTTTTAATTCTATTTGAATTGCTTTTTTGGTGCAAAATATACTTTAAACAGACTATATTTTATATTTGTTTACGCACTGAATTGTTACCTTTAAATTTGAAAAAGTAGTAGAAAGCCTAGCAACATTAAATATTTTATTTTGTTTTAATGGTTAATAATATATTTTTTACTACTTTTTGCCTCTATGTCAAATTTAAGTATATATATTTATATGTGCTGGTCAAATTGCATGTAATGGTGCTCGAAGAGTATGCCTGAAATTTAGAAAATTTTACAATAAATAATTTATCACACTTCTAGCTATGTTAGGAAAACATATTAATATTAATGAAACTACTATTGATGTTTTCATAAAGTTATTTGGAATTTTTTCCACTAAATATCAATTTTTTATACTATTTTTATAGTCCAAAATCATTTACAGTCTAAATGTTCATTTCACTCCCACTCAAAACACGTCACGAAAAAAAACGTTTATTTGTTCCTTTCTTTTACATCCACTAAAGCCAAATCGATTCGGGACAACCCAGTTAAATACGTTTCAAGCAAAAGAAGGCTACGAAAAAGAAATTGTTTCTTAGCAGCATAGTGTGGAATCATGTTTTAGAAAGTACTTTTTTGGCACAGCTCATTTAGTGCCACTGCCTTGTCGACAATTGTTTGAAGTTATCTCCTTTAGCGCTCATAATGCTGTTGGGGAAAGTGGTTGAAATGTCGACTTATTTTTTCCCCAAAGTAGCCAGCTAAGTGAGTTGACGGCAGAGGTATTTGCATAATGTCCACTGAGCATTGAGTTTGTTTGCGACGAGGATAAAGTTTTATTAAAGAAACGGGTAGAATAAATTTGTTTTTGTTTTCCAATGTGAATCTTTTCTTGTTAAGGCAGTTTGAGCTAGAAAAGAAAACATTTAATTATGTACTTTGGGGTTTGTTAGTGATTTTGTCTGTATTTAAAATTACTTGCTAAAAATAAAATATTATTTGATGCAGTGCGACATAAAATTGTATGCAATATTTTGATACATTTTACAATAACGTGCAATATAAATAAAAGAAAAATTGTACTATTCATGATTTACTACCGCACAATAAATAAATTATTTAAACCATTAAAATGTTGTTGTTTCCAATTCTTCCTGATCTAGTGACAGCTAAATCAAATCCCTGAGCCCGCGCAGCCTTTCAAAAACCAGCACCACGGAAAGGGCAGTCACAAACATCCTACAAGGTGAGCCCCATGCAATCTAGGATATGTTCTGGGGAATCTGGCATCAAATGGTACACTGTAAAAATAATCAGGAACGTTACTGGGAAATAATGGGCAGCTGAGCTGCCCAATTTTTACCAGTAATGTTCCTGGAATATATTAGTAACATTCCCCAAAAATATAGACACAATCCCACTTAGAGCCTGTTACTTCTCTGGAAAATACCTGGAACCTTTCTAGAAAATACATGGAACCGTTCTGGAAACTGAGCGGGCACCCAACTGCACTTCGAGCGACATCTTACGATGACGCCGTCGGGACTTTGGACTCCATAAATATAACGAACACGTCTGTCCCCGTGTACTCGGTTCCATCCGTCACGAATTGGATTTTATACTATTTCCCTGTACAGATACCTGATTTATAGGATGACTGGCAGTAGGTGGGATTCGAACCCCCGCACTCTTGAGAAGGCTGAATCCTGAGCTCATGCATTAACCACTCGGCCACGGACAGACCTTTAATGAACTTCGCTATACCAACAAAGTTACAAAGCAACTGATTTTGAGCGAGGCGGGCGGCGGTTCATAGCAAACGTTGTCAGATTTGAAAGGGAAAACCTGACAATCCCAGGAACTTATCACGAAGCGATGGATACTTGAAAAAGCCAGGAAAATTTCTGGTATATATACGGAAAGTTAAGGAAATTTTTAACAGCGTATTTGAAACACATTGGGAATACTTTACTGTTGGAATCAAAAGTCATGTACCTTAGGTGCCCACTGGCATGCCTTGAAACAGCCGTTTGATCCTGTCAACCCGCCTCAAAATGCAATGATCCTCCTGGTCTTACCCTACTGTACCAGGTATGTGCGGGAGGGGATATAACCACTAACCAGACTTCCCGATCTCTATTTTTCGCCTCTTAGAAAACCTCTTGAAATGTTAGGTCATATTTGGTAGTGGCAGTAGCAGAAAAGCCTTCTTTAGCTAAGATATAAGAGACTTCATTAATCATTGAAATGTTAAATAACTTTTGAAAAAAATCTATTAATCATATTTCTGGGAATTACATATGTGTAAAAAATACTTATATTAACTTTTAATGTCCCCATAATTATGTTTAGGAAAGTCGTTAAAAGTTGGACTTATTTTTCTAGCAGTTAGTTGGTTAAGTGAATTTATTTGAGAGGTATTAGCATAACGTCCCTTTGAACATAAGATTTTGTAGATTAACGATTTTTTATGGAAATTTCTAGAATGGTTTTCTTTTATAGTTTAATCTTTTACTTTTGTTTTGTTTAGGTATATTATAATTTTGGGTAATGAAGTATTTTCGCATAATGGTTTTATTTTCATCCATTTTAAACGTTTTAGTACTTAAACTAAAAACAACCAACTATATGACTTCAAGTAAATTCAATTTTATATTTAGACACTTAGTTAATTTCTGTAAATAAATTTATATGAAAAAATTTCCTGCATTATCTTTTCATGGCATTGCTAGAGTAAGGAAAGAGCCACCCTTAGTGATTTTCATAACCCTTTGAGCCTTGTTGGGCCTTCTCTTTTAAAAATGATATTATAATTGAAATAAATGTGTATATTATAAAACTATAATTTACCCTAATATTCATTTTAAAAGCTGCTTACAATAATTGCTCAAGTAAAAAAAAACACCTTATTTTTACCTTGCATATCCTCTTGCGCCCTGGCGTCCCCATTTGGGGACATTTTTTGAAATCTCCCCACAAACAATGAACACGGTAATTAGTTCAGAAATTGACCTGGTTCGAAGGAAAAAGATTCAAATATCAGTTTTCAGCCTTTGATTACAGGTATCAGTAATTTATTTCTATAAAAAATGAAGTTGAACGAGGGTCAATACAATATTAGAGTTCTGAAAAAAAAAGTTATTTGTTTTCGAACTTTTCAAAAAAGTTCTTTTATTAGTTAATTTTAAAAGCAATGTTAAAATAAACTGTTAACTAGAATTAAGTGATAAGGCCGTTTGTTTTGCATTTATAGCACAAAAATGTTTATTTTTAGCGCTTAAGGCGTGTCTCTCAATAACTATTAAACATAGTTTTTTTAATTACTTTGCAAATCTTACTTTTTAGCATATATTTATATAAAAAGTATGTTAAGATTAGGAATATACGTGTTGGAATTTGCTCGGGTCTTAAAGGGGCAAACTCATTAGGCATTATTTATCGATATCAATTTATGACATAAAATCCTATTTTCTTTTGATACAATTTATGAAACAAAAAAAAATGTATAAACATTACAAGACAATTTATATTTTTAATTGTACTTTGTATTTTTAATTGAAACTTGTATTTTTACTATGTGCCTAAGTCTTGAAATACATTATAGAGAAACAGAAATGAGATCAAAAACGTATTCTAATGGATTATTACACAGAAAGTTTTGAGCTTAAAATTGTGTGGATATTGCTGAAATTCTAATAGATTCTATCTTAGATTTCAAAGTATTATCTTTCTAGTCTGTTACTTGTTTCCTTAAAATTAAACAAGGCTTGTTTCTAGCATATTTTAAAACCTAGTAGGCTAAGACGATTTCACTGAAACTTATCAAATATGCATGAAAGCGTTATCAGATTAGACGAAAAGTTTATTATCAATGGTTTTCAAATTTAAATATATAATTCGCTCACTAGTTTTCTTTTTCCTAATATAATTACCAGCTAAAGAATACTTCTAGGAAAGCTGTTTTGAAAATTAAATCTTAGCTTAACTTCTGTGAAAGACTGGTCCATCTGAATTCAAAACAGAACATTGAATTAATTAAATTATTTTAATTACTATTCGGATTTTAATATATCTTATTAATTAATTGTCTCCTTCGAGTTATTTTTGGTTTTTTCAATATCAAAAATTATTGAGTTTTTCCGCTATGTTTTTTATAAGTAATTTATAAGCTGGTTGGTTGTTCGAAGGTCATTGTGCTATAGCTGTATAATGGATGTGTTTGTAGCTATATCTATTTTCTCGACAAATTATTTCCCAAACCGCGCCAAATGGGCTAAAAGGTTTTGTATGTTTATGCGGGAATTGTGATGACATTTAGGAGTGCATTTCATGGCGTACTATTCATTTTGGAATTTTAAGGCAATGAAACGAATTGTTATACTTTATAACAAGCGACAACAATAACATAACCTTATGATCCTATAACAGGTTATAATGTACATATACTTGGATCGATTTGATATTTTTTAATCCGGGCGAAGAACGGGTAATCATTTGCTTGTATTATAATAAATAAGAAAAACTACTACCACCTATAGTTTCGAGGACCACCACCTTATTTATTCATATCTAGAATTGTTTAAACAAAAAACAGCCTTTTAAATTTAAATACCCTAAATCCCCCAAATTCTATTTTATGATTTTAAGCCTCAAAAACTATCAATTCAAATCCATTAACTACATTTTAAAATTTAATTCCCAGCATGAATAAAGCGTCTTAGATGAAATCCCCACCATGCATTTAGTAACGTCTCCTGAATATAGCAATTAATATTGAATTAGAATATCTTACTAAAGGCAACTACCGCAAAATCCACAAAATTCTCTATATTTAAATCAAATAACTATATTAATTTAGATATGCTAACAACACATCAAAGTTTCCAACATGAATGAAATAATTCAATTACCGCATCTCATGCATTTAGTCACATCTCATGAATCCATTATCATACCAAACCCACAACAAAAGCAGCAAACCTAACCCCGAGACGCTTAATTCCGCTAGCCTCGCGACCTGACACGGACCCTTTATCTCATACCTTTGGGTCACCCAACTGAGAAGTAGGGGACAGGACACGAGAATTTAACTCTTTGGGTAGAGAAAACACTTTTGTAAACTGGGGAGAAAGGGGTGATCCGGTGAAAAGTGAGCTGGCCAGTTCATCTTTGTCAGGAACAGTTTCCGCCTCTTCTGGAACCGTGAGGATGAATATTCATTTCCTCTTTTGTTGTTGGTGGATGAAGTTGAGAGGAGAGTTGGTTTCTTGGAAGAGTATTTTTCCGTTGTTTTTGTGTTTTTGTAGCTTCAGTTTTCGTTAAGTGCATTTTTTTATAATATTATTTTAGCAGCTTAAGTTTAATAAAATATATTTTTTGTTACAACCACAGTAATAGCCTAGTTCTGTAGGACTGACTAAATTAAAACGAAATGTGAATAATTGAATTAAAAACTTATTTTGTGATTTTGTTCTGGATGATTTATTGTTATCAATTCCAAAGCAATTGGCTTGTTTTATGTGACATAGTTCCTATCAGCTTTCGTTTCTGCTTTTCTTTTGATTGGTACTTCAATGCATGCTTTGATCCCTCTTGACATTAATTAACCAATCGGAACAAGAGAAATACTTTGTTTTCATTCGGAATTTCTGTTGCCACTTAATACCTTAAACATTCCCAGCATAGATTTTAAAGCAAATCGCTAAGCTGTTTACAGATAAGCCTTCATCACAGTAAAATATTTTGTGATCAAACTGACTTATACATTATGCGATGAATTACTGACAGCATTCTATACAATACTAAGTAGTCTGTAACTAAGACATATTTAAATAAGACAATTATTAATATTGCCACAGAAAAAGTACTGAAGAAATATACCATAACGTTTAACAATAAAAAACCATTTTACCTAGTAAATGTCAAATGTATTGCCAACCTATGTTTCTTTTAATTTCAGACCAAGGTTCCACGCCTCACCTAAGAACATGCTAGTAATAACGACTTAGATCCCCTCCGCACCCTTAAGTTGAAGTTTACCATCAGGAGTTAGGGGACTTCTGAAAGGGTTTCGGGGTAAACTTCGTGAGTGAAAAGGGGAAGGATGTTTACTTACGGATACGACAGAAATCTTAATTCTTAGGAAATTACAAAAGAAGGGGTGGAAATCGCTTTAGAGACCCTTGGTAATGAGGAAAAGGGCACGTTTCTACGTGAAGATGGGCTTGGGAATTTGTTGACTGTTCACCCAAAGTTCTGGTAGTTCTAATGCTGGAGGCTGTCTTATGGAAGATTGGGTGGAGCATATGATTAACTGTGTTTCAGTTTGAGTGTTGTGTACAATTAAGAAGGGTTTTAAAGTTGTACTGTGTTTGGAGTTCACCTGTAAAGCAATTAATAGAGACCTTATAAAGATACATAATTAAAAAAATGCTTTTTTATGGGTTGTGTTGAAAAATATTTTTGTAAAAGTTACTATGTGAAGATAGGTTTAGGAATTGTTGATAATTTACTTTTAAATAACATAAATAGAAATTATTCCGTAGAATATTACACTAATTTTAGAATTAAATAATTTAATAATTACAAACAATATGAAATGTATTCAATATACACATTTTTAAGAATTACTGTTATTCAATTCTTGTCTAAACAAAAATCATAAATGTTATTTCATACAACACTTTATAAATTCTCACTATAAATACAACCAAAGATGTTACGATGCCATTTTTAGCCAACCTTAATTTTTTAAACGAAAGAATATTTTAAAAATTTAAAAAGGTAAAGTATTTTTATTATGGAGATGTTCATACTCTCCCTACTCTCAAATTTGGTTCTATCCCTCTGATCTAATATATATATATTCTTTTGAAAGATATGGTATAAGAAACCATTTTTTTTAAGGAAGCGGAAATTCTATATGTCTTTCTGCAAGTTGACAGTCTACTAATTTAAGGATATCTGACTACGTTGAAATGGTATTTTTCGGCAAAAAATCAGATTTTTTTTATAATCTTAAAATAAAGCACCACTCTTTAAGATTCTAAAACTCTCTTTATTTTGTTTGTGCGGCAAATATTTTATGACTCCATTGGTACTCCATTAATACTCCATTATACGAAAACGACATTCAAATCCCTTAGAAAAGACCACTAGTAGAAAATTGCGATGTACAAGAAAAATTAAAAATATGAAACTTGAAGATGAATAATGTCCCATGTACCAAAAAGAAGGCTTTCCTGCTATTTGAATGTAACATCAAACTTTAAATTGATTTTCTGCAAAATGAAAATTTTGAACATTTTCTTCTGGACAAACCATATTTCTCAAAAAGTACCTAACTGAATGTTTTCAAATTTTGTGTGCATATTTGTTATTCTATTATCTAGGGAATAGACTACAGACTAGTATTTTCAAGCAATATTATAAAAATTATAACACTTACTATCATAAATGGTAGAAAAAAAGTACGTAAAAATCTTTAACTTAGCTTCGACAACTTATAACTTTTTATTGGTACAATGAATATCTAAGATTGTAGTCTATTCCCTAGGTATCAAATTAAGATTTATTAATTTATTATTATTTTTAAAAAATCTTAAATATTTTTTTAGGTATAAAGTCTATAGTAAAGGCAAAAAACATCACAATTTGCTTACAAAATCTTAAATTACGCAAAATATATTTCTCTAAAATAAAAATTGTGACTTATTATTGTTACTAGTTGTGTTGGTGAACAAAAAAATACATAAAATATAAGTATTAAAATTTAATTTAAAAAAAGAGTGTCAAACGTAGTCGGATACCTTAAATGGCATTAAAGTTTATTTATTTCTAAGTTAAATCTATGGTGCCGCACTCAAAATAGCTAGAGAAATTTTTTATTTAAAATTAATATTTAAAGGAAATTTATTTTTGGCATATGAATCAGTTGGGAATGACGTCATGAAATGTAGCATAATGCGATTCTTTGAATGTTCATTATTTGTTTACTAAGGAAGAGTCGCAAAGAGTTGCATTTTTTGCATAAAAATCTAATTTGTTTTAATTTCCATTTCTTTCTTGCGTCATTAAAGTTCTGACGACATTTCCAAATGTCACCTGGGCGAATACTAAGATTTGATGAAAGCAATTTTTCGTTATTGTTCTCCGAACCTCGAATAAATTTGGATGAATGTTAAAGAAGATTAAGTGAACTATCGAAAAAAAGTAATGAAAATATCAAATTCCGACTTTTTAAAAGTTCAAATTCAACTAAATACTATTTTTGGAGATTTTTCTTTTAATGTTTCGAAATCATGGACTACACGGTTCTAGGTAACATTCATTGTTAAAAACGTACTTGTTTTTCTATCAGAAATTCAGTGAGTATATTAAAAAAAAACTCATGCAATTAGGCATTTTTTTTACAATTTTCTTATTTAATATTATGATAATTTATCATATAAAAATTCCAATTCAATCCAATCACTATCATTTGTAATTTTTTTTTTTAGTCAAAGTTCAGACATTCCTCAAACATCCAAAAAATGGAGCCCCTTTTCTTTATATCTAATCCCATGCCTTACCTAAAAGACCTTGCCAAACTGACCTTCAAAATAGAAAAATACATCGATTACGCAATTATATATGTCATTACCTCACATCCCCTATTCTAACCCAAGTTTCAATGCTGGGGCCTCTAGTAACCACTGCTATTAACAGCTGAGGCCCTAGAAGACAAACTAGTGAAAGTGCGGGGCTTTTACCTTGATTTCCCCCAAGATGTATGAGGTGTATCAAATCATGGCTTGGGAAATGACCTCTACCAAGGCCAACTATTTGGTAATTTTTTTATACGTTGATGACTTAAGGTATTAGTTGCGTTTGTTTCTGCAATAAATGTTTGCTTTGAGAAATTCTTAGGGGGTGTTGTCATCCAGTTGTTAAGTAACAAAAATGTATGTGGTTAAATATTTTCGTAGTTTCATCAAAATTATTTTTAACAGCTTTACACTCCTTGCCAACCTAAATTGGATAAGTAGAAATATGCTATGGAGAATATCCTTCCGCGCATGTAAAGAGTTCCATAAATTATTTGTGAATCCATCCAGAAAACATGCTTAAAACTTTAATTTCGAATAAGTTCTAACCGATTTCAATATTATTTGAGATTTTTTTTTTAATTTGATCAGAATAAAAAGTGTATCTCGGTAAAATTGTATTCAGATCATTTTGTATGTAAATATTACCTTGCAGGAGTTTCCAACTAACGGACCAACCGCGCTTTTCCCTCTGCCTTTTTAGTGTAGTTTCTTACAGAGGAGCTTTATCAGTCATGTAAGTCTTGTGTAAATGAGCTTACAATACAAAATGCTCATTATTAAGAGTTTTTGGAGAAAACCTATGGTATCATTACACCATTTCTAGCATAGTTTCTTTTTTAAATTTTTTTTAAGAAGGAATTAAATTACTACAAAGGTCCGTATGTCTTTAAAATACAAATGTAAATCAACATTAATAGTAAAATCAATACTATGTCTTTAATAACTATACCCAGTAACTAATCCTTATTCGGACAGATTAACATATTATTACAATGTATGTACATATTATATTTTAATGTGATTACCTTCGCGGAAATTTTAGTACTACAATTAGTCCTCAAATAAGGAGTGCCGAGTATATTAAATTACTAATGACTCGTTGAACCTTCTAAGGATCTTTGCTAGAGAAACGCAAAGGTGGGGCTATTTTAAATACTTTAGAGACATTGTTCTTGTTGTAATGAGATTAAGAAAATGGCTTGGCTATAAAAATAAGTTATAAATTTAGTACCCTAATCCTATTTACATTAGGGGTAAGTGGTGCACCTTGGACGTATGTGTACCTCGAACCTATGCTGATTCTAGCTCGATTAGCTTAGATATTGAAACAACACCACATGCAGTTAAAGTATTTGCTACCAGGGATCTCAGTGAAGTTCTATCTGTTTGTTTAAAAGGTCAATTTATTAAAGAGGTTTCGAAAAACTAAATTCCCAGTTCAAAAGTAAATTTTTGTCAGATTCTTTAGTGTAATTTTTTACTCAAACATGTAGTGTTTATTCAGAAACGATGGTTATGCAATATAAAGCAAAGTTTTAGCTATAAAACAGTGTGCTTGAAATTAAGTTAAGTCTAACGTTAACTTGGTGATTAACTATTTTGTTTTTAATATCCAAGGGGTGTACCTCGAACCTTATACAAGTGGTGTACCTTGGACTGGTCCAAGGTACACTACTATAGGTCTTATGTACTTCAGATTGTTGAAAATCCCTTTTAAAATTCAAGTTAATTCTTTCCTTTGAAAAATTTAGTATTTTAAGCTATTAATATGCAACCCTGATTTGTAAAATATAGAAAAATGGAAATTTGTAAGAAATTTTGATATGATGTGATATAGATTTTTTTTGTAGTTAATTATTTAGATTTATGGAAGCCACTGAAATTTTAACCATATTGATATAATATAGAAAATAATTATTGCATGCTCATCTAAAAAGATATTTTTTATAATAAATATCTAAGCAGAACATAATTTTTACGTTTAGGTCTAGTTGAATAAACATAGGGGGAAATATTTGAGTTGGTTTTCAAATTTAAGACAGAAAGACATCCAAATGTTTTTCTATGGCATGAAATAACAGTTTAATTTTATGCTGCATTTTAACGAATACACCCGAGAAAGATCGCATTGCAGCTGAAAAAGCCAAAAGGGCACTAAAAAAACTAAGGCAATAAAACCCCTTACTGAACCAATTGACCTAACATAACCAATTACTACACTCTTGGCTAGAAATAAGAGTAGGTTGTAAAATGTATTTTTGAATTTTATGTGGCTCATAAATATTGGTTTTCGGACTGTAAATCGAGTCTCTCTACCTGTTAATAATTGGTCCAAGGTGCACTACCGGTTGGACCAAGGTACACCGCCGGTGGTGTACCTTGGTCCTAATTACAATTTTCTGTATTTATTTTTTTAATAGTTGAAAGCATTTAAATGACATGTTAAAATAAATATATGTTGTATATAACAACATAAAGTATTCAGTAAAAATACTTTTATTCACTTTTTGCAATTAATTAAGAAAATAATTATTGAAAAGTCAAAATAGGTCCAAGGTAACCCACCTTCCCCTACAATACAATAAAGCCAAAGTTAAATGATGTACTCCATATTATTATCCTCGGTGTTCCGTGACTGTATCAGTAGAGGTATGTTTGGGGGCCTTTTAACTTTTATTACCGTTGTAAAATTAAATTTCTCACAGCTTTTCACAACCAAAGCATGTGAACTTTTAAAATTATTGTAGTTTAACTTTGTCTTGGTTAATTCTTCTATTAAAAGCTGAACAATCATTTCAATTAAATAATATTTTAATTTTAATATAAGTGGATAATTTTAGAGAAACATAAACATGTATTTTGGAAATTAAATGGTGGAAAATGTACTCAAATATTGATTTATTACCTTTACAGAATTTTGATGTTAATTTATAAATGTTAGAGGTTAGCGGGCCATTCCGTAATCATCTTTAACTTAAGTTACACTGTAAAGTGTTACTAATCCCGTATTTAAACGATTCCTCTAGCAAATAATATTACTTAGGTAAACTAAAGTCAAAGTTTTATAAACTTAAAATTTTAAATTAAAGTCATTATATATATTTTTTCCTCTCATTTAGCTGAAACAAATATTATAATTATACATACTCATAAAGAACTACAACAAATTCTTCAAAGTTCATTTCTTATTCGCTTTCTTAAGGAACGTTACTAACATGTCGGTACATACCAAGAGGTCGAAGGTAATGTTCATTCCACCCACGGAGAATGTCATTACCGTCGCTAAACCTTGTGATTAAAAATGTAAATACAATTACCTAATGTAATGTGTCCACATTCCTAGATAATGGGGTTTTTCACCAACATTTAAAATCATCGCCAGTATATAGAATGCCGTTTAAATTTGCGCAAGTGCATTGCTCTAAAAGACAATATTAGCATTATTTTTTCAATATGATACTTCATAATGATACTGATGGATTTCATTTAAACAACAGTACTTTAAAAAAAATTACAACAAAATTAATATACAATTTCAAATAATTTTATTCAATTTGGCGATGAGTCGGAATCTTTCCAAACACTCTTAAAAAACTATTCCCAAATGAGCCAGGGAACCCCTTATTAATGTGGAGTCCCCTTATTACAATGGAGTGAACCCACTCCATTGTCAATTTCAATGCCGTATACTCAACCCTAAAATTTCCCATAATTTACTACAGTCTTTCGATTCTGATGAATAGGTGTTTTTTTTTAAAGGAGATAATGCTGTTTGAGGTGAAATTGTTGACGGTAATTGACATCAGCGCCATTACCATTTAGACATCCTTTTCATTAAGTAATTACTTTCTAACACATGAACAAAAAGCTTGTTCTTCCCAAACGATGCCAGGAGTTGTGTTTATATGTTTTGTGAGTTTGATAACGTAGTAATTATCAATTAGCTATTGTTACTAAAATTAGTTAGGAAATCAAGTTAGCAATGCAAATACTTATCAGAATGAAAATACTAAATACAGTTAGAAAATCAAATCCACTAAATAAAATATTTATTAAAAATTATAATGAAATAAAATATACAACTTTTGACACTGTACAGTTTTTTTAACATTAATACCACTGCCTTTTCCACAACGAAACTTATTTAAAGTTGAAATAAAACTTGATGAAATTATGAAAAATTGAAAAATTTATGTATTATAAATCAGTTTAGATAGGTCATTGTGTGATTTAAATGTTCAGGAGTTTGGTCTCTGGACTTCATCTATGCAATTTTAAAGTACTATGAGTTATATTATTATCTCTTACTCTTGACTAAATCTTGATTAATGTGTATCCCAAAGCCTTTTAAAACTAAATTAAATTGTAACAAAATTTTCTGTTAGAATCTTGTGAAACTAAAATAATATTTTTATGGATAGTAGGGTGGTCACGAATTTCTCCATTCTTGAAGTTGGTTTAATGCGAATTAAAGTGAATAAATGGAGTCACAGGGTCTGGAGACTCGGAGTCTCTCCGATAACCTCTGAACTTGAAGGTTCAAAGGTGAAAATCGTACTCTCTAAAAAAAAATTCGTCAAACAGTTTGAAAAAGGAAATGAGTTGAGCTGTCGACCCGGCGGCGCATTGGTTAAGGTGTTAGCCTTCGGAGTTTCTGAGTCCGGGCTCGAATCCCGATGGATGTGTGTCTTTGTCGAGTATATGCGGAGTACGTGCTCGGGAAATCTGTTGGGTCCGAACGTCCGGTGGGCTGTCATTGCGCAGTTTCCCACGGGTGCAGGTCCTTGGAGACTATTCCTCTCCCCTTCAGGGACATGTCTAAATTGTATAGGTGGCACGCAATAGATGGCAGCATCTGTATATATGTGTGTGTTGTGCCTGTCTTACTTGACGAAGTTTTATTAGCAGGTCTCTGACCACACACACACACACACACAAAATATATGTCAACCAACCAAGGAAATGAGTTCTACGGTTTACTGCTCAATAATTTTCCCCACTTCAAACTGACAATTCAATTTATGTAAGATGTATGTGGTTAGATTATGTATATATTTAGAATTTTAATAATGTTAACAACACATCGTAACTTAAATAGGCAGTTCAAATCAGACACATATTTAGATGGGGGAATATTAGTATTATTACTTTAAATAACCTAATATAAAATATAAATGTAAAACAGAGATATTAAGTGGTCATTGAACGTCAGTGTAACATCCCCCACCTTTTCATTTTCTTGAATTACTAGAATCGTTTCCATTTGGAATATTGAAAATAAAATGAAGATGAGTTCGGGACATATAGTTCTAGGTATTTTTTCAGAAAAGTATTAGTTCATTATTTGTTTTCCCAAAACTTACCCAAATATAATGCACTTAGCAATTCTAAAAAACCACAACAAAATAATAATCCGTGACAATTTGCTTCTGCCTTACAACTAATTTTTCTGAAATTGAGAATATTTAAATGTCATTAAAATTGATGCATTTTTTACATTTCGACACATAAGTTTTATTTTTAAAAGCTAATTAGGGATGATTATAGCAAATGTGAAATCTGTCTCAGTATCATTAGAAGTTTTTGTGCTGTCGCTATGTGAGTAAGGCTCGATGAGTGGTCTTATTATTCGTATTAAACTTTTGTTTATTTCATTTATTAATTTTTCAGAGAGATAGAGCATTAAGGATAACTTTGAACCTCAAATTATACGATCACATTAAATAAAATCAATTGAGTTACTACAGATGTCTAGAGGTAATTACTGTACTGTGACTGTAATTATATGCCCATTTGGGAAAGTTTAATATCGTGATTAAAAATAAAATAAGATTTTGAGAGCCAAATTTAAAAAAAAAATCGGGTGGAACGTAGATTGTTTGTTAGCAGTAGTTAAGTTAAATAAGTTTAAGAATAAAATAAAATAATGCAATGTTGAGGTGAAGAAAAATGCGAAATGTTACATGCATGAATTAAGTATAAAATATTCGTTTTGATGCTTTGAAATATATTTGGTTTTAGTTACCAATATATATTTCATTTGTAAATTGATTAATATTCAAATATTCAATAATTTTTTTGTGTAAGTACGATTGAATTTTTTCTGTAAAATATGTTTTCTCATACTTATAAAAAAAAAACAAAAAAAAAAATGAATTCATTGACTGATTAGTTTGTAAATTTTTTGAGATGAGCTAAAATAGTATTATACAAAAGAATAATAACACGCATTATTGCAAAAACTGTCATTGATGTTGAAATTCATGTATATTTTCTACCTACGGCATTAGTAAGTAAATAAATGCTGTAATAAGTGCTGTATTGTAGTAAGTAAATGCTGTCTAAAAAATTATTACACATAATTTTCTGGTAATTAACTCTTCCGGATATATTCCCCAAGCAGTCTCAATCCTCTTAAACACTTATACCTTACATTATATTCTCATAATCAGGCTAAAACGGCAATTCTATGTCCATCCATACATTTATAACGAATCAAACCTCAATCCCACAGTTAAAGCGATTAATCCCCTCGGAGCTGCATCCATCTCTCAGAAGTTTTAATTAATGTTTAATAAGCGCAAATGCGTGCAAATGACGTACGAGGTGAAATTCTAACATGCTAATCTGCACCGTGGGACTTGTGGCCGCAGATTTAGATCTGAAAACGAATAACAACCGTACACAGTTTACCTGTTATATCTTGGAAACGAAAAGTAAATAACTAGTTTGACTGTTTTGTTTTACAATTTTAGTTTATTATAATTTTATTATTTCTAGAACACATTCCTGTAGTTAAGTGAAATAGAATGTTCATCTCATTTACTTTACACTGTGGAAAAAATCTGTATAAATACAGTTCATTTGTCGCTTATATTCACAGCACATTTTGCTTCAATAGATTGCAGTTGTTGCTGTAAACACAATTATACGAATTCAAACTGTATTGCGGCTGAAGCACATGTGCTTGAAACTTACAAATTTGTAATGTTTAGATATAATCATAGAGTTTGGAAGGAGAAGTAGAGGGGTCTATCAGTTCAAATGGTTTGTAGCAGGGCTGTCAGGTTTTTCGAGCTACTGCGCATAACATACCGACACTGAGGTATCCCAAGGTATCCCTAGATGCACCGTTAAGCCATCTTCTTATGTGTGATACTGCGAACATACATGGCCAGCTCCATTCTCTTTCCTAACTCTATGGATAGAATACTAATTTTATTTTTTTTACAGTATAACGCATAACATTAAGTCCGCGGGAAAAATCGGGATCGTAAAGTTTGTTGGGTTTGGATTCTGTCACACTTCAGCTTATTATTCCATATTTTATGACAATGGTTCAACGTCTTATTCGAAGGTATTAAAGAGAAAAGTGCACATCAATTACCATGATTTCGATAAGTCTAAAGAACATTTTTCATTATATTTCAATACAATTAAACGCATTATAAATAAAAGATAGTACGGCGTTTGTTTGGCAAGCGTCTAACGAGTTAGTTCTGCCTTACTTAAATAATAAAGTTTCACATACATTTTAGCTAGGTCATGTGTATAAAATTTTTAGAACTATAAAAATTATAAAGGGACAATGAATACAAAAAAATTTACTATTATTTTAAGCCATATGACCATTAGAAACGATGAATTGGATTACCAGAACAGATGAATCCTTAAGGTAGGCGAGTACCCAAAATTCTAAAATTTTTACTATTACTTTAATCTTTTCCAAATTCGGCATAGTGGTTTCAAGTATAATGAACATTGCGTTTTGGGCAATTTTTTTTTATTTAAATATAATTGATTTACCTCAAACGGTGTTTTTCAACTAAAAAAGGGGTTTACGCTAACACTAGTAGCATAAAAAGTTTTACATTAATTTACCTGATATTTTTTACATTTGCTATTTCAATATATATATCTGTGCCATGAACCTCTAACATCTGGTGTAAGTATACAAGTTTTTTTTTAAATGTTCAAGTGTAAGTTAATCGAAAAAAATCATTTTTTGTGTGGTTATTTTATAAAATTTTTCTTAATAACTTCTTTTCTTATAATTTGTATGTAACTCTAGAGGGTCATTGGGTCATTGCATGCATCAGTTCAAAACGAAGAATTTAACACAAAAGTAATGTTTATAGGATGAAAATTTAATGTGGTAGACTTGTTAGCGTAAACCTCTTTTTTTAGTAGAAAAACACCGATTAAAATAAATAAATTATAGTTAAATAAAAAATGCCGAAATAGTATTTATTAATCATTATATTTGAAATCACTATGCCGAATTTGGAAAAGATTAAAGTAATAGTAAAAAATTAAGATTTTTTGGGAATTTTGGGTATTCGACCTTAAGAGTATTAAAAAAGGACAAAATCTGTAAAAAACAGTTTACTCGATTTATTATAATTTTTAATCCTTCCCATTGCAGAATAATCGGGCTGGACGGTACACGCGGCAAAATTAAACTAATTAAGCACGTATTTAGCATGAAGGGGGATTCGCTCGGTCGTCCATGAATTAAATAAGATTAATATGCTGATGCAATTACAAGTGATAGAGACGTCAAATGCGGATGTGGAAACATTTCATGTCGTACATTGGATCGGGGTAATGTTGGTAATTTGTTCAAAAGTAGAAATTGTCTGGTATGTAATACATTTCCTGCGTGTTAAAACAATTTTCCGATCGTCGTGTAAAGGAGTTTTGGTTAATACAGATGAAGGCTATTTAATTGTTCAAACTCTAAGTTGGGTTGTAAATGTATGGGCGCAGGTTTAATTTATATTTAATGAATGAAGAAACCGTTGGCCACCATATATTTGGGGGAGCTGTAATTGGTAGACAAAGCTTCCCACTTATAAAAAATGAAGGGTTGGAATCGGTTGAATTTTACCTCATTAATGCTAGAATTGAATGCAATAATTTTAACTTTTTTTTAATTAATTGGATATCTAAAATTTCAATAACATTTCTTAACTGAAACTATTTGTTTAGCTTCTCCGATTTTCGTTTATTTTTTTTTAATAATTTAAAGGGTGATTATTTTTAAACCCTAAGGACAAAGTGTCCACCAATTGTCTCAAAATATACCTCAAGTTAATCGAAATATTTATAAATAACACTTGTGCTATAAAAGAGTTAGAATTATGATTACGTATGTGTTCCTAGTTAAGATTAGTTAATAACCTCTAGCAAGATTTTGAGAATAAACTTATAAATACCTCACTTATAAATGTATAATGAACTAATAAATAAAACAAAAAACTCTACTTTTACGTTACGTTAAAAATAATACGCTTACGATACTTTTAAAAATACAAGTTTTAATAGTTTTAGTCAATCGAAATATTTGGTTAAAAATATTTGCAGCTCTGAACCAGCTGCAAATGTTTTTGACCTAATATTTTGGTACAACTACTGGTATAATTTTCTTATAAACTGCTTAAGTACATTTCAAAATATTTGAAATACTTTATTGTGAGTAGGTAACTTTATTCAAAAATTCCAGTCGATACCCAAACAAGATTCCCCTTTCAACCATTACCGTACGTGCTTCGGAACTCGATCATCCTATTGTGTCCAATGTTCCAAATATTTGCATTGGCGGAATAATAGTTAAGGTAGAAGAATTGGCCCCCTTTCTAAATTCTATTCCTCAGAGCTATAAAGGCCTAAGACACTTTTCCTGATTAGCCAGAAACTTTACATTTTTTTTATCTACTTTAGTGTATTGTATCATATGGGGGCATATAAAACATTTACCAAAACTTAAGAACGTAGAATCTATGGTATTTACCTCATTGAAGAAAATTTTATTTAATTAAATTGTTGCGACAAACTTGGTTATCGTGTCATCAGATGTTCATTGTGTGAATTCTCGATTAATGGAGAAATCTAGAGACTGATATACACACATGTATGTAGACATAAAATAATTCTAGGATTGATATCACTCATACGGTACAAAGTCCAAATATTTGTCAAATGCTGGCATTTGTCTACATCTGTGCAGTTGGTCAAGAAAACCACAATCAAAAAGCTAATACGAAGTTTCCAGACACTTACATTTTATTTGGAAGTTTCTGAACAAGCAATAACTTCCAAAATAAAATATGTAAAAACTTTGAAAATCGTTAGTTTAGGACGTATGTCAATCTTACTCCAAGATACAAAATCTTTGCGCCGAGTGTCTACCAGATCCTATACTGTACAGAATCCCATCATTTAAAGTATATTTCGTTTTTCCGGTTGGTTAAATCGCTTTTAAACGTCCAGGCTCTGCATTCTTACCATGTTTGGCCGTCAGATGGCGTTGCAGGAGGGATCGTTATTTTGAAATCGGGCAGAAGTTTTGAAAGTGGTGCAGTTGAAATGGATTTCGTAACTGTTGTAGCGTTTTGGTATGGTTGTACTTTGGGACGGATCGTTAAACCCTTTCTGGAATACGTTAGTCAGTCAGGTGCATTGAAAAATTATTATACTTTACTTTATAAAAAAAGACATTTAGAATTGGACTATATATTTTAAATATGCAGATATGCTTCGTAAAGCACAAATTCGTTTTTTTTTTTATTATTTCAAGACATGTATTTGGGAATCTTTGAAGAATACGATTTATGGATATTATAACAGTTACTTTGACAGTACTTATTTTTTTTTCCTTTTTGAGCTCTTATACCTTTTCTAATGATATAATCGGAGTTCTCTGTGGATGTTAAAGCACACCATAACATTTTTTTAATTATAAAAACAATCATTGTGGAAGAGGTCATTAATGATTTAACGCTAACCATTGCACAATACAAAGCATGAAAACTTACAAGACTTTTCAAAATATCACAAAATGTAATCTTAATGATTATTATATTCAACTCCTACTTCTTTTAAAAAATAGAAATATACAACTACAATTGAAATTAAATGACTTTTCAATGCTTGCAAATGCAATATAAATTTTACACATATTTTTTTTTTAAATAAATAATAACAAACATATTAACTCTAAACTAACCCAAAAATATTAATTTAACACTGGAAAATACCTTTTTATTATACGATTTTTCTCAGCTTTAACTCATAATGTTGATGTTGTAATCATCACCTAAGAATATTTTTTTTAAAAAAAGTAACCACAAATCCTCAATTAATAATTTAACTTATCCTGATAAACAACACCATTTTTTTTACGTTTCCTTACAGTTTCATTAAATTCAATTAAATTATTCATGTCTGATTTTTTTGTGTGCTTTAAGTTGAAAAATATTTTTTCTGCATTTATAAGACACAGCAAGTTAATCCTTTAAATTATGACTGGCAATCGATTTTTTTTACAACGCTATAAAACAAAACATTAAATTATGCTCCAAGCGTGCGGAGTGTCTGCCTTTTATTCCACCAAACAAATTAGGAAAATTAACAAAAAACAAAGTTTATAAAAGGATGTAAATGAATAAGAACAAAAACTATTCCCTCCATTAGAGCTAAGGATTAAATTGTTCACGCTGAAAAACTGAGAAGAGAAATATTAGTAAATCCCATCATTAACGAAGATAATTATTTGACACAGAAAGTATAAAGGAATCAATAAATTACTTTTTTATCACGCAGAGAAAAATGAGATAATTTGGATTGGGGCAGGAAGTCATCGTTTACTAATTCCTCATTCATGATCGTTTTTGCCACAGATACGATACCACAACTAGTTGAGCTTAGTGATCAATCTCACTATAGAACGCAGTTTGGCTCCTCTGTTTGTCAGGGCCTCTGGGGCAATTATTCGCACCAAAAATCATGGTAATGACTTTTCTAAGTACCGTTTGTACTTGGGTTCAACCTCAACCGTTTTTCAGGTCTGAGTTTTTTGGGTTACCTATTATAAATTTTGATCAAGTGCTTTCCTATAAAGGTCTTTCTGGTCTTATTGGGTATCTTAACTATACAAGACATCTGGTCTCTTAATACGCAGGATTGATACATTTTATCAATGGCCCTCTGTGAGAATTGACCTCGCAGTGGCCATTTTCTTTGTGTCACATTGCCCACTGTACAATTTTCATTTGATTATTGTTTTATTTTACCTTTCAGGATTCCTTCTCCAACAAAAGTTGTCCCTAACTCCTGACGTCCACTTTGGCAGAAGGATGATGACCTGCCCAGTGGACCTACGGTGGACCCAACCTGTCTACAAAATTGGTTCTATATATATGCACATGACACTTCAACAAAATTTGTTTAAACATAGAATATATTTCTTTTAAGCATAAACTAAGAAAAAATGACGTTAAAAATTTAGGTATGAAAACATTGGTAGGCAAAAACTTGTCGAATTAACAATCAGTGACATACTATCTTCTAATGTTCTGTAGTTGGATCAATGTTTAAATAGCCGAGAAAATTACACCGAATGGAGTTTGGTGTATTTTTATTTTTTGCTTCATAAAAAATATATATGTAATAGGGACTGCACAAATAAAAAAAAATGGCAGCTAATCGTTACCAAGGGACTAATGGACTGACAAATGGATTCGTGAGAATTCGTAAAAGCTGGAAACCATCCGATATATTGGACGCTTAATGGAGAGGTAATTTTTTCCTGCATTGATTCCTTTTTTCAACGTGGATGTTGTGTTATCTGTTTAATATAAAGGCAATGTAATTTGTTGTATAGGATTTGAAAAGTCATTAAAGGTCACTCGGGACAATAAAAAGCTGAAATGCGCACTTTTTTTTCTCTTTGTTAACTTTTTTGCGGATATTTTGAGATTGCACAATATGTGATGTGAGTATATTTATTATCTAGTTTAGAAAAATTGCTAAAATATTAGTTTAAAATATTTACATGAACTCTAGACAGCATTGGAGACTGGAGGTTTATATATAAACATGAGAAATTACTACGTGTTTAAAAAATTCCCAAAACAATGAGACAGTACAAATGTTTTGAAACAATGTGACAATACCATTTGAACACATATTATTAGGTGGTCTATAGCGCGTTGTCCCGCACCTCTCACCATTTGGCTTACTTTCACCAAAATACCGGGTAGAATGCTTGCCCCATTCAAAAACTAGCAATGATCTCTCCCTCTCGAAGTAATAATGTAAGAAAAAATGTTCTTAATTTTTATATTTGATTCCGTACCTGCATTGTGTACCTTTAATATTACCATCTTTCCTTAAAATAAAAGTTAGCAGATTTTGTATAGATTATATTACAAAATTAAGAAAACCAAAAGTTTGATACAAAAGATTTAATTTAGAAAACTGGTTTCTCTCTACTAAAATATTATTTGAATTTAACAGTCAAATTCTAGACAAGCTTTTATACTCTGAAGCTACTAAAATGTATCTGAAAAAAGATAATACATAAAGAGGAATTTTGATAATACATAAAAAAAGAATTTGTCAGATATCTGTAGGTGGAATATCGAAATCCAATGCGCATTTATGTAGAAAATCCATCATTTCACCGCCTTTATTATTCGTGGAATTTATTCCCAAACTAATCTACTTTTTGTATGAATAAAAAAATGTTTGAGAGATAAATTTTATTTGGGTACGAAAGGTCAGGATTATCTTACATTCGTGGAAATTTGACATTTACAAATCTGTTTTATGGACCAAGTGATGCAAAATAAAATGAAAACTTTTTAATAATGAATGAAAATGATTTATTACTGCTGACATAGATCATTAAGCTCACAAGAAAATGGTAATTCCTTTAGATCATTTCAACTGTCAGCTTTATCGTATCCTATTTAGTTGTTCTTGCATTTTAATGGGAACTTATTTAAATTTAATGTATCATTTACGATAGTTAAAATAGTTTTTTAAAATTTTTATTTATTTTTATTTTTGGGAGCATTTGATCTAATTCAATTATATAACTAGCTGTTATACCCTACGCTGCGAAAAATATGTTAAAAACCATTTTCATTGTAGAGCATCCACTTGCATGTAATATAAAGCAATAAGAAACTTATTTCTGCCATAGATAACTCTTTATTCAAAAATATCGTCTTCGGAAGCTAGTTTATAGACACATTTCTATTTTACAAGGCGTGTTAGCTAATTATTTAAGATAGATTTTCTGTCCCATAGCTAATCCATTAGTTTTAAAATCACAACTTTTGCAAAATGATTGTCTTGCCATGTTATTACATTTACACCATTTATGGGAATCATCGTAACATCAATTTAAATAAAAATTGAAAAGAAAAAAGCATACGGTTAATTAATTATTCATTTATAAAGTTTTAAAATAGTGTTGCCGTCTGATGTATATGTTTGGCATTTTAAACCATTAAAATTATATAATTAAATAACTAGATAAGATTTGTCGTTTCCAATTTGTTTCATTTCGATGTTATATTGTTTCCCATAACTGGGGAAAAAGAGCTAAAAAGGCAAAGCAATCATTCTGCGAAAAATGTGATTCCAAAGCTAATGCATTCACATTAAATAACTAGATAACATTGGTCGCTTCAAATTTGTTTCATTTCGATGTTATATTGCTTCCCATACCTGGGGAAAAAGAGCTAAAAAGGCAAAGGAATCATTCTGCGGAAAATGTGATTCTAAAGCTAATGCATTCGCATTAAATAACTAGATAACATTTGTCGCTTCAAATTTGTTTCATTTCGATGTTATATTGCTTCCCATACCTGGGGAAAAAGAGCTAAAAAGGCAAAGGAATCATTCTGCGGAAAATGTGATTCCAAAGCTAATGCATTGCCATAATTAAGAATGACTGACAATCCCTCTTAATCTAAGTGGATGGAGAATATTCAATAGATCGAGACAAGATCGTGAAGTGGCAATGAGCACGCAAAAATCACGGTACACTCGGAATGTCATTGATCGTTTTTTTCCCCATCCCTTCTCATTCAAGCAACGTTACGGAATTATTCTACAGCACGATCGAAATTTAATAATTTCCACGATTAAAATAAACGATCTGAAATTATTGTGATTGTGCAGGTGTTTATTCCAACAAAAATATTTACGTATGAGAGGGTCAAGTTCTTGCAGAAAAAGATGGCATGGGCCTACAAAAGAAATGACATGAACAAAAATGGCGTGTTCAATAGAATTTTCTGATGTTATAATTCCGAAAAGAGTTTTGTTTAAAGTTTCATCATACGTTTAACACATCCTAGCTACACTGTTAAAAATTTTGTGCTTGCGTTCACCATAATAATGGTTCCTAGTAGCTGCAACGGCAGTTTGGTGAAGTGTTTCTCCATAGTTGATTTTTTCGGTATAGGGTTGAACCGTTTCTAAGGTTTTGTTTCCAAAACTTGAAAAATTGTTCGACTAAATACCGGAAATATGGTGAAACATTTCACCACACAGCCGTTGCAGCTACTAGGAACCATTACTATGGTGAAAGCAAGCACAAAATCTTCAACAGTGTATCACATAAGATTTTTGCACACTATGAGCTATAGCACCTAGGAACTGAAAACTGAGAGTGGTATACAGTGGTAATGCGTGTATGACTTTTACGGAAGCGAAAGCAAAGCCCCCTCATGCATAAACCTCTCCCCCTACAATATTAGAATAAGAAACTGATCTCCTCGGCGCCACAGTCAATCACTGGGCCAAGGCTTGTCGTGCCAATTTCAGATTTCGTGAACTAGGGCTCTGGGGTGCTAGTCATATTTTCTCGTCAGCCTCATGCGGAACCTTCAGTGCTTAGTTCCCAAGCATCCTTAGTACCCATTTTATCGACCCACTTAAGGGATGAAAAGATGAGCCAACCTGGCCCAATCCGGGATTCGATCCCCGGACCTGTGGCGTGGCAAAGCGAAACACTACCACTAAGCCGCTGGGCCTCACATTATTAGAATGGTAGTAGATAATTGTTTTAGAAGCAAAACAAATAAATATGACATTTTATAATAAAT
This sequence comes from Hylyphantes graminicola, assembly GCA_023701765.1. NCBI lineage: Eukaryota > Metazoa > Arthropoda > Arachnida > Araneae > Linyphiidae > Hylyphantes > Hylyphantes graminicola. The sequence continues at coordinate 41,305,184 of CM043113.1, read as the reverse complement.
GCAGATAATAAAAAAATAATAAATAAATAATGTTTAATGAGTGAAGAAAACACAAAATTTTAAATATTGAGGGTAATATAACCTGACTCATAGATGAATTAGTAGAATAGTTGGACAGATAGAGACGTAGATGATGACCTCTAAAGCTAGTAAGAAATTTAAAATGTAGAAGGGCCTACGTATGTCAGCTCTGGTTGGTTCATGTGGTTTTAACCAAAAATAAAGGTGTCGTTTCTGTAGAGGACCCTTGTAGTTAGTGCCCATATTATCCAAATGGTCCCATACGAATCTTACAATAGTGAGCTACCTGAGAAATCAGTGGGCAGTAAATCTACAAAGAATTAGGATGGGAGCCCGGTCAGTTAGGCACTCTTCTAGCATGTGAAAGGTCCCAGGTTCGGGTCCGGGCATCGCCAAAATAACTTCCGACCTTTTAATAGTCTGTGCAGCCAAAAATGTCCGACGAATAATACCCCGTGTAAGGAATTGTGGTTTTAAAATATGACGTCCATCGCCAATAGCCTTCGTGTAGCTCTAGTTCGACGATAATTCAAAACCTAACCAAATCTACTTAGAATTATTTATGTTGCTGCCACTTCACTTTCACACGTATTGAAGACTAAAGTACACTACCATTTTTGCAGCATAAACACCATCTTATGTTTAACACATAGAAGGATTCTACACTAAAGACAAAACTTCACCCTCTGTATATCCAACCATTATTCCAGACCTTTGATTAGGAAGAAGTCTGCGAACATTCATCTTCTCCGAAGGTCTCTTTAGATGATACCTTTACCCCCTTCATCCGAAATAGGGAAACTAATCATAGCAAAAGTCAGATCAATTTCCATTCGGGATAAAGGGGAAAAAACGATAACTCTGCAGAGAGCAAATCCCGACTCCATTGAAAAATGGGGTGTTGTGAGTAATGTGCACTATCAGCTTGTGCTCTTCGCGGGGGCCAACTCATCAATAAAAGGGATGAGAACTTCATGGGGGCCAACTCATCAATAAAAGGGATGAGAACAAATTTCGGTTCTCTGCAGCCAAGAACGGAGGAAGTAATGACACGATGGAGTGATGAAAAAATAACTTCTCCAGGCCGATGAGGTTGATGATAAAATGATGAAATATGATACCGATGGAGGAGGTTAGCCATCTTCATTATAGAAAAAATGGAGCGGAAGAAGCAGGGAAATGAAATTTTTATGTGGTAGGGGGCTTTCGGGTTTTAATATCACCAAAGATGGATCAATGAGGTATTTTCTGCTGAGAGTTTTTATTAGAGCCAAATTCCCTGAGACGTTCTGGATAATATGCAAGAGATGTTTTTTAACGAAATATTTATCAAATGCAATGTTAAAGAATTTTTTGTTAATGAACTTTCATTACAATATTCGGAAACATTAAATTTGTATCAGGTAACCCCCTTAAAAAAATAATGCTTAAGTTTATTTTAAAATTTGTATAGAGAGAAATTAAAGTAAAAGTAATCCGTGAATTCTCCTATGTGGTGACTTATATAGACAGATTCTTGCCGTCGTTATATGAATTGAAGTACTAAAGCACTGCAATAAATAGTGGTGCACTGATGCCACCATTCATAGTAGTTTCATTTGCAACATCAACAGCTACATTTTCTCACCTTCTACTACACTATGACAAATGACAGAGATTGCGCCCTCTAGAAGGGAAGAGAGTAGGCTTTTTAGCCTATTACCCCGCTCGCCAGAAGAGACAGTCACAAAAGACACACAAAGAAGGACGCCACAAACACATAGACAAATAACAACATTTATTGACAAATACAAACATCCATGCCTTTACCGGGATTCGAACCCAAGCCCAGCAGCTCCAAAGGCTAGCACTCTAACCATTGCGCCGGTGGGCCGGCTTCTACTACACTAAATATACACATTTTCCTGAAGTTAGGGCACACCATGAAAATACCATACCTAATTAAATAATTATTTTATATCCTTCATAATTCTTAGTGATTGAAGTAGAGGCAAACTAAAACTACGAATAAATGTACAGTCGTGGACAAAAAAAAGAGAACAGACTTCGCTGTTTAGGCACCGTTTGTCGGAGGCATAATTGTGAAATGTCATTTTAACGGAAATAACGTCATGAGTTGATTGGTCAACACAAAAATCTCGTAAGGGGTCGTCTTCATATTGAAATTAATACCAACTTTAAAATTTTCAATGGCAACACCCAAATTTTTTGGTATAGAAATGTTTAGAATCATCAAAATATCCCAGATATCAATTTTCGTTGCAAAATTCCTCATAGTTGTTGAGATATGGTTACAGAAAATTTATGGATCATAATGTTAAATGAGATTTCCAAACTTTTGATCATATCTCCATTAATAATATACGTAGCCAGATGAAAAATTTTTGTGTGTTACGTTGTAACTTTCCAAACAAAGTTGAAATAGTTTTATATAATTTAAGAAATATTTAATATTTTTAAAAAAATAATCATAATTTTTTCGAAAAAATTTGAATACAAACCCATTAATATTTTTGCAGAAATGGATTCAGGGTCAAAAGTTAATGAAAAATACCGAATTTCGTAATTCTACTCGCATAACATTTTGAGTTATGATGATAATAAGCTTGTATTTTGAAATAGGGGACCGTATAAAAGTGGAGAAACGACAACAATCAAGATTGGACCGATCGTTTGGTGATTAAAAATAATGAAGTAGTTTTCTTTTCTGCAAATTAAATTAATAATCAATTTTTCTATGGATTTGGAAAGTCTTGAAAAAGAAGTTTTAAATTTAATTACAGGTTATTCGTGTATCAACTGTGTTTTATAAGTGTTATAACGTAAAAGAGTAGGTGAAGTATCGAGTATTAACTGGAAATTAAACTCGAGGAAAGAATGTTCTATTTTACATAAAATTTTATTTTTTAAAAACAATAAACACAAAAAATATGTTTGTAATCCATGATAGAAAAGCAGTTAAAAGACTAATTTTATGATTTAAGTAAGAAAACGAAATCTCAGTACTATTTATTCTATATATACGTTCTTATTATAGTGCTTTTTCCAAATAACGTTGTTAGGTTATGCAAAGTATAGAAAAAAAATTTAATTGAATGCATTTGATGCAAAACATAAAATAAATACAGTTATGTTGCAAGAGTGTAATATACTTTTTTATGAATTAACTAATAAACTTCTCGATGCAACAGCCCGTTAATATGCCTGCCATGCCCATTGCAGCTTTCTTGACCAAGTGCTCTCTGGTGACGGGCATATATTCCCGGTAAGGTGACCAGCCTCACGGGGTACCCCCAGTGCTTAGATCCAAAACATGCTTGGTCCTCCGGGACTCGTTCCCCGGAACTGTGGCGTGACAATGCGAAGCACTACCACTATTTATGAATTAACACAAGACAAGGACCAAATAAATTTAATCAGCAAAATATTTTAATAATAAACTAAACAAGATTGTAACTACTTTTTACTTCCTGCATTGTCGCTCTCAGGTCACAAATTACCGCCAGATTAACCTTTAGATTCAAATGTTTTTTGGGTATTAAATTTTTTTTGTATTCAAAAATACTTTCTTGCTAGAAGATAAGATTTTTAGAACAAAATTAAGAGTGTAAACTATTCGATGAAAAGTCCTCAATCATTCAATTAATTTGTTACGCTAATTATTATTACACAGTTCGACAAGAAAAAGCAAGTGTTTGTCCCGAAGCTACTTTGGCGATTTTTTGCTTCTTTGGTGGTCCAATAATAGAGAAATGACATTTTTAGCCCAAGTTTAATGGGGGGATTCATCAGAGATAAAAAAAAAAACTGATTTTTTAAAACGTTTTTTTCATAAAAAAATGCCTTTTTTTGACGTTTTTTTGGCTACAAACAAACTGCAACTGGTTCTTACCTCTATATTGGTGTTAAGTGAGTACCGATGGGCCATTTTGGAACTCAAACACCGCTCCAAAACTGTCTAAATTAGCGATTTCCATTTTTTGATGTTATTTCATGTTTTTTCGCGTGGTTACTTTTTTGGCTACAAACAACCTGTAAGCCATCCTGCAACTGGTTCTTACCTCTATATGGGTGTTAAGTGAGTACCGATGGGCCATTTTGGAACTCAAACACCGCTCCAAAACTGTCTAAATTAGCGATTTCCATTTTTTGATGTTATTTCATGTTTTTTCGCGTGGTTACTTTTTTGGCTACAAACAACCTGTAAGCCATCCTGCAACTGGTTCTTACCTCTATATGGGTGTTAAGTGAGTACCGATGGGCCATTTTGGAACTCAAACACCGCTCCAAAACTGTCTAAATTAGCGATTTCCATTTTTTGATGTTATTTCATGTTTTTTCGCGTGGTTACTTTTTTGGCTACAAACAACCTGTAAGCCATCCTGCAACTGGTTCTTACCTCTATATGGGTGTTAAGTGAGTACCGATGGGCCCAGAGGTAAGAACCAGTTGCAGGTTGTTTGTAGCCAAAAAAAAAAACCGTCAAAAAAGGCGTTTTTTATGAAAAAACGTTAAAAATCAGTTTTTTGATCTCTGATGAATCCCCCTATTAAACTTGGGCTAAAAATGTCATTTCTCCATCATTGGACCACCAAAGGAGCAAAAAATCGCCATAGTAGCTTCGGGACAAACAATTGCTTTTTTTGTCGAACAGTGTTATTATTGGTTTTGCATACACATTTTCCCAAATAATTTTAAGTTAAAATTAAATTAGAGTAAAATGCAGATAAAATTGTCGAATTGAGTAAAATTGAATCAAGTACTGAACAGATTGCGGATATATTATTGTTGCATCATGTAAAGTTATTTTCCCAAAAAGTTTGTGTTTTAAATTCAAAGCAAAAAGTCTTTAATAAATGTTAATCAAATAAAACAATGTCTAATAATTGTAGGGAACTCTTAATTTCCTTTCGATTGTGGTGGCATTGCGCTACAACTTGATGATCAACATCGTCCAAAAAACGGATCGTTGCCTTGCGAACTCTTTCTCTTCTTTGCGGCAACGATGCCGTTCCGAAACCGCTCGTCGGGCGCGCGCTGCAGCCGCATTTGTTCTTCATTATGCTTAATTAATTATTAGTTCTGTTTACACTTGCTATTTTATTGATGTTATTTAAATGATAGTTGTTATTCAAGTTCTCTATTTATTGGAACACTCATCTACACAGAGTAATCGCAACCGAGTCTGGTGGAGGTGTCAACTCGGCGATCCTGTGCCATAGATTGGGAAAAAAACCAAACGATATATTATTATCGAATTCTAAATAAAATCTTCCATAATATATTAGGAAATTATTTTATTATTTATTTTGTTTGAATTCGTGTATTAAAAACCGATAAAATTACAAACTGATGGTAAACGTTTTAAATGGGGAAAAAATGAAAACCTGAAAGATAGAAAGGCAGTTCAAAGCATAAGCAGCTACATATAGGATGGTTAAACGAGAACAAAACCTGCAAAGGCACCCTCCGCGCCACCACAACACAACCCACCACACCAGGGAAACGCTAACTTTTCAATTTTCCCTACTGGAAAAAATTAGTTAACATTGAAATTATTTTATAATTATAATATTACAATAAAACTTGAGACTTTTTAATTTTATAACAACATTAAATATTTAAAATCAGCAAATAATTATCCGTACTTGGCCGGTAATGGATGAGCAACAAAATTATTTGAAAAAATGTAATCAAGAATCTTTTATAACATGCAACTCAACTCCCGACAAACGAAAATCCTGGTCACAAACTATTTGAAACGTCATTAAAATTATTCACATGATCCTAGTCTAAACAGTTGGAAAACAACTAACAACAAATTCTACGAATAAATAATTAATATTTCACTAATTTCTTATTGGCGATAATCTCGCCGGTTTTTCAAGCAAAGAACGAGAGACTTAGGGGGATATTTGCTACATATTTGGCGAATCCCGCTCAGGTGTCGATCTCGTCAGTTGACCAGGGTTCAAAATTGCTAGGGGTACTTGGCTGCATCAAGCAAATGAAGGATGAGGCTAGAAATAGACAGCAGGAAATTATTAAAACTTTACATAAATTACCTCAATTCTGCCGCCCCGGTGGCTCAATCGTTAGGACTTTAGCCTTTGGAGCTGCTGGGGTCGGGTTCGAATCCCGGTCAGGCATGGATGTTTGTGACCGTCAATAAATGTTGTTATTTGTCTATGTGTTATTCATTTCTTAATGACTGTAAAAATTCTTTCTGTGTCTGTCCCACTTGACGAAAGCTTAGAAGCGGTTTTCTGAACAAGCACACAAGCTGGAATATAAATGTAACCATACCATACCACAATTCTCATTTAATACCATACAATCCAAATCCCAAAAGAAAAATATATTTTGTCAAAAACTACTTGAACGCGGTTATTATCAAAAAGTAACCACAGTTCAACTCGTTATACAACTCTATATATACATAACTTGATCATGACACACACAATCTTCTACAATACTTATTCAAAAATCTTTAATATTAATCCATATTTTTTCGCTAACAGGCACCGTCTTGGCAAAATTAGTTAAGGAGTCATGCCACGGATTAAACCGTTAAGGGTTCTGTTTTCGCCTTAGTCGTCCTATAAACGAATCATGCTGGACCAAAATTGCTCCACGAATAAGTAGCATACTACACCAATTGAATTAAGTTCAATACGTCGTGGTCCAAAGTCCTGGCGTGATCCCACGTAAAAAGTCATTAGTTGCTTTGAGTGCCTGCTCAGATGTTGGCGTCACTTGACCACTGTTTAAACTACATATAGCACTGATTCAACCAAATCTTCTCCATAAAACAATATATAAATAAAATCAATATATTCACAAAAGTAAAAAAAAATGGTTTCCTTCCTTGGTAGTAGTCTAAAATATCTTAGCCCGAAACCAATATACTTTCTGAAGCTCTAGTGGGATGTTAATTCACTCATCTTGCAACCAAACCCTTTACCCAAGCAAAAAATTCACAGAAAGGAAAAAATTTGGCAAAATTCCATATTGGGAAAATGCGGACCTATAAATAATACATTAATATATATGGAGATGTCCCCCATTTTTTGTCAAATACGTTTAGTTGTATAAATCCTAAACTATAAGGAATCTGGCAATGAAAATTGATATTTGGGGTATTTTGACGATTCTGAACATTTCTATAACAAAAAATTTGGATGTTGCCATTGGAAATTTTAAAGTTGGTATTAATTTAAATATGAAGACGACCCCTTAAGAAATTTCTGTGTTGACCAATCAACTCAGAACGTTGTTTCCGATAAAATGACGTATCACATTCATACCTCCGACAAATGGTGCCCAAACAGTGAGGTCTGTTCTCTTTTTTTTGTCCACGACTGTACATGATATAAGGAGATCCTCATCTCTGCGAAAGATACGTGGCGATAACTTTTATTCTTAGTGCAAATGAGCAACGTTGTCATCTTGTACCGTCAAACGTATATGATGCTTTAAGCTAGTTTTACCACATAAAAACTTATAATTAGAAATATAGGTGGAAAGCAAAATTTCAATTATAAGAAACAGACCCCTTTTAAATATATTTAATGTACGTCGCACTTGAAACACCTCATTCTAAATATAACGAATTTTTCAACTTCGCTGCACCTTTAAAAAAAAGATTCTACTTATGTACACATAAACAATACATTTTTAATAAAGTATCATTTTTCATATCCCTTTCGCTTCCGACATTCCCTGCTTTTATTACACCCACAAATCACTTACGAAAAAGACGCATTCATCTTCACAGCCCCTACCGCAAAACACGGGACTACCCAATAAAAAAGCACATTCCTGGCCATGTCTCACAATTAAATGCGACCCCGCCATTTAGAAGCCACTGCTTTTCTTTCATGTCAGCCATCTGAGTTAATTGCCCCTGGGCCTTCACATAATTCCTCATTTAAGGGACACCCTCCACCCTATCCCCTAGCTGCTGGTGCACAGAGTTGAATATCTCGGTGGAAGAACGTGGTAAGTGACATTTTTGAAAAACGTTTGATTTTTGTGTGAATAAACATATTACTAATTTTTAAACTATACAAAAATTCACCTTTTTTTTAAAACTTTAAATTCGCTGTATTCTTTAAGCTTTACAAGTATTGTTTTTAATAGATCTGAGGGCAAACAAAATGCTATAAAGCTCATTTTCTCGTTTTCACCTTTCTGTCCCTTAGCACTTTCTTAAAATAAGCTATTCAGTTCTCATCGATTCTGGAATACCCGTGACCAACACATACCTCATTATCTGTACCCCTCTTATTTACATCACCAGACTTTTACCTTTAACAAGAAGTTTAGGGTTGCTTTGCAAGTTGATCGTAATTTTGCTAAATTAAGTAGGGTAATTAGTTGTTACTAAGACAAAAATAAAATGTTATTATTTTCAAAAGGATAATTCGTCTTCTTTTAATACGTTAATTTTTAGCTCATATCAAATGAAATATGTCACCATCTTTAAAAAATTGAAAATCTAAATTTATGTTTAAGTTTCGTTTACAAATGACAGCTGTTTTAAAAGATGATTTAACAGCTACTATCGCCTAACTTTATAGAAAGTATTTATCTTAGAATAAACTAACAACTGAAAGATCTTTACCCTCAATTTATAAATAATTGTTTTTCCTGTTTACCCCTTAAGTCCTCTAACTCTTGATGTCACCAATAAAGGAACTCCAATGCCAAATATTGCTACCTCGTTGTTTTCCTCTTCTTCTCGTATAAATTTCTTCCAAACACAGAGTGATAGTTCTTAACCTTTATAAATGGCTCCATTGGAAGCAGTGCTTTGTTCCCTTCCTTTCCCTTGCGACCAGTCATTACAAATAATTGTCCCGTGACAATACCCACTTTGAAGACGACGTCATTGTTTACGCCCCCGACCCCCTTTACCCTTGGTGAAAGGCCCTTTAGGGAGTTCTTGTGTTCTGATGTGTTAGAAACAAAGTGATAGGTACGACAGTTCTTTTAGATTCGGGCTTGTAGCTTTTCAATTAACCCTCTCAGTCCCAAAAATTTACTACACTACAGAAACATCCGATATTCACAAAATAAGCTTTTTTTAGGTCAAAGGTAAGAGTCCCATAAGAACAAAAATCATTTTAATTTTTTATATGGTTTTTGAAATAATGCCAAATTTTTTTAACTGAGGAAAACAACAAAATAAAATATATATATTACCTAAAATCACTTCGAGTTCTATATTTTAAGGCATCTGACCATATTATTAAAAAAAATTTAGTAATTATTTTAACCGAAATAGTTTAAATTGTGTTTTAAATCTGTGGAACTGAAGTAAACTTTTCAAAAATCAGGTGAAACGCTTGTTAGCTATTTTCTAAATAAAAAAATAGTAGTTATGACTTCTATTAAAATTAATGTAAAATATTGTCTAATAGAACAAAGTGTGAAGAATCGAATGATATGTGTTTGGATGTCATTACGGAACATAAACATTTGGAAAAAAATACTGAAAATGATGATGCCAAATGGCATCACTGGGCCTGAAAGGGTTAAACGTCACGATATTAGTTCGTAAGCGTTTTGCAATCGTTCAAAGTTACTTTAAAAATGCGCCATTAAAGTTATAGAGTATTTTAACCTATAGTAATGAACTTTACAAAATAATTTTCATACGAAATATTTTATAAAGCTACGAAGAAATTGGTTAGATACTTATGTACCTACTAACAGTAAATTTACACAAGTTTTTTATATATATTAATGCTATCATGGTTTTGATATGACATAAGACGTTTTTCATTTACTTTGTATAAATTATAATTATTATTATTGATTTTAAGTCATTTTTTGAAGTATACTAAATGTTTGCCAATAGTAGTGACCTTTATCTAGGTAGTCCCCTTGTTATAAGTATTTCTTATTAATAAAGTTGTTAAATTAAAGAAATATCCGAATATGAAGTCCAAAATATTCATTAACTTTATTTTTAACTTTAGCTAAGAATTAATTTGTTATATTTCTGCGACAGAGACAATTTTGGCCTGCAGGTATAAGCCTTCAACAGGAATGCTTACAGGGATTAAATCATCATCATCTTTTTTCTACGGTTCAATTTTTTTCATAAGGCGTCTGGAGGCTCTGGGATTGGCATTTATGTTTCCGTTTTCTCCGGAAATATATTCGGAATCTAGCTTTGAAAGGTTGTACGTTTTATATCCAGGTGTCTTGCATTCATAAACATTAGCTTCTCCAATCACCATATTTCTTTCAAACCTTTCAATCACAACTTCTTCGTAGTAGCACACAGTTTTAGAATCACCTTGATCTCCTGGCATGCTAGATGGACCAACTAAATGTGAAGTGCTGTATTCCAAATGTCCAATACCTCCAATGTCACGATTCATACAGGAAGGATCCAACTCCCTAGGTGTAGTTCCAGTTTCGTTTGTTTCCAATACTTTTTGCGTATTTCCTTTTTCACAATCATTCTGGTCAATGTAGTTTTTACAGCTTTGGAAATCAGACAATAAACTATTTACTCCTTGGGTAATCGGTATTTTGCTCATGAATTTATGCGAAAGTTCACTGTCTGGTGATGGCGAACAAAGTGGAAAAACCATACTACCAGGTGTTTTATGAACATTTATTTCATTTTGGGATTCAAGGATGTCCATCGCTGATTTGGAAATAAAAAGGTGAGGATCATTCTTAACAGATTCATGCCAAGAAAATTGCTCGTCCATGCTTGCATTATCGGAGGAAGAAGAAATGCGAGTAATATTTTCATAATCTGTACTTATGTTCTTTGTTGTCTGTGGTTGTTGATCCAAATATTTACCTTCAGAATCTGATCCGATAAAAGAATCATTATAATTTGAATTCTTGGCTTCTTGCACTATTTTTACTGCTTTTGAAATTATTTTTTGAACTTCAGCTCGAATTATTTTATGCTCTTTTGAACACTTTTTATTTTTTCGATATTTTAAATAAGGTTCAATGATGAATGACATCTATGAAATAATGAAATGAAACACTTTATTAAATAAAGACTATGTAAATATGGATGAATAACATTATCAATTAAAAAAAATCGAAATCGTCTTAGGTGCGTATTTTATTGAAGTTGATTTTAGTCCGTTCAAAATACAAATATCGTAAACAAACATTTATGCGAGCATATATATTTGATTTTGTGTTGTTTCAATTTAAATCGGGTAATCAAAATCCTTATTTTTGTACAGCTATGATATAATGGCATGTCTGTTAATTGGCATTGTTTTTACAGTTTTTGAATTGTATGAAATACAGTGAAATGCTTACAACATTTGTAAAATTTTCGTTGCTTGGAAACGAGCTCAAATCGCCAAATCAAGATTGATAATTATATCATAGCTGTTCAAATATTTTTATGGTTGTAAGAATAGCCAAATGTTTATAAGTTCAACAAGATTAGCAACTACACATTAATTATGTTAAAAAATATTTTAAAGCTAAGAGTGCAAGTATTTAAAGACAACTAAAATATATTTGTTTTGGAGATCAATTATCCCACTTTTGAATTATTTTTTTAGATATCCATAATTAGATGCATTGTGTTCGAAAAAAATTTAATGTTTTGATATTACACATTGAATTTTCGAATTAGTATAGGCTGAATTTAAATTTTTCATACTTACTTTGTGTTTCTTTTCAAAATATTTTTCTATTTAATTTGCAAATAACAATTAACAATTATAAAAAAGTTTATTGAATTTGTAGATATATTATTTCGAAAAAATGGTTTTTCAAAAAACTTAAACTTGAATTCGGATGTATATTTTTCTGATGCCAATAAATAAATTTTAATGTATTATCACGTGTAGTATAGTAACCTTAAAATGTTTGAGAAGTAACATAAATAGTAGAAAAAGTGAAATTTACAAACAACCAAATAAGAATAAGTGACCAATTTAATGGTGAAACTAAACAGTGTGTTACAATTGGCTTCTTTTGAAGATTAGTTTCTTCCAGCTTACATTGCTGAATTTCCTTCGATTGGTTACCGATTGGTGCTAAAAGACATCGAATCACTAATAAATAAATCCGAGTAGAAATAATTTATTTCCATTCAGCAATTATTCTGTTGCCACTGAATACCCGAAACATGTCCATTAAGTATTTATAGGTTCTACTAATACAAATCCTGCTTGTCCAGACTAGCCAGTGGACACCTGAAAAGTCTTAAGTTTTCTGCTAATCAAAAGATCTTCCCTCCTTGCCATAAGTGCCAGCAAAACCAGGCATCACCTGACCATATACTTGATTGTTTAGGACTGGACTGGGAAGGCATTTTTTCTTTCCCCCTTCGGGTTTCGGACTTTCTTAATGTCAACGGATTTATTGATCTGGTCTGATGGAGTCAGACCAGTTGGGAAGTAGTGACAACAACTAATACAAATTGTTCATAATAATTAATAACGTATTTGCTCACCCTATTCATAAATTTTATCATTTTACAATATCGTAATCATAGTCTTTATTTAAGGACTCACACGCTTCTTTGAACTAGTCTTATTAATTGCCAATTCATCTCAATTCTCTGAAATTAACCTACCGACAGTTATATCATTAACCAATTGAAACTTTGAACAAAACGAGTTACACGTTCCCTACCCTAATCCTAATTACCCTATTAGCAGAGAATTAGAGGTAAAGAATGAGAATATAGCGAGTAGAATTGACAAAACTGTAACTCTTCACAGAGGGACTCGGTCCCGTGAACCTGACCAAAATATTATCTCCCCCTCTTGATTGGTCTGCTACTGAAGCTGGCGGGACTTGCATGATACGCTGGCACCAATCAAGAAAGATAAGAAAATATTTATCAAGAGACCGTTTGAGGGACAAAGTCCGTCCGTGTATGTCTAGCTTGACTGACATTTCAACCCGAAATGGTTGCAGTTTGAACTCAATTTTGAATTAGTTCATGAAATATGTTTTTAATTGTTAAATTGCTGAATAATGTAAATGGAGTTCATAAAGAAGTCCATTATAATAACGATTTGACTAAAAAATACTTCTAAAAACTAAAAATGAATTAGTCAGTCGAATAAAATAATTTCTACTTTAATACCATTTTTGTTTATTTTCACTCATTTAATTTCGGAAAGAAATGAAACTCTTTTTGTGCCATTTCACACGATAAATTCTTTACAGGAGTTGTTATCTTAAGGTTAGGAAAGCTTATTTTTGATGAAACACCCATCTCATAGTGGTCATAGAACCATATAAAATCCATCGGAATCAGCGGAATTTTCTTAGAATCAGTTGCAGGTTTATCAGGCTAACAAAGCTAGCAGTTACTCAGGGACCTTCAGAAGCATTATTGCATGACTTTCCCGAAAAGGTTGCTTCGCATTAGTTGTAGCTGCATAGCAATGGCATTAGTGTTTCTATTGTTATGCAAATATGGTGGAATTAAATAAATGGGAATGCTTTCCAGTTCCCTAAGAAAAAAATTGTTTGGGGCTTGTGATTAGAGGGAAATGGGAATTGTCGTATACATTCGATGTAACGAAGTTATCCGTTTCCTGTTATATCGTTGCGTTTTCTATCGGTAATGGGTAATTAATTTCTATTGTTTGGTATATATTGGATTGTATTTGCTTGTTTAAATAAAGTTAGAAACAATCTGGTTATTTAATTGGACTATATTATTAAGTTGAAAGTTAACATTCATGCAAATATGTAGTTGTGACAGTGAAGTAATACTTTTGTGGAAAGATATTTATGGAGTTAATAGAATAAAATTATCCTAATTCGTGTCTTTAATGGAAGAAGTCTTGAAACGTTCATTCACTCCTGTAGCACCGACCATCTAAGTTCTGAAATGTATGGAAGAACTAAAAAGTAATTGAGGGATTTTTCAAAATTCGTTGAACGAAGAAGGCAAAACGTGTTTAGCAGATTTCTCCATAGAAAAATCATTGTAAATTGTTGAAAGCATATAGTTTATAAATTCTACCAATGCTTGACCATATCTAAAATTTTGGATTTGTTGAGTTATCAGCATTAATAAACATAAATAAGAATTAACTATATCATTTTAAAAGTCAGTGAGCGTAACTTCATTATAGCTTTATCAATTTCAACTTTTTATTTTATCTTGGTGTTTAATCTAACCAGTTTCCTTAATTTCGCAAAACTCAGTTTTGCGGATACGGTCTTTTTTCTTATAGGGGCAGTATTGACCAGTTCAACTCTTGTTACGATGCATGTGAGGAATATTAATATCAATTTGAAACTACACTGTTAAAAATGATAGTTCAAAGTTGAACCAAAATACGGTTCAAATTTGCTGCAACTATGATTTGGTAGAAGGTTGAACAATAAAACGGTATTTTTAAATTGCGTAAATATGGTGAGAGGTTGAACCATATGCGGGATTTTCCCAACGAGTAACTATAGTGAAAGGTTGAACCATAAAAAGGTTCTCCCAGTGCATGACAATAGTGAAAGGTGAAAAAAAAAACGGTATTTCGTACATCGTAAGCTAACGCCGTCAAGACTTTGGACCCCACAGATTTAACGAGCAAGTCTGTTCCAGTGTACTCGGGTCATCCATGATGAATTGACGAATTTTCTACTATTTCCAGTAAGAGATCCGATTTATAGGATGACTGGTAGTATGGTGGGACTCGAACCCCCGCCCTCCTGAGATGTCTGAATCTCTAGGCTGATGCCATAACCACTCGGCTACGGACGGTACAATTCTCAAGCAGAAGCAGCGTAGAACTAATGGCGCTTGTGTTTGAGTAAACAGTTAAATTGTCGGTTGCAGTTCGAAGAAGTTGAACCGAGCTTTCGTGTTATTGGAGTAAAGTTGAACCAATTTTTCGTGAAAGCAGGTCTATTTCCAAAATGTTATATTTGGTTGAACCATTTTATGGTGTATCTGCCAGAAGTTCTTAATTTTTCTCCCATATTTGGTTCAACGTTGAACTGAAATTTTTAACAGTGTAGTCTCAAACAAAATACTCCTTAAAAAATACTTATAATCAACCAGACTGAAGCAGTAACATATTCATATGTACTTCAGACTCAAAAGAGCGTATATCACAAGAAATGGCGATGTTTTAGTTTTTTTAATTTGGAATGTAAATTTAATATTCTCTAAACTAGTTTTTTACAAAGAGAAATAATTCAATTAACATGTAAATTAAACTTTTAAAATTATATAGATAACCATTAAATTTATTTGTATTTAGGATACTTTCCTGTCAAGTTTTTTTTAAAAAATGGGATGCACCATTTTAGGTCGGAAGTATAGGTATGCTTAGAAGAAAATCTAATCATATACGAACGACAAAATAACAACAGCAACAACTATTTCTTATAAAAAATGTGAGTATTTCTGGAATACGTGGTTCTATCTCTTTCGAGTGTTCTATCCTATGTTCTTTTCTTCTCGAACATTCCTGCGGAAATAGGCTTCAGTTCCGGACCAAACATAAGAAATGGGAATGAAAGGATTCCTGGAAAGGCGGAGTTTTTCGGTTCTTTGTCTGTTTCGATCGTAAGTTGGTGAATGCGGAGACGATAGAAGCAGTGTATTTACGGCTCGTGGGTGTATGTTTTTATCCGTGGTATTGAATGACAAATTGGTAAAGGTGTTCGTCTTTTAAAGATCGCCTGGGTTGGTATTCGGTTTTGGAAAGTTTTGCATATAGTTGCGTACACATTAAGAGTTTTTAAAAATAATTTTGCTTTTGGTTCAATTAATTAAATTGCAATTGTCAAGTAATGCTGAAAATTCATTTTCTATTGTTATTGATTGGGTATTTTACCACACAGAAAATCATGTTTATTCAGATAACTTTTTAAGTAATATCCATTCTCTTAAATGAAGAGTACACGGGAAAAACCGATTGATTTTGCAGAGAAGTTTCCTTAGTAGGCCACTTTGGCGATGATAGCGAGTGATCGCCTAAACTTGTGTAAGGAAACCAGTTCCTACCACATATATCATAGTTAAAGTAATAGAGTGACAGATCACGTGACCTCCAATGCTAACGACGGGACGCTCAAGGAGCTCCCAGAAGAGCCCAAATGAAGTCAGTGTTGTAGGTCACGTGATATACCATGCTAATACCTTAACTACTATCTCTGTGGTTCCTAGCTACCAAGATTCAGGCGATTGGCGATCTCAACGCTTGGACCAAGCGAAGAAGAAAGAGAGAAACCGGTTTTCTGCCGCCAAGCGTCCGCCTAATAAATCAATCGGTTATTCGAGTGTACTCTTTAAATGTGTAAATTATCTTGATACTTAGTTTAGTAGCAGTATTAAATGTTTATAAAAACTTAATGATCAAAGACGTTTATTCGTAATTCATTTTTTGAACACTTAGGCTTCAAACAAAATACAAAAATAAATAAATTAATAAGCAGTATATACAGTCATAGTACTTTTTTGTGTTGATATGCTCAATACTATTTGACAAATAGCCATATCTATGGAACCTGCATTTAAATGAGAATACATTGTGACTATTTTGAAAACATTTGCAGGTTATTTACATTCCATTTTAATTTTCGTCATTAACATCACAAATTTTCCAGAAAATATAACAGAATCTCAATAACAATAAATTTGACCAAAAATAACGTGGTTATATCGCGTAGATTTACAATTACCGTTATTATGCAGGGTGAGGCAAACAAAAGTGGCCCTGGT
This sequence comes from Hylyphantes graminicola, assembly GCA_023701765.1. NCBI lineage: Eukaryota > Metazoa > Arthropoda > Arachnida > Araneae > Linyphiidae > Hylyphantes > Hylyphantes graminicola. The sequence goes on along the minus strand of CM043113.1, from coordinate 41,288,461 downwards.
CAAGAGATATTGATACGTTGAAATGCTGGACGAGAAAAACTCTTGAAGCCGCCTGAAACCTGTTTTTGCATTGGTTGGATCGCATTAGCTTCACATTAGAGCTACTCATAGACTAGTGGCGAGTTCAGATCTTGGATCGTATTGTATGAAGACGGCCCATAATGCAAATTTTATGTCTTGCAATCAATTTTAAATGTTTTGTATTACCAAAAGCAAAAAGGTCCGATTCTCTCTAAATAACGACCGCGAAAAAATCTAATAATCACTAGTGGGAACTTTTCTTGATCAGCTCTACAAACCTTGTTTATATTTCATTTCGACTAGCTTCTAAAATCGTAATGTAGTTGCAGGCAAATAAGTCGCCAAGCGGTTGTTTGGGCTTAATATTGAAGCAATCATAAGCTTCAGTTAGCAAATCTGTTTTTGTATTGGTTTTAGACATTTCAACATTTCTGTCGTATTCTTATCTGTAAACCGGGGCCACTTTTGCTTGTCTCACCCTGTATATTGTGGTTTTACCATTTCCGGTAACTGATATAATATTCCATTCCTTTTCAAAGTATCAAAGCAATAAAAGCTCTTTGTAAAAATTTCTTCGTTGTGAAAAAATACTGATAATCATAGTATAAATGTTCTCAGATGCTCTCCTGTTTTACTAAACAAAGCAAACACATTTTATAAATACATAAAAGAATATATTTAAATTTGTAAGGATGCCATTGTTGAGTATATATTTTATTTAATGGCCCTCATCTTTGAAAATGAGACTATTTTCCAGCTGACTTACTTTAGATAAAAATTACAAGTTTCTCGTACACAAAAAATCTCCCACACACTCGAATTAAAATTTGTGTTTAAGATTCAATTCCCGTGCTTTAATGACTTTAATATATGCTATTCCTAGAGTTTTACTCAGAAGATTGCTCCATGATACTTATGGTAACATGAATTTTTAAACGATAGTCATGTATTCTAGTAAATATTTCTTACTGCTTTCCTATTAACTTTATATATTTGGCAGGTTTGCAGAGTAATTTCACTAAAGTAGTCAAGTAGGCTTTTGATAACACGAGCACTAATTCTCTAAAATGTTTTTTAGCTTCATAAGTGAAAACAACTAAAGTAACAGTTCGATGAAAATTGAAAGATTAGAAAGGACAGATAATACGGGACTGATATAATACTCCTGATTACTATTTTAGAAAATAACCTTTCATTAAATGATTGGGGAACTTAGAAGATACATTAAAAAAATCGTGTCTTTAGAATATTTTCTGATGAAGTAATTATCAACTCTTCAATTAGTTTCCCCAAACTAAGCAAAGGAAAATTAGAAATTTCCCTTTTTCTGTGTGGTCTATTATTCCTTTGCTGTATGTGTGGAAGTCTTTGTGTATTTCTTCTTCTCGGTGGATAAAATTTTTACTAGTGGAAAATGACTCCCTAAAATATGAAATGGCATGATAAATGTAAAGTATTTTTTTTTAATGTAAAGTGTGTCATTAACCCTCTAATGCATGAATTTTTATTTTCATCCCAAAAAAATATATATGTATCTTTATTGCTCACACATTATGGGAAAAATACTAAAAAAATTAACTGCATTAGAATTTAAATAATTTCAATTTTTTTAAAAAAAATTCTATATGACAAAAACCAACTGCACAATTCCAATTTTGATAATAATCACTAGAAAGCTACTAAAAATATTTCAAAATAACCCTTTTTAACCATGATTAATTTTTCAAAACAATTTATTAGTGGTTTAGTACTAATATTATTATTCTTTGAATACCTCCAAAAACGTAATTTCACAAAAGTTAATAACCTCACTCTTTAATTTTGAATACACTTTTACTACTGTCATCTGTGAGGATTATTAGTAACTAAAGCTTTAAAATGAAATGTAATAGATAAAAAAAACACAGATTTGTCTTGGAGGAGATCTAATTTAATAGAATAAAGTGGATTATATTACTTGCTACCAAACGGTAACAGTATGCATTAGAGGGTTAATTTTGCAGAACACCTGTAAAGGTGATCCATTACTATTTGCTTACAAAGTTATATTTTTTAATATTCTTTAGTTTTAAAAGTTTCAATTAAGTTTTATGTTTTGTATGAGCTAATATAATGACTACCTATTAAAACAAAAAAAAATGTCCTTAAAGTCATTTAAATAAATTTATAATTCCTAAGTTGGTTTACATTTTAGGTTATTTGTAGAACTCGCTAGACGATTGCTAATTATTTTTTATAACAAAGTATTTTTACCCAACTATATATGTCATAAAGTATGTTAAAATATCTTGACAAATCCATTCTTCTGTAATTAAAACTCTTTCTTAGCAAACTTCGACACACATAACCTACCGTTAAGTCGATACACTTCTACGTAGGACCAAAAAGCATCTTCTAGACTGGAGCTAAGTACCAATTTCTCCTTGATCAGAAAAATCATTACAGCCTTTTCCTAATCACCAACGTGCTTGTCAGCTTTGCCAATAATTGCTGGTCACGGAACAAACGCACAAAAGTCGAGATACGAAATAATATAACTTCATTTTCTTTCACACCAGCATTGGAATGAAAATGAACACTGTAATGGCAGTTATGTAGCTGGTATAGAAGTAAGGAAAAAATAAATATTATTGAATTTTCAAATTTATGTTTTATCGGTGGACAATTGGATGGGGAAATACAATCAGTTCAAACACACTCTGATATTTTGCCTGTTTATTTAAAACATAATGTATGAATTTATTTGCTTCTTAATGAGGCAGCAGTATTGAGTTGATTGGAACTACGCTATAACAGTTATTTTTGGAAAATTTCCGAATTTCTTCGTCGCTCCATTATTCCATTGCTTATCACAAATAAATTAGCGTTCAATATTTCTCTGACCATTATCGTTATTCAACGACTTATTTTCACCTCTGAAACCAGTTTTCGATGACACTGACTTAGAATAGAAACAGACACTCTTTAAAAATAACTTGTGTTTCACACACACATACACTAGAAAGTCTGCAGATATTCTCATTAGTGAAAAGCAATGATTAATGCAGTCATCTAGGAGTGATCCATATTGATCCATGGGAAATGATGGCGTCGCACATTGCGATGATACATACCTACATCCATCATCGAGTGACGTCACCGGTGCGAAGTGGTCCTCAGTTATTGATGAGTTGGACGGTACTCTTGATGACTTTGTCGGATAAGCCACTTGGAATGCTAATTTTAGAAGATATTGGTTCGCCTAGCAATTGAATACACTGCTTAATTGCTGAATAAGTTGCGCGTGCTTCAGAATTTACATCATTGTAGCAAAAGTTAGCCAAGTCGATGCTCCAACGGAATGGAAAAGTATTCGGTAGAATTTTTCTGTCTTTGATGTTCAGTTTTGTTTTTTGTAACCAAAGAAAAAAAATCCCACTAAATATTTACATCTTTTTTTAAGACATTAAAAATATAAAAAAAATCTATACCAAATTTGAATTTTCCTCAAACAGAAAAGTAATTAGGTAGATTCCTTTGTTTTAATGACAATCAACAGAAAAAAAATTACAGATTCTTCTTTTTATCCACTTGTAATATAGATAAAATAAAATAAGTTCTTAAAAATCTGTAATTTATGTTCTTACTAACTAAAAAGAAATTAAAAATAATCTAATATTTAAATATATTTTAAATTCGGTGTGATTCAAAGCCCAGAATATACCCTGGAGGTTTAACGTGTGTTAAGGGTAACTTAAGGGGGTGCGCAACCGATTTTTTAAAAAATATTTTTGAATAAAGTATTCTCTAAATTTCTCATTAATAGAACATTTAATGACTAATCAAGTGCCTTATTGAAGTTTATCTGTTATATTAAAATAAAAATTTACAAACAATCCTAAAAAAATAATAACTGATATTGGTAACTTACGGTGTAGGTAAAAAAATATTATTTTTACTTTAACAATATCTTCCTAACTCGTCCAATAATTAAAAAAAAGTCCTCAAAGAGTTTCCCCCAGCAAGCTTAAAAAGATAACAAAAAGTTAAAATCGAAAGTTTTGTACGTTTCTAATGGTGTTATTACCGTAAAAAAAAAGTTGAAGTAGAAACATTTTTTAAAATAACAGCAGATAAAAAACGCCTTTAAAAAATGTCATCTTCATTAGAACTACGGGCAGGTGCTGATAAATGGGTACACCGAGCTTGTTTTATTAACTGATGTAAGAAAAAAAGTAAGAACCTGACTATTTTAGAAAAAAATAGGTAAAATTTTCATATAATGTATTTAAAGGAATTGTATAAATCTTGAAAAAATCATATGAATACCATTTTTTTAATCTTTATTTTAGATAAGTCAACTAAGTATATAATAGCAAAAAGATGAATTTTTGATATTGAGATGTTTTGTAGAGAACAATTAGTTTTTTTTATATAATTACAATTTTTAATGTTCTTAATACGATGAAATAAAAATATTACAAATCAAAGGAATAAGCTGTGTTGCACAAATTTAATTTTATAATGCAAAATATATTTAAAACTGCAAAATATAGTTAATTTTTCATTCAAATAAATGTGTTCAATTTTTATTATAAACTTTTTAAAACCCTACATAGTTATATTATTTTTTTAATATTATTGTCGCAAAATGTAGAACCTTAGTTTCCAATGGTGTGTTAAATATATTACACACATTTTACTTCACACGTTTGCAAACGGAAGGAAATTTTTTTTGTTTAATCAAATATATTACTATCTTTAAACTGTTTCAAACTTTAAAACATACGCTTCAATAAATACATTTAATGACGCATTAAAAAAACTAGTTATGGCTGATTGCCTAGCGAATAGATACTTTTATATTATTTTACGTTAACGACTACAAACTCACGACAAAAACACGTTATTCTTACCTTTAAATAAGCTAAGTTGAATAATCCAGCGTTCGCCGATGCGATTTAAAGCTGTAACAGCAGCTGAAACTGAACTTCCAATTAACTAGAATTAATTAATCTTGAAGGGCCTTTGCGATAACTGAAGAGCATTTTGTATTCTCATTTAAGGGTATACAGGCTAATTAATGTGTAGTTTGTCCATATGTTTATCCGAACTAAACTTTGAATAGTACTTACAGGATACATAAATAGCGTATCTTTACATAAAATTGAAGGTAAGATTTTAAGTGTCTCATAAAGGAACGAAGTTTTGTATTAGTATTATGTTGGGTGTTTATAATTAGAAAATAGTAGTTCCTCCTAAGTTTTAATGAATTTAATATAAACATTTACTTTTTTGAAAATATATTAAGGATTTTATCTCATTGATGCGCTAGTTTATTAATTGATTCAATTAAAATTTTTGGCTTCACTGCATTTTATGTCGACTATAAATTCGTCTTTTTTTCTAACTTTTTTTTTTTAAACTTGCATCAAAATTTATGTATTCGTTACCTGGATTTTTTTATATTAAATAATTGTTTGTAATATAGTTTTGTAAAAAAATATTTAAAATATACTTTTTTGGAAGAAATGCATTTTATTGGATTTTAAACGAAAAATATAAAACTGGTATGCTTAAAAAACTTCCAACTTTTAATTTTCTTAAAGAATGCTACTATTTTATTGAGTCAACACAAAATGCTTTATTGAATTATACACCATTTCATTCATAAAAAAATCATTTGCATACTATACAAGATGACTTAACAAATTCATTAAACGTTATTCCCTTAAATATAAACATGTTTAAAGGTTTTGTATTATTTGTTCAAATTTATGACTGCAATGTTAAAAGAATCAGTACTCCTTGAAATCTTTGTAAATATCAAATATTATTAAAAAATTATAATATTTTTGTCAGCTAAAAAGTTTAATTCGATAAAATTGTTAAAATATTAATGCTTATGTTACCATTGCAAAAAAATAGGTTATTCTAACAGTTCAAACATAAACTTTACTTTGTTAGTTAATGAATTTATAATTATGGATTTCATTCGATGATTTTGCATCTGATAATAACGTTTGAATTTCTTTTATATACTTCCATTTTTCTTAAGTTCTACTTTATAGATTACATTAGTTATTGCTACTTATCAAAATTAGATATTATTATTTTTCTTAGCTCACATTTCCTTAAAATTAATTAAATGTATTTGTACTTTTTATGTATCGTTGCGTAACTGATTTATACTAATTATGATTAAAATACTAGTTTACACGGAACACTAACAGTGCAGTACTTCAATTCATTAATACTAAAAATCCTCTCAAGTAGAGGTTTTATAATATTTACTCTAGGTTACAAATAAAGAAAACTGAAAAATAACTCATGGGAAAGACTGTTCTTTTTAATCCCCAACTCTATCATACTCTACCAAATAACTTCACAATGGTATGATACTTATATATTTTAGCTTGTGTGCTTGTTCAGAGAACCGCTTATAAGCTTTCGTCAAGTGGGACAGACACAGAAAGAATTGTTACAGTCACAAAGAAATGAATAACTCATAGACAAATAACAGCATTTATTGACGGTCACAAACATCCATGCCTGACCGGGATTTGAACCCCACCCCAGCAGATCCAAAGGCTAGAGTTCTAACGATTGCGCCACCGGGGTGGCAACATCACAAGTAGTTTTATCATTTATAAAATCTTTAGGAAACAAGTATTCTCGTTTTACTGTTTTGCAGTGGAATGCTGGTGGGATTTCGAGCACAAAGATTGCAGAACTAAGGAAGCCATCTCCTAAACTGTGCAGGTCCAAATAGAGCTTCACAAGAACAGAGAGACTTTGTCACGCTGTACTGGGAGGCAAGGGATATCATAGACAAATGAGGGACGACCATCTTCTCTTCCGCATTCATCTTCCTCCCTTATTCCCTGGGACTTATTTGTTATTTTAGTTCTACTGTTGTCGTCCTATGCCATCGTCTGTTGTTGATCTTCTCTGTGATGAAATCCTGGATACTTTGTGGAATAAATTCCAATAAAATAGCCATATGAAAAAAAAAAGGAAACAAATACATTGTTTTGGGCAATCGAATTTAAGTAAAAAAAAGTAAAATGGTGAATACTTACCATGGCAAGAAATTAGAAATTGCCTCCGTAAAGCATATACTCAAGATGCATATCTTGATGCGAACGAGAAAATTGGATTTTTTATATTTTCTTTAGTTTACACTAACTAAAAAATAATTAAAAATATTCGTACTTTTAACAATATTGTATATACTTATTATATACTCATTTTATCTAATCATGATTAAAATAGGCAAAAGTAGTTAACATGTATCATAAACAATGCATTTACTTAGTTTAAATATTAGCAAATTGCTGTCAAATAAGTGTCACAATATATACTGTATGTTTGTTACACATACAAATTGAAAACATAATTAATGGAAATTAAATATAATCAAAAACTATACTTTTAAATCCTCGACTCAACCAAACAATATCACAAGTAAATTTATCATTTGTAAAATCTATAGGAAACCAATACATTGCTTCGAGCCATCGAATTTTAGTAAAAAGAGTAAAATTACAAATACCACATGGCAGGGAAATACAAATTGCCTCCTCGAAGCATAAACTCAGGATGCATATCTCGATGCGCGGCAGATGTTTTATCTCAATTTCACTGACACACCGCGGTAATGGCCAAATGGATGAAGATAACCCAAATCCCATGCGACATATACAAGACAAATCACGTGTGATTGGTTATTTATTGGTTTTCTTTCCGAGGCATCGTCCATAAAGAAAATCGGATTTGGTTATACAGTTAACGTTGGTATGACAAAATTGTTGATTTCGGCAATAATAGTGGATATTAAGTTTGTACCGCTGTTTGAATTAACGAATGCTTATATAAGTAAGTTTCTAATCAAGCACACAAGCCGAAATATAAATGTACCTACCCCTACCCCTAAATTTGTACCAAAACTTAACAATGGGTAACTGTGGTTTGATGCAATGAAAATCTATAATAATAAAAATGAAGTTTTGTATGTATATATGTATGTCTCTCCGAAACTCACAAACTAGACATTCGTTTGACTCGTAACTTGGCACAAATGCGTAGTTCATACTTGAGTTGCAAAATAAGAACTTTCAGAGCTCAAAATGTTCTATTTTTAGAGAAAATTCGAATTTTCTGGAAAAACTACACCACTTTGGCTCAAATCCGATCATTTTTTTTCTTTCCTGATGCCATCTGCTGAACAAATTAAATAAAACTTTCAACGAAAATAAATAAAATTGAAAATATTTATTTTATTATGTTGCCATTACTTTCAGAAAATAAATTCATTATTTGAAAATAATTTATATGTTTCAAGTGACGTATTTCCGACCAGTTTTCATTCCAGGATTGTGGGTTTAGTTGATGATTTCTTCATTGATGGTTTTGTTGATTGCAAATATGCATAAAACTAGAGTTGCATATTAGGGTTTTATGTCTTTATTTTCTCGCCAAATACGTTGCCAATCTTGCCAAAGTATGAATTAAAACTCGCCAAATGAGCAAAATGTTTGTTAAGATATTACTGAACTACTATGATGGTTGATAAAGGTCATTGCACTAGAGCTGCATATCAGGGAGTAATTCTTTATTTTTTTTGCCAAATACGTTGCCAATCTCGCCAAATGGACAAAATGTTTGTTAAGCTATTACTGAAATGTGGTTAATAAAGGCCTAGAGCTGCATATAAGGGTTTTATGTCTTGATTTTTGAGCCAAATATGTTTCCAATCTCGCCAAATTATTAGTTAAAACTCGCCAAATTGGCAAAATGTTTGTTACTGAGCTCTATGATGGTTAATAAAGACCATCGCAGTAGAGCTGCATATCAGGGTTTTATTCTTTATTTTTTCGCCAAATATGTTGCCAATCTCGCCAAATTATTTATTAATACTCGCCAAATGGGCAAAATGTTTGTTAAAAATAAAAAATAAGTAGCTATATCTATTTCCTCGCCAAAATATTTCCCAAAACGTGCCAAAAGAGTTGTTTTATGTATTTATGAGGGAATTGTGATGGCATTTATGAATACATTTTACATCGTATTTTTGATTTTTAAATTTTAAAGCAATGAAACAGTATTTCATACTTGAAGACGAGCGGGAAGAATAACTTAAGTTTGTGATCTTATAACAGGTTACATGGTACACATACTTGGATCGATTTGATATTTTTTTAATCCGTGCGAAGTACGGGTATAAATTTGCTAGTTCACACTAAAGCTACACTTGAGATATTGGTGAAAGTCTTTGCTTGTCTTATCCTCAGTCTGGTTACGAACTTTTTAACTGTGTAGGCAGCAAAAGTTACAATGCATTGACATTGTTTAAAGACAGCATTTTAATTTAAATTAGTTAATGTAATTAAATTTGCTATTAGCGACGTATGTCAGATGGTAGGATATTACAGAATTCTATAAGTCTCAATTAGAGTACATGTAGTGCAAATTTTTTGGCGAAATCTTCTTAACAATATAAACTATTAAGTAGTTGAGAAGCTACGGTATTATTTAAAAAATGTAGACACATTCTATAGAGATAAAACGTTACATTAGCAAAGCTAAAAGGGCCAAGAGTAAAATAGTTAAGAAATTTACATGATTCGATCCTACTATTTTCTATTGCTTCATTGCCCTATTGATAATGACGGAACTATAAACATTTACTCTGCAAGCGCTTCAGTGAAATAGTGTTTTTTTTTCAATATATTTCTACAGCTATTATGAATCGCAATATGGTTTCAATTTTTTAATAGAATAATTAGAACTATATCCTTTTTTTATCAGTGTTTGCAATATTGCAGTAGTTTTCGACCAAATTTGTTCGGTACCCAATATTGTTTGTTACTCATTAACCCGGTACGTTTTTTTTTGTTTTGTTTTTTGTTATTTTATTACATTTCATTTTATGGTTCCACAAAAATGGCGCTCGGTTCTAAGGAATATGCTGAGTCTGCAAAGGCTTGACCGCCAGTGTTGCAGCCCCATTAGAGAAAGAAAAAAAAGACACATTTCCTTTTACAAGATATTTTTTAACTAACATACATATGTACTTGATTTTTTTCAAAGTGCATCAACGTTTAGATTTGATTAGTTCGATCAACGTATGTCTAAAATTTATAGATGTCGAAATACTCCTAAGACATAATATTTATTAAAAAGCTTCATCAGTAGCTAAGCACGTTCTCCCGGGTTAATAAAAATAGGCATAGTGAGTGTAACAATTGTATCAAAACAAAGAAGATTTTCTCGAAAAAATGTGGAAACATATTGCGGATGAAAGAATGTAAAGCATCTTCAGATACAATGAGACATGTGTTTAAGATTGATTGGTGCTGAAAACTGTTGGAGATTTGGGTGTATTTTACAGAATATAAAATAGCAGTGGCTTGAATGTGGTAAGTCTGGTGTTTTCATTCTGAGCAGATATTTCATTCTTAGTTAAAATGACTACTACTAAAGTTACGCAAAGGCAGTCAAGTGCAAGGTCCTACCAGATGAGTAACATACCTGCTAAAAGTCAGATGAAGCATCTGGTTGTAGAAATATGTCATTTTATGTCATTTTATTGATGTCATTTTATTTATAGGAAGTATATTTTTTTCTCGATGCTAGCCTACCCCTTTTATAGAAAACCGGGCAATGACCGATTTAAGTATATAAAATTGTGACTTAACATAACTTACAATGCAAAAAACTCGAAATAAAAAAATGCTGGTTAAGGGGAAGTATATATCCAACTCTGAAACCGAAAAAAAAATTAATTACTTAAAGCTTTACTGAATATTTAATTTATAACCGCTTGAATTTCTTCAAGTGCAAAAGAAATACGGGCAGTAATTTTAAAAAAAAAATGCATGTATTACTTTATAAATGTGAAAAAATTAAATGCAAAGATTTCCAAACTTGAATAGATCAACTTTTTATATAAAGTACACAGAACCAACGATTTGTACTGAAAAACCACTGGAGCTATAATTTTATAAACTAAAATGCGAAACTTCTAAAAATTCTTTTGTTTGTGCTTCACAAACAGTATTGTGTAAAATAAAACTAAGTATTGCATTTAAATAAACCATAATATTTTTTAAAAAAAGTTAGAACTTTAGTTAACTATTTCTGAATGAGTAAATGTGTCTTGGTTTTTTCATACCATAAGAGAGAATAAACAAATTGAATTTAATGTTTTTCACGAGTAATGCAAATATAATTATATAAACATTAAAAAACTTACTAGATAAAGTTTTTTAATGTATATGATCATTGTCTATAGTTTTCAAAATACTAATTCAGTCTATATATTAAAAAGAGTTTTAACATATTTCTAACTTTACGTAATTTAATCCATTTAAATATTTATTTCTGTTTTTTTTTGTTTATTATGAAATTGCTTAGTATTAGCCTGTATGTTTCTTTTGTTCAGTGTTTATTTATTTATTTATTTATTTGAAGATAAATATTTATCGAAAAATTTGACTTTTTTCTATTAAGTTAAATATTGAATACAAAAGCCTATTGTTGAATTAGTTTATTCAATAAGCGCAGTTAAATATTTATTTGCACTCGAATTTCATTTCCTATATCCGAAAAAGTGGTCAGAGATAGATAAAGGTGGTGCATGTTAGGCCATCTTGAATAACTTTGTAACTAATGTAAGTTGGTGGCATCAAATTTGAACTAAAGTTGATACCACAATACCCACCTGTACATATATTATGAACATAAAAAATATTGAAGAAATAAAAAAAAGTCGAAGTTGAAAAGTAAACTTTTGCTTTCTTATTTGGAAAAAAATATCAAGTGAGTCAATTTTGAGCTAAGGGCAAACACTTGAAATACATTGTTTCAAATTACAGGCCTCAGAATATCAGTAATATTATTTTAACATTGACATTCAAAGATTTGCAAAACTGTTTGAGTAAGCAAATGTAGTAGCCTAAACAAATGATGCATATAACGTATCTGAAAGTTTAATTGAAAACAAAATAAATAAAAATACAGAAAGGGATCCGATGTGCCCCCCTTTCTCCTATGTGTCTGTATTTTTATTTTCTTTATCACTCCAAGCCTTTTTTCTGTAATTTAATGCTACTTTTTTTCCCCAGCAATAGCAATAAAACTTACGAAAAGTGAATTCTCATTGATATTTTTTTCAGCAGGATAGGCATTTAAAATCATAAAAAAAACAATATTCTGAATTTTTAAACTAATGTTATGTAAAAAATTAAATTTAAAACTTACGCACAAGACATAACCATACTTTTTGCCAATTCCTCGGTCGCCCAAAATTGGTAATTGGTACTTTAATTGGTTATTTTATATCATTAATATAACCAATATTATATTTAGAGCTGTTTTGGTTACAGTGATAAATGTGCTGAGTTTTTATTAAATATACCCCTGTACCAAACCAACCTCAAGAGTATCCACTTCAAAGCTTATAAGCTGCACATTTTTCACAACTATCCATTGAACATTGTATATTGCTGATTCTTCAACTTTTCCTTTCAACGACCCATCTTTACACCTCCAGCTATAGAAAAGTTTACTGAAAAGTGCTTTCTTCCAAAATATGTGACGCATCATTACTTTTCCATCATGATCTTAGCAATTTAGCTTCCGCTCTCGATTTAACACTGGTCAAAAAAATACAATGATTCTTTCCAAACTATTTTTAATCGGAGGAATATTTTCCTAATGGTTTATCCGTCCTCCCTCCGGTGTCAAGTTAGTATGTGGAAACGATTTTTTTATTGAAATTCTAAGATGCATCATTACTCAATTTTTTTCGGCGAGATCTTCAGTTTAAAAGGACCCAATTTGGCACGGAGAATGATTCAATACTTTTTCATTTGAGCCATTTCAGCAAAATGCGTAAATGGTGTTACTGAATACCTTTATCCTTCTTTTCAAATTTAAAAGTGTTTAGTTTAGTCTGTAAAGTTATAATGAAGAATAGCTCGAGGCAGAAAGATGTCATGAAATATTTTAGCTATGAGCTGAATCGCACAGAACGCAAAAAAAGTAGCGTCTAAATGTGAGTTTATATCGCTGATGTGTCACTATTCAAATCGCGATATCATTTGATTTTTTTATTGTGAATATTTCAATGTATAGAATTTAAAAGAAGTAATTAAGATCTGACTGTTATAATGTCTCTTTGACAGCTGGCATGTTTGAAACTTTTTTATTTAATTTCAAAGAATTTGGAAAAACACTGATGATTATTTGATTTTTGTAAAAAAATCTTAAAAGCACTGAAGGCGGTACTCAAAATGTTTTAAAAACATGTTTTAATAAATAATGAAGGATGTGTCAATCAGAATTAAAATGAAATACTTTTTAAACATTTTATAAATGTTTTTTTTTTATAAATTTAATGTATTCCTAAGCAAATAAAAACTTCGTAAGCAAGGTCGAGTATGTTTCATTTTGCTTGTCTTATATATTTAATTACAAAATCATTTAAATAATATTTTTTGAATAATTTAATTCTGATTTTTATAGGAGTTACTACATAAAAACATAGTTTTTAAAACACATTTTATTTTACAGTTTACAAGAAAAATCTTTGATGCATTTATCTTTTTATCCGCTATTATGTTTTCGAAGTTAGATAAAAATGCTTTAGTATATGCATCAGAAATGCGCGATATTTGTCTGTGATATTGTATATTTTTCTCTATAAAGGTTCAATTTGGCATTACGTAACAAGGGCTACAAAAATGATTAAAGATTTGTCTGGTAGTGATTATGATAACATATTAAGATCTTTAAACATGTATTCCCTGGAAAATGAGAGAACAAGAGGTAATTTAATTTATTTATTCAAATTCATCATATAAGGTGGCATAGAAGACTTTGTTTTTACCTTAAATTGTCATAGAGAGAAATTGTCATTTCAGATAGGAGAACATATGGTCAGATACTAAATAAATCGTGCTTCAGAAGCGAGGTAAGAAATCATTATTTTTACAATAAAGTTGTCAATGAGTGGAATGCTTTATCAGATTAGGTTGCTTATTTGAAGAGAGTAGAAGAAATTCGACTACTATTAAATCTAGTGTTAGATTGGATAATGCGGAAATCGTTAGGACGCTAGCCTTTGGAACTGCTGGGGCCGGGTTCGAATCCCGGTCAGGCATGGATGTTTGCGACCGTCAATAAATGCTATTTGTCGATATGTTTGTGTTGTCCTTTCTTTGTGTATCTCTTGTGCTTGTAAAACAATTTCTGTGTGTCGGTCCCACTTGACGAAAGCTTATAAGCGGTTCTCTGAACAAGCACACAAGCTGTAATATATATGTTCCATACCATACCATAATGCGGAAAACCCTGAAAGACTCTAAAACTGGAATTTGAAGGAACTTCGACAGTCATCTGGAGGATCTCGACTATGCGGCGACATAGTGTTATTATCGTCGAAGTTTGAAGACATGTTGATAAAAACAAATAAGTCAAAAGAAAATGCAAAACAAATTGGATAAAGCATAAATGAAACTAAAACAAAAATGCTGAAATTTGACAGCAATAGAGACGAAAATATAAATATCAATGGAAAAGAAATTGAAAAGGCCGAGGCCCTTATATACCTGAGGCAGCATATCAACTAAAGGAGGGACAGATAAAGATGTTGCCTCAAGAATCAAAAAAGCAAAATACACCTTTAAAACTCTTCATAAAATCTGGAGGTCAGGCGGCATTAACTTAAAACTTAAAGATCAAGATTTTTAATGCAACATTAAGAGCAGTCCTACTTTACTGTAGTGAGACCTGAAAGCTCACCAGACAACCAACAAGAGAGCAAACTTGATACTTTTCAAACAAAATGCAAAACAAAAAAAAACATTAAATATGCTAGCCAAACAAAATAACAAACTATGGAATATACGATAAATCTTATACTATAATACGAGGAATTGGACCCAAATCGAAAATCGCTCCTGAATTAATAAACTCCGGTAAACTTAGGGGGTCTGGGGTTTTTGGCCACGACGAATCGATTGGCACAGGTATTGAAGCGCTACGATCAAGCAGTTCGGAGTTACAGATAGGATATTTTCAAACTTCATTATTTCGCCATAATGGCTACTTTCGTGATGCCATCTGCTACAGCTATAAGCCTCTGCTTAAGCTGTAAATGTTTAGTTAAGATTTTAATTTTTCAAATTTAAATAAATTCAACCTTGCTTTAAACTTTATTGAGTTTTACAGAAATGGTAACATGAATATTTTTTTAGTTCCAATCAGCAGACGATTTTAGTTCTATTCTGTTCATTGGTGATTTTTGGCGATCTTGAAAATTTAACGTATGGTTGCTATACCTATCGAGTTGAATGAAGTATGAAATGGAATGTTTACCACATTTCGACATTTTCGTTGCTTTTCAGCGAAACGCCAATTATCAATTACATTTCATTTCCTATGACTTTTAAAACTTTACCTTTGTATAGAATAGTTCCCTTTCCAAACTCTAACTTTGTTTACAATGGTGCACTTTAACTAATGTGACCAGACGTCCCGCTTTTGGCGGGACAGTCCCGCTTTTTGTGTTACTGTCCCGCGGGCCGAATGTCCCGCCAAAACGTCCCGCTTTCTTGTAAAAGTCCCGCAATGTCCCGAAAAACGAGGAAATTGTAAGTAAAATATACTTTTTTTTATGAATAATCGTTGTAAAACGCTATGACGTCTTTAGAAATTGTTAAATAAAGTTAAAGTCATCAACAAATTGGTGGAGTGTGGTTTCTGTTTGCCTGGAACCACTGCTGTTGAACGCGCCTTCATTATCTTTCTTATACCAAGTGTGTAATTGTGTGAAGGGACTATTATGTGCATAAAAAAATACTTAAAAAATACACCGGGGGGGGGGGGGGGTGATGGAGTGTCCCACTTTTTGATTTTGAAAATCTGGTCACATTAACCTTAACCGGTTATCTTTTCACCAATGGTTTCCCAAATTTTCTAATGGTATGTATTGTTTTGATAAATCACAATTAAAAATTTAAATATTTGAGTTAGCTTCGATACCTGTTTTCTCCGAGCAGAGCTCGGTCACCCGCTGGTAAAATAGTAAACCTACATCCACAATAATAAAGAAAAGAAGATGGCAGTGGATAGGACATGTACTTCGAATGCCCCCATCAGACCCAACTCGCCTTGCCCTCACATGGGCACCTCATGGAAAGAGGAAAAGGGGTCGACCCAAACTAACCTGGCGTCAGATGGCGATAAAGGAGAGGAACAGTTTTTGGATGGCCAAGCTAGGGGGATAGCTAGGGAGGCAGCACTTGACCGGACTTGAACGCTAAGCTTGTGGCCTCATGCGCCACTTGAGCGTTAAGAGACTTAAGTCAAAGAATAATTTTAGAAGAATCTCGATAGTTATTGGAAACTTGTAAAAAATTAAGAAATATTTTGAACCAATCTTGTTGATCTTCCTGCCTGTTGTTGGTCGACAATTTTTGTATTTGTATTAGTATTTGTAACTGTAAAATTTTGACTCAATATAAAAAAATATACATATCTAATCAATAACAGCAATGAAGTAAGGTTGGTTGGTTGGTTGGTATACATATATTTTCAGGCTTGTGTGCTTGCTCAGAGAGCTGCTTAAGGTATTCGACTACGTTGAAATCGTATTTTTCGGCAAAAAACAGTCAGTTTTTTTTTATAATCTTAAAAAAAAGCACCACTCTTTAAGATTCTAAAACTCTCTTTATTTTGTTTGTGCGGCAAATATTTTAGAACTCCATTGGTACTCCATTGATACTCAATTATGCGAAAACGGTATTAAAATCCTTTAAAAAAGACCACTAGTAGAAAATTGCGATCTACAAGAATAATTAAAAATATGAAACTTGAAGATGAAGAATGTCTTACGTATCAAAAAGAAGGCTTTCCTGCTATTTGAATGCAACTTCAAACTTTAAATTGATTTTGTGCAAACTGAAAGTTTTGAACATTTTCTTCCTAGACGAACCATATTTCACAAAACGTACTCAACCGAATGTTCCCATTTTTTTTTTTGCATATTTGTTACTATATCATCTAGGGAATAGACTACAGAATAGTAATTTCAAGCAATATTATAAAAATTATAACACTTGCTATGTATCAAAGATGGTAGAAAAAAAATTTATAAAAATCTTTAACTTAGCTTCGACAACTTATAACTTTTTATTGGTGCAATAAATATCTAAGATTGTAGTCTATTCCCTAGGTATCAAATTAGATTTATTAATTCATTATTATTTTTAAAAAAATCTTAAATATTTTTTTAGTTATAAGGTCTATCGTAAAGGCAAAAAACATCAAAATTTACTTACAAAATCTTAAATTACACAAAATATATTTATTTAAAATAAAAATTGTGACTTATTATTATTATTATTAGTTGTGTTGGTGAACAAAAAAATACATAAAATATAAGTTTTAAAATTTAATTAAAAAAATAAGTGTCAAACGTAGTCAGATACCTTGAAAACCTTCGTCAAGTAAGACAGTCAAAACACACACACTCACATGCACACATACACGTGACAGATGCTGCCATCTATCGCGCGCCTCCTCCACAATTTAGACATGTTCCTGAAGGGGAGGGAAATATTCTCCAGGAACCTGTACCCTGCGCAATGGCTGCCCACAGGACTTTTGGACAAAACAGATTTAACGAGCACGTACTCCATATATTCTCGGTGAGTTTTCAGCTACCAGGACTCGATCGTGGGACCTTCTTATCCGTAGTTCAAGACAATGACCACAGGGCGCCCCACAGCCCAGAAGTAAGGTGAAACAGTAATGATGTAATGATAAAGTGAAAATGGAGAAATTTTACTTAAAGTATGTTTATGGGACTAAACAAATATTTGCGATCAATTTACAACTGTTAAAACTATTTATTCCAGTTAATATTTTAATGTCTAAAGTTTTCATTATATAGTAAAGAGCTTTACAGTAATCTAAGTAATTGGCACACACCCATGAATTTATTATCTTATCTCTTTCGAAACCTTTCTATAAGTGGTACGTACTTTCCAATCCGTGATTCAGAGCTCAATATCATCTTCAAAAAACAAACAACATGCAATCAGTATTGCAAAAAAGTGACTTAAGGCAAGAATTACATATCGCAATAGAGTGACTCTGATACCATCTACTTATACTCAGTTGCTCATAGCTTTATAAATGCGTGTGGAATATGATGTATTTGCCTTTTTCCATTCGTGATTTCAGATTCATGTAACTTAATCAAAAAAAATATGATGTAGTAGGAGATAACTTTATTTACCTGATAGCAGAATTGATTTCTTCATGTAAGATCGTGATCGTGGGTAAGGAGAACGGTAGTGGATTAGAAGATTACTTTGCAGATGATCTTAATTCTATGGAATTATGTTAAATGGAATTCATCCTAAACATGTTGTTCCTTTTCTAAATATGTTGATTTATGCCCAAAACATAACTACTAAAAATTGGTATTGTAAGTTTCCAGAGTTTAATTTCCAATTTTTACTTGTTCCAATTTCTTGCACCATTTTTTCCCCCCAGTTTTTACTGCTCCAAGTTTCAACAGTGTTAGTGTTCCGTCTTATTCTTTTAATACTAGCTTCTGAATTTTTTTTATATCTACTCTTCGGTAAATATCTAAATTTAATCCTGGGTAAAATAATTAAAACATTTGAAATTAAAATATGTTTGGAATACATTTACTGCTGAAATCTACATACTTTAATTAAAGGTTAATTTTTAGTTTTTTAAAAATTACATATCGCCTAGAATAAACAATTCTAAATAAAAAAATCAATCTTCATTTCCCGTGATTCGATACAACGCAAGTTCAACAAATAGAGTTTCAAAACTATGTGGAACACTTATCAGAATTTTGTAGTTTTCCAGCAACATCCTTCTTTTTTATTATTTTCCAATGTTTTATTCTTTCAAGTTATCAGAACATTGTTAATAAAGAAGACAAAGAAGAGAATCTGTGTTGTTGCGATCGCGATACAGATTGGTTTTTGTCGATATTTTTTCCTGTTTTGAACTTATTGCGATATGTTTCCAAGATTTTATTTTCTTTGTTTAGTTTGAAAAAAAAATACAAAGATAAAAAAAAAACTTTTTTTTAGTCGATACTTTTTTTCAGGGAATAAAAAGTATTATCTAAAACAAACTTTATATCCGAATGTTTAATAAAAGCGAACCTAAATTAAAAGTTTTTATTCAACTTTTCAAGCTCCAGGATTTTCCCAATATGTTTTAAGAAAGTTTTATTAAGTTAATATACTTCTTTCATTGCTATCTTATTAAATTACCAGCGCATATTTTTGTTTTGTTTAATCAATAAACTTGAATTTTAAATTTGCGTTCTTGTCAAAGGACTTTCATTTCTTTTAAGAAAGTATATTGGTTTCAAAAGCTTTTGTTTGTTAAATTTAATGTATACAATCATGAGAGTTAGCTTGAACATTTTTTTAGTTTACTTCGAATTTTAAATAATTATTTATTCACATTTTTGCGTAAAATATGTTAAAGGCATAAGATATTATATAATTAGGGTAGGACACAAGCAAATTTTATTAATTTTAGGAAATATCAAATTACGTCTAGTTAAGACTTTGATATTTGAAGTCAAGAAATTGAACAAACAATTTATGGTTTATTTTAATGTACACATTTTAACTGATTACATAATTAAATTGTCGTAAAAAAGTGCGACAAATTTAAGCGAATTAAGATTTAAAAAAAATACTAATACATCGCATGCCGAGGGGACTTTTGGCTTCACAAATTAAATAACTCGTATATCGCAGTGTACTCGGGTACCCCAGTAATTTTTTAGAGGGATTTTCCCTCCAGCACAATTACGTCTGTGGTACGGCTTTTGGTTGTGAGCGTTTAGTTTGAAAAAAAAATACAAAGATAAAAAAAAACTTTTTTTTAGTCGATACTTTTTTTCAGGGAATAAAAAGTATTATCTAAAACAAACTTTATATCCGAATGTTTAATAAAAGCGAACCTAAATTAAAAGTTTTTATTCAACTTTTCAAGCTCCAGGATTTTCCCAATATGTTTTAAGAAAGTTTTATTAAGTTAATATACTTCTTTCATTGCTATCTTATTAAATTACCAGCGCATATTTTTGTTTTGTTTAATCAATAAACTTGAATTTTAAATTTGCGTTCTTGTCAAAGGACTTTCATTTCTTTTAAGAAAGTATATTGGTTTCAAAAGCTTTTGTTTGTTAAATTTAATGTATACAATCATGAGAGTTAGCTTGAACATTTTTTTAGTTTACTTCGAATTTTAAATAATTATTTATTCACATTTTTGCGTAAAATATGTTAAAGGCATAAGATATTATATAATTAGGGTAGGACACAAGCAAATTTTATTAATTTTAGGAAATATCAAATTACGTCTAGTTAAGACTTTGATATTTGAAGTCAAGAAATTGAACAAACAATTTATGGTTTATTTTAATGTACACATTTTAACTGATTACATAATTAAATTGTCGTAAAAAAGTGCGACAAATTTAAGCGAATTAAGATTTAAAAAAAATACTAATACATCGCATGCCGAGGGGACTTTTGGCTTCACAAATTAAATAACTCGTATATCGCAGTGTACTCGGGTACCCCAGTAATTTTTTAGAGGGATTTTCCCTCCAGCACAATTACGTCTGTGGTACGGCTTTTGGTTGTGAGCGTAGCAAATTCGAAAATTGGTCAAGTGTCAGTGGTTGCCATTTAGAGAAATCGTACGCGGATTCGGAATATTGCTCTGTAGGTTGGAGCACACTGCACAAGCCGATGGTTAAGGATAGGTTAGGTTTAAATTATCGTCGCACTAGAGCTACAAGAGGGCTGTTGGCGACGGGCGTCGTATTTTGGAACCACAGTCAAGTGACGAGCCGGTACCTGAATAGGCACCCAACGCAACCGTTAAGGGCGACATCGTACGCAGCTTAAGGACTTTGAAGGATATTTTTACGTGTACTCAATTACACGGAGTATTTTTCGTCGGAAATTTTTTTTGGCTGCACGTGCCTATTATGGGTCGGTTGTTGTTTTGGCGATTCGTGGACCCGAACCTGGGACCTTTCGAATGCTAGGCGAGTGCCTAACCGACTGGGCTCCTTCCCCCCATAGTTACGAAGAAGATAGAGATTTAGAAGAATAAAAGAACCAAAGAACCAAATAACTTATTTTAGCTCTAAATGTAATTTTATTTTTCTATCCTAGGTTTTATTTCTCACTTCGGTACAAGATGTGCTCTTTTGAGTTTTCTTATTTGTTTAAAATTACTCAGTAACCCCAAATCGATAATATACTTTTTTTTTTTGCTTTCTTAAGTTAATTTAAACTCTCTAGATTATTTTCCAAAAGTCTCAAAGCAATTGATTTTTCAAATGTCCTTTCATTTCAGCTTCTCATCAGCTGTTCCTTAAATTAATTCATTTAAATCCTTAAATTGATTTCACCGAAATTGTAGAAAGTTTGCTACTTAGTTTCTTTAGAAATCCTTATTAAAATGCCGAAACTCCAATAATTTTTTCTAGAAAGCTAACGATTATTTTTTAATGTACGTAAGGGACAATTCAATATAATTAGGTATGTCATATTTAAAGTATTTAATATTTTAAAATAAAATGTGAAAAATTGAATTTTTTGTTATTTTATAAAATTCAGGTGTTAACCCACAATTTTTTTCCCGAAACTATGCTTCGCTTCAAAAATTCAATGCTTTAAACTATTAAGAATGATTCAATACTGATATAAAAAAATAAATTTAACATATTTATTTTAAAGTAGAAGAAAATTATTTTTAAATATTCATCAACATTTTAAATAATAATAATTTATATAGCATAATTATCTATTATTACCTAGCACCCAAAAGTTAAGAACCCGAAGATAAAAGAGACAAAGTATTACAAGAAACGGATAATGAAAGTAAAGTAAGTGCCCTAACGTTGTTAAGAAGTTCACCTGAATACATATTTTTGACTAAATCCTAATATTTGCCATTTTTCACGCTTGTAATATATTTTTATGAGCTTACGTCCCCTAAAACACCTTTCAGTTTTTTTTTTTACATAAATCTTACAATTGGATCTAAACAAATATCAATCTTTGATACAAATCTTACAAGTCATTCAAAGAGCGCTTGGTATTAATTGGAACATTTTAAATAATTTAATTAACGTGATTTGAAAATTTTAAATAAATTTAAATCTGGGCATGATACATAAAACCTTTTAACGTTTTTGAAAGCAGCATACAAAAATACATAGGAACAATTTGCACTATAATTCGCAGAATAAAAGTTGAAATGTTCAGGTTCGTGAAATCGGATTACACCTACCTACGTATTGGAGTTTTTTTGGTTTTACCTGGGAAACTGGATGATGAGATTCGGTTCTACTCCTATGCTACTTGAGGTATAACATATTTTATAACTTTTCAACCATAATTTTATACGTAATATTTTATTACTTTTGTACTTTTTCAGCTAATGTGTATGAAAATGAATGTATCATATGCCAATATATTTTTTTTTTCAAATTTAATTTAATTTATTGTTTAAAATTATTTACTATTAATCAAAAAATTCTTTAAACGTAAAACAGATCTACAGAGACACTCAATCCAGCTATCTTTATCAAAAAAGAAACTGTACGTAAAAAATTCTATATTGCTTTAGCGGTTTGTGTGTGTCTTCGAAAAATATTATTTCCAATTTAATTTTTACAGACGAACCTCGCTTGAGAAGTCGATGGACGGTGATATATTCTGCTATTGGTGCTGCCATCTATGTATCATATAAAGAACTAATTAAATTTAAAAATCATTTATAATAAACATTGATTTTATTCAAAATACAACTCTAGATAAAATAATTTTGTACACATCGTTTTTTCTAGTTTTAAGAAATTGCAGATAACGTTTTCAGATTAAATTAATTTAAATAGGGTTTTATAATGCCAATGCTTTAAGTATTCATTTCAATATCATGTATCTTCTGTTATTAGATTCTAAAAAATTTCAATCAAACAAGTTAGTTATGCCTTAATAGTTATATTATTTGCATCTAGTTTTTTAAACAGAAATGAATATTTTTATTAGTTTAAAAATTTGTTGTAATTTAATAGATTTATGTAATTTTTAGGGCAATATTACTGGTGTTTTACTACGTTTAATTTGTAAGATGAATAATTGTTAAGTAATTATATTATCTGATTTATTTTTTTAAAATGAGATGCGTTATTCTGTCAAGGTTATTTGATCAAACAGTCAACAATGGTCGTAAAATGGAATTTTGAATTGTTTTTACTGCAGTATGACCACAGTATATATTTTCTTTATAAATATTTCTAAGCATTCCTTGGTTATTTTTAAAAAAATTAACAAATTAAACTTGCAGTTATTTTGAAATACATGCTTTCGAAAAGGTTTTGCCGCATTTATCTGGCTCTCCTGAAATTCTATATATTTAAAGCCTAGTCTATGTATTCCAAGAGTAGGGGAGAGAAGGGGAATGGCGCCACCTTAAGGGAAATTGAATTTTCATGCAGAATTGTGTTGCAATTAATGTAAATTGTAATAAGCATAGCATACTACAGTTCATTACCTATCTTGTAGTGATTTTTTAAAATTTAAATCTTTAATAGAAACTGAATAAAATTGTATTTTTCTAAAGCTCGCACAGTGGCGGGATTACCCCGGTATCTGGGGTAATGCCGCCACACCACTGGGGTTATGCCGCCACATCAATAAACAAAGCAAATAATCTATAAATAATAAAAAATTACATAATAAAGCAATACATAAGAACTAAAATAGGTTTAATTAACTTTGGAATGGTAAATTGTACAGGGTACAGCTCTTTTATTAACTTTCTGTGTGCAACTAACTATGCAGGTTTTTTTTTTAAAGCTTCGTTGGTCTATTTGACCAGTTCAGTTATTCTTTTTCGGATACGTGGCATCTCTAACGAAAACTAATAGGTTTGTAGGGCCAATACATGAAATTTCTATTTTACGGATCATGCCACCATCCTTTTGCATGTGGCGGCATAACCCCAGAGTGATGTGGCGGCATTACCCCAGTAAGACAAAAAGGCATAGACGGTTGTTTAAAGAAATTTAATTAGCCTAGCGTCCAAACTAACGGCGTGATAAAATAGCCAAATAACTACTCTTTTAAATGATATATAACTGATTTATCTAACTTAGAGATAGCAGTCACTTATCGCTTAATTTCAGAAGGCTCAAGATTCGATGAAAATCACTAAAAACCGTATATTTTAAATTACTTTACACCAACTCATCGCACGGCCATTAGCGTCTATACTACAAATTACTTTGTTCCCTGCTACAGGTCAGCGCTCACAGCCCCCCTCCCATACACACCGCTGGCGAGATACAAGGGGTGGCGGCATATTACCCGAGGTGGCGGGATTCCCCTGCTCTCCCCTACTGTGAATGAAATGACAAGATAAATTAAACATTGCATTTAAATTAGGAATAAAAAATATATACACCATTATTGGAATTTTAATTGCCTACTTAAACTTTCCACTTAAATATAAATTCAAAAAGCTTTATCCAAATTTCACATTCCTTTTCAGTGGAATTTGTTTTACTTTATGTGGTAGTTTAGTGCTGTCCTCTACAGGATGCAATCGATACGATATGTTTAATGTATAAATTTAAATAATATTTATTTATTTTATTTCTTCATATTTTTGCTAAATAATATGTTATTATAAATATATTTTTCACATTACTTGTTTACCATCAATCGGTAAAATTTCCCACTCTTATATGTATTGATTAAACAGCATAACTTGTATTTATTAAATTATTTTGTACTTTAGTATACTAAATTATTATATTGAATCTGTAATTGTTACAAATCACAATTTGATTGTTTTAGTTTATTGATATTCATAAATGTAACATTCATATTTAAAAAAGTTTTAAAATATAGCAATTAGATTAAAAAATACAAAATTTTACATTAAAAAGCTTTTTTTAATGTAATGTGTATTTTACATTTTTAAATGCTTAAATTTTCTGAATTTAAATAGAAATTTTAGTTCGTTAAATTAGATATTTGTAAAAAATTAATCATTCTAAAACTAGTTTATCTTTATGTCAAATGATTCAATAAGAAATGCTTGAAAAAAAAATAACAGAGCACACATTGTAAAAATTTTATTAAAACTAACAACAAGCCACTTTTCCACTACTAGATAGTTTAATCAATAAACCTTAATAAATTAAACCTACCCAATAAATCAAAATACAAATATAAAAATCTCACTTTAAACCATACAATGACGAAGAAGCAAAAGTATGTATTTTAAAAAATAAAGTAACTAAATACAAAAAGTACAAATTACAAAAGAGAAGTACTGATTATTTTTATTTTTCATTTAAATAGCTTTCCTCTACAGAAAGATCTAACAGAACATATTTAATAAAAAAATCTGTTCAAACATATTTTTTTTTATTATAAACGTTTTTAAAACCTTAAAAAAAAAAAAAAAAGCTGGAATCAAAATAGACCTTTAAAACTGCTTTGGGTTTCTAAACGTACACGGACATGTAAGTAATCATCACAGAATAATATAATTTTTTAATTTCTAATTATATTTATTTTTAGATAATTCAGCATCCTTCAAATGTAAACATACAAGGAAATTTTTTTTAAATATTGATTGACGCAATTTTTTTAAGCTTAAAGAAATAATCTGTCTTAAAATATTTTGTTTTATGATTATATAATAATTTTCGTCAAACATACATTAAAGTGCAGAGTTTTTTTTATAACAGAAAGCAAACAAAACACACGGACAAACATAAACAATAAATAGCTGCCATAGGAATAGTATAAACCCTAATTCACATCACCACGAAATCGGAAAATATATTTGAAATAATATATTAAAAAAAATATTTCCTCTTTTACTTTAAATATATTTTATTTTGATAAAATCTTAATATTTCTAGAATTTTTTTTAAATATGATTTAGTATATTTAAATACTTTTATTTCACTTTGACTACTTTTTGTGATAATTAAAATGACTTGTAAAATCCGTTAAGAAAATAATTTTGTTTAAACTCTATGTAGTACATTTTATAAACCAATGCAATACTCAAAGAACATTTACATCACTTTTTCAAATACAAACAACTTTCTAAAATTATTTAAGCAACATTTACTTGAACGAACTTTTATATAATAAATATATACTTAAAATCCCCCCCAATTATTTCAAATCTATTTTCCAACCCCATTTCCCCAGCACCAATACTACCCAGAACTGTTTCCGTAATGAATCGACAGATGGCGCCTCTTGCCCACAATCTGCCTCTTAGAGTCCTTGCTCCGCATCCTCCAGCGACACGCAGCCACAAGGCATGCTGAGAAGCCACAGACTTCTACAAGGAAAAACATGCCCGCAATCAGGGCGAATAATGTGGGATCGAAGCAAAAGGTTGAGTCGGGGTTGGGACTGGTTGAACCGAATTTGTTGAACAGGCCAATGTTGATTTTGGATTCTGCAAAGAAATAATGAAAATATATGAGCAAAGTACAGTTGGAATTTTTTAGTTAAAACTACAAAATTATCAAGATCAAATTATTTACTTTAAATTGTTATAAATACAATAATTCGATGACTTTTACAATAGTACCTAATATATTGCGCAAAATTAATAATAATGTTTTCAACTTAACACAATAATAATTCCAATAATAACTTACTGACTTCATAACTTTTTTGCGCGAATTTTTGGTAAATGATCATACTAAAGTTTTGTTATTGCCAATGCTGATACTTTTCGCTGGTATTCATAATTTTATTTAATTTAAGTATTCAGTAGAAATAAAAGCAGCTATGTTCCTATCAGCATATAGCAATGTATTCATTTTTTTAGTATTTTCAAAGACCATTATCGATAAATATTTGACTTCACAGCAAATGTGCTCTAGATTTCTTAGATAGAACGTTGGTACTGTTGAGCTTGATTTAATTGGCATTTGATACGTTTATTATATTCATTAAATGTTTGCGGATGTTTAAATTCATTAAGTTTACCAAGTACAGTTAGTATAAATGCACTAATACACTGACTAAATCGAGGAGCAATAAAGAACTAAAAATGGTAACCCTTCTAAAACTTTACTAGAATATTTAGACACTATGCATTAGAGACAGACACACCGTGAAGAGTAAATTCTTTTTAAAAAAAAATGGCTAATGCTTGGGCTTTACACTCGATTGTATTTAGAAAATTAAGGCACACTGGTCTGCCTCATTTGTTTTTAACAATAGTTTTAAGTGCTGTAAAAACCGTTAGATACTAATTAGCTTTCAAGCACTAAACGGTTAAGTTATTTTAGTTCAAAAAGCTGATATTTCCAGTAATGTTACTTTCTTTGTACAGCGGTACAAAGCAATAGGCAATAAAAAAAATTATAATTTTGTTTTTACATTAGACAAACATTCTTTTGAGGAAGTGTTAAGATTTTTCAGAACAAAACTTTTTATTTTAACGTATAACTTTAATAATACAATTTTGTTTTTTTTAAAAAATATCATAGTGATTTAATTACTACATCGGACTTTTTTGAGAATTTTCGTGACTTTGAATTTTTATACAAGACTGTAACTGAGATATTACGAGAAAAACATACAAATATACTTTTCAAACACATATAATATTCTTTAAAAATCCAATTAGTACTATGTTTTCATGAAAACTAATAAAATTGCAGATAATTATCTGCAATTTTATTAGTCTAAATAGTAACTTTTATTAGTCGAAATTCTTTTTACACCTATAAGGCCATTATAAGATCATTATAATGATAAGGCCTTATATGTGTAAAAAGAATTTCGTTTTTATGAGTTTTAAATACGACAGAACAGTGCCGTGTCATTTACGCAATTTAACTATTGATTTTAATTAACTAGTATCATGTTATGTATGCTCTGTTAATATAAAAATGGGAAGTTTTTATTTTCTAAGTTGATTAAAATTAATTATTAAAGTATTAGCTGTACAAAATAATTGATTGCATGGAAATTCTTTACAAAAATTAATAATAAATGAGTATGCTTGCGCCGGAAAAATAGTTTATCTCATCATCTTAATTAATCTAAGACGCAAAAAAACTAAATTATATACGGTAATAATAATTTAACTATTAATTAGGCTGATAAATTATGTTTGTAGTGGTTAACTAAAATATAGAATAAAAAATATTTTACAAAACTTTAATAGCATAAAGGGAATGTTATAGTATCTACATTTAATATATATCTAATTACAATTTCAGTTTCTTGCTTTTGTGCAAAACGATATATTATATTTAAACTACTCTGTATTCTTTTTAGTTTAGGAAATCAAATATAATTTAGAGTCGCAGATAAATTGCCCAGATTACGAAAACCCTTTAATCATAATCACTAATATAATGCGCATTGCTCTGTAGAAGAGAGCTATTGTGCAAGGAAGCTTACACTTTCCATATTTTTCCATTTCTACCTTAATTTTAAAAAAAAATAAAAACATGTCATTGATTATCCACTTTATTCAGGTGCTTCGTTATCTAAATGAATAATCACAAACCTAACTATGACTAATGATCGAATTAGGGGCCGCATATACTCGCAATACATCATGCAAGAAGGCTTTTATCATTACATTCCCAGCTCATTCGTACTGCCATTGCACATAAATAACGCGGTCATGTTTCCCTTTGGTTGTGAAAGTGAAAAATAGGGCGCATGTGTATCCTTTTATAAAGATAAACGAAACTTTATCAGCAGGGATAGGGGGAAAAAATCGAAAATGGGAAAAGCAATTATCTTTGGTGAAATATATGGAGGGCTCATTTAAATAGTGGTTTAACTCATGGTTCTCTATAGTCTCTTTTTCATTGTAAATCTAGTTAAATAATGTTTTTATTCAGCTTTATGAAATCAGTAACAAGGTTTTATTCTCATCATGTATTTATGGCACTCGTGTAGCTCTAGTGCGACGATAGTCCAAACATTACATAACCTAACCGTCATATATTTATAAATATGTATAATATCCTATGATAGCACTGTACAAAATCATAACATTGCTCGTATCTATCCAAGGCCAGCTTAATAATAACAAGGCCAAAGAAGCTCTCCCTAACATAGCTGAAATTTTGACGTCACTCTTCCTAGTGCCGAAGATCGAGAAACTAGTTCGGACGCATTCGGAAACCTAAAAATGTGGTCAAGCGTGAACGAGTGATCAAGCCTCGAGACAGGTTCATATTCTTCATCTTCGGAACAACGTCACTCGGAACTATGACCGTCAAAATGTCCGTCTCCTGACTTGTTTGGGAAGCTTCTTCGTCTTAGTAGTTGAGTAGGTCGTGATCTATTGCAAACCTTTTTGGCGTTTACAAATTTACACAGTTTTTTTAGAGACTTTCAGGGTTTCGTCAGAAACCTAAGTAAAGTTATTTGTACAATGTTTGCACAATTTAATGTAAGGAAACCTCATCTGAAATGCTAGTTTTGTTTATACTTCCGTTGACATGGCATAGGAATATACATAATCGATATATCTGTAACGCCAATTACACGTCGCAATGTACATAATACATATGTAGCGGCCTCGATAACCCACAATCCAACAAAAGGATCCTCAAGGTGGAGATGAGTTATTTCGGCTCTTATGTACTATTATTAACAATGTAATCTGAAATAGTGGTAGGAACATGGGCGGTTAATCAGCGCCACCTAGTTGTTGACGGAATATTGAGGTTGCGTGTGTAGTTACCGCCACACATACAAAAATGGTAAAATATGACCCATTTCCTTTTAAGTTAACATAGTACATGTATCACTTTTGAATTTACAATGTAACAAATCCAATAAACTTGTTTCTAAATTTTTAAAGAGCAAAGTTGGACCACTGTTCATTCAAGATCTTCTTACGGGAAGTGTAATGATTTCCATGATTTGAAAAATGCGCTTGCTATAAATATTATAAAGAAGAGTTTTCTTCGTATAAAGCTGATATGTGGTGGATAGATGTGTTGAAAGTCTTAGAAATAAAACTAAAAGTCAATGAAAAAATATTTTAGGGAGCGATAACTAGCACAAGAGAGTACATAAAAATACAAAATTTCCTTAGCAAAGTTTTCTCATCAATCTTCATATAATTTCTGGGGAGAAGTTCGTTCTAGATATTGATTGAAAACTTTTTTCGTGAAGAATAAGTCAAAAATAAAGCAGAATATTTATATTAAAATAAGGAAGAGTAGAGCGGAATATCTTCGTCAATTTTAAATTATTCTCAAAAAAAAATAAGAATGATTAAGATATGTTGTCTAAAAATTACTAATTACCGTAGTAATTAAGCATACACGATATAATTCTGAAATTGTATGGGAAATTAATCTAAAGTTATAATACATAGTATTTTTAACATTAATATTTAATCAAGAATGTATCGACACAAATAGTTGCCATTGAAAACTTGCCTAAAATAATCGGTTTGAAAAAGGGTAAAATTTACTTTTGTTTAAAAAATAGTCAAATGGTTTTTAAATTCACCAAATTATATTTTTAAAGTGTTAATTATAGTTTTTAAGGATTTTATTAGCGTTTTAATTTAACTAATCTGCAGTAGTCATAGTTACAAGTAAATGTCAATGGTCGGACTAGTAACATCTTTATAGATTTAGCGCTAAACTTAGGATTAAGAAAAACTGTCAGTATCCTATAATATGAAATGCTAATTTAATCCGTTTCTTGCGCATATTTTTGCTCATATAAGTGATCTTATTCTGAAAAAAAAATGATTTTCTCAAATTAATTATTATTATTAATTTTAATTGCGCAGTAAAGTGTCTGCACAATATTGGGCTCAGGTTTGATCATCAATACGAAGCTTTAATCCATGGATCTATAGGTAGTTCTAACTGTATATCTATATAACATATAATATTGATATATTTTCACTTCATGTAAGTGCTTTGTATTTGTTTGCATATTGCTAGATCAAAATTTTAATTATGATTATTATCGAGCATGGCTGTGAAGCGGCCAATAGGAACCCGGAGGTTGGCTGAATGTTAGTTGAGAAGAAAGCATAATTCCTTAATTCAGTTTATTTTAGGTATAATTCTTATAGATACTTAATCATATCACTTGTTAGCACGATTGTAAGAACTAATTCTGTATATCCCTTAAACTTCCTGTGAACAAAAAATCGGTTCTTGATCGGAATTAGTTTTATTTTCCAAAAGTTATTAAACACTTTTTTTTTGGATTTGAAAATATGGAATTAAGTTTTATTTAAAAAATATAGAAACTATCTCTGAAATAATTTATAAGGTATTATTACTAAGTAAAGTTAGATGCATGTCTATGTAAACAGGTTATAAAATACATATAAATTAGAAACAAGAATATGGAACAAATCCATCTCACTCGGTAATGGAAAACTAAGAAAAACGATAAAATTTTTAATTACACTGCATTTTTTATTTGTGAATTATATTTGTAATCGATACATTCTACTACAATAACATATATATTTTGTCAATAAAAAGTATTCAACTTTATTCGCGTGTGTTGAAAAGGCACCTTTAAACCTCATTCAAAGAATTGATTTTAAATCTCCTTTGAAGTTCAGCGGTGCTTAAAAGCTTGCTTGTGACTGTATATCGTGCCCTTTCCAACATCTGACATGACTTTTTCAAAAGTTTCCTGGGATTAAAAAGAACAATTTTTCTTTCTTTTTTTCATTTTTTCGGGCCCCTCACGGCAAGCAGTTTTTAAAAGATTAGCTCTACGTCCTTAAAGAAGAAGATTTTTTCATCAATGAACGATACAAAAAAAAATACCATGAAAAGGAATTGAAATGAAAATGTCGGAGAAATGCAGAAAGAGAAGAAAGCCAAGAAATGTATCGCTAAATCATTCATGTTCATATGGGAATTTCCTTCCAATCTTCCCCTTTCTAGATATTAGTGAAACAAGAAATGCATAGGGAAATATTCCTGTTGACTTAACCCTTTATACATTTTGCGATTTAAATGAAATTGAAAGATGAGTGGGGGAATTCCAATACACGCAAGCTGCTGTCTCTTTATAAAAAGAGAGAAACACGGAGGGAAACTAACAATGTTGCAGAAGTACAACAAGTTAGGGTGCGTTAAAATTAAAATACGGCGATGAAAGCAAAGTAAAAGAAAGAACAAAATGAATCTTTGAGAAAAATACAAATAATAAACGCTTAAGAAGAGACGCGATAATACGAATCGAATAAATAACATGCGATTCAATTATACTTGTTTTCATTTAATAAAAATAATTTGTAGTTTTTTTTAAACTAAAATACATTTGAAATTACTAATATAAATATTATTTTGTTATCTCCTGTAAGTATCTGACAAGCTAATGTCAACCAAGGGAATTTTCAGTAGAACAATTCCAAAATTCTTAATCACGATTATTACACAAGAACTATTTTTGTATGTTTTAAAAACATTTATTTATAGCAAATCAACTAAAAAAGTTAAATCTATACAATGCTCTTATAAATAAAATGCATTAAAGCGCATTAAATAAAATAAATGCAAAAGAACAGTTTGTGGAAAATATACAACAATAAAACAGCACTCTTCTTCGAAACAAATTATACGATATTCTCATTCAGAAGAAAAACTCCTCGCGTTTGGCAATAAACTCAGAAAGTGAAATCTTATTCACCATTTCGATTACACATTTCATTTCAATCTTTTATTCACTAGTTGCTCATTTGTTCTTTGGAACTTCTTCGCTGCAAATTAGAACTTCTTATTTCCTAGAGACTGCATTACGTGGGGAGTCCCGTTTAATGAAAAAACGTGTGTGAATTCTTTTTTTTTCTTTTAATTTGACAGGGAGAAGTGAATTTATTGAAACGTAGAGTATTGGGACAAGATTTCGTATCATTAAAGTGGCAACAGTGGCAAGTGTTTGTATTATTTTATATTTGTTGTGCTTAAAATATTTTCGAATGCATTTCTTGGAATTGAAACTAAGCATGCGTATAAAGGATGTTGCTCAACTTTTATGACAGCTGCAAAATTAAAGTTGAGCGTAAAATTATTTGACTGTTGAGATTGTATTGATTTTGGAAGAATAGATTGTTTAACGCGTTCATCTGGAAAGTGAGGAGGTATCATATGTGCCTTTAATATGTATAGTTGAAAAAGTTAAATTGACATGGGCATTTTATAAACTTTTGTGATGTTTTAAGATGGGTGGGAAAGTGGGTTAGTTTACAAAAACAATTATGTGCTGGAAAATTTGACATGCTTTTTTTTTTGATTTTCGAAACCCAACCCTAATCGTGAAGAAAATTTTATTTCCTGTACGCTTACCGTTACATTACTCTAAAACACCCCATGGGTTAAAAAATAAAGTTTACGCTGTGTGAAATTTAGTTACATTTTTTTTAAAAGCAAGCAACTGTTTACCGTTACATTACTCTAAAACACCCCATGGGTTAAAAAATAAAGTTTACGCTGTGTGAAATTTAGTTACATTTTTTTTTAAAAGCAAGCAAAAGCAAAACTTTTATTTTAAAAAATAAAGTTATAAATTCTGATGTTTCTATTGATAAACAATGAAAAACAACTAATTCGATAATCATTCCAGTACAACTTAAATTCACTTTATTCGTTTTAACCTTACGTTAAATTTTAATGATCGAACCTTTATATGGATAGTCCTAAACGATAGTGCAACTATCTCCCACAAATTCTTAAGGGGATGCACGGCAGGTTTTAAAACAATTAAAATCAATAATTTATTTCTTATTCCTGTGTAAGGTGTATAGACGTTTTAGTGTTTATTTATTTCTTTTCTTTTGAAGATTCAAATCATAGCTGTTCTGAATCCTTACCTATGGGGGTTGGTGCAGTAACAGGTGCTGCATAGTTTTCTGGTGCTTTAACACTCTCGAAATCCGTTGCTTGTACGCCCACGCTTCTTGACAGGGTGACTGTTGACAGGACCTCTTCGTCATTTGGCCCCGCCTGTCTTTTCTTGCGACGACCGAAGGAGGAGACAGTCTCGGTATCGTCTTCCCGACGACCTGTCGGTATCTGACACAGGACCTGGGACAGAAGAAGTTAAAAATTGAATCGTTAAATAAGGAAAGGAATTTACAGAACAATGGTTCTGGGCTATTTTTTTTTATCTTGCTAGCTTTGAAAAGAATAAATAAGAGAAAATATCCGTTGTACTAGACTGTAGGTTTTTGGGTTTATGTTGAATTAATGTCACACTAAAAATGCACGATATAATCGTTCTTGGAATCAACTTGATATGAATGAAAAAACAGCATTATTATAATGAACATCATGTACTTAAACTTTTTCTTACTATAAGAATAATTTGTTAGGTATAATTAAACTAGACAGGGTAGTTACATTTTTTGTGATATATATCAGCAAGGACCATCGGTTTGTGAATGCTATTAGTTGCGACTTTGCAAAGAGAAAAATTACAGAGTGAATTCCACTCCAGTTGGAGAAGTGCATTTTCGACACTGGAAAAGAGTTAATATTATCTCAGACTGAGTTAAAATCACTCGTTTGGCGTGATCCTGTGGGAGGTTTAACACACAAAGGATCCACTCCAAATGGAGAAGTGCATTTTCAAGACTGGAGGTGTGAAAATCAATCAGACTGAGTTAAAATCGCTCGTTCGTTTTAAGAGTGTATGTATTAGCTCAAATCGAAAATAAGTTTCGATAGCATTACATAAATAAACAATAGCTTAATATAATTCCTTACTGGTTTGCAGTGCTCAAGGCAAGTTTCGACTTCTGCCTCCAGCTCCAGCGTGCTGCTGCCAGTGAAGGTGAATGCCTCCAGATATCCCTCCAAAGACTTGCTCTGCGGCTCGATTGTGCGAACCTCGCGCATCATCTTCACTTCTACGGGACACCTGAGGAAAAGTAATTTTTTAACCACACTGTAAAAAATGTTGATTTTACAGATAAAACTGTCAACTTTGACGCCAGTTAATTACTGTTTTTTTACAGTTTAAAATTGTATATTTTTTTATCGGAAAACTAATTTTTGTTACAGAAAAACTGTAATTTTAACCAAAAGGAACTGTTATTTTAGCAGGGTAAAACTGTTAAATTAGATATGCAAAGAGTCACATTATTGAGATCATCGTTAAGCACAAATTCCCAATACTAGCCCTCGCGACCGAGTAATTACTTTGTCGCAGACGGTTGGGTATTGGGCTCGCACACAAGAGGTTCCTGGATCAAAACCTTTCGCGGTCCTTACCTCTTCAAGGAACCTCTTGCGTGAGGGCCCATTACTAAACCGTCTGCGACTAAGGAATTACTCGGTAGCGAGGGCTATAGTACTGGGTATTTCATTTTAGCAGGGAGAAACTGTTTTTAGCTACTGAATTAACAGCTTCTCCCTGTTAAAATTACAGTTTTCCTGTAAAAAAATAACATTTTCCTACAAAAAATACAGTTTTTAACTGTAAAAAACAGTTATTAACTGGCGTCAGAGTTGACAGTTTTTACTGTTAAAAACAACCTTTTTTTTCTTTTTAAAGTGCAAAGAAAAATACCAATATATACTTGGAGAATTTCTTTAATGTTAAATAAATGCAACCAGACCCAGACTATAAAGGAAAATCATTTGGCACTGCGGCGCTGTTTTGGGATACTTAAAAAAATCCTCACTCTTACAAATACTGGATTTAACTAAACAAGTATCACATGAGAAGCCACCAAGCGGATGCTCGTTGATAATAAAAAAGTAAGGTTAGTAGTTTCTCATAGAAGTATTTCGCTCAGGAGATTGTAATTATACCATTTGCTACACAGAAGCACCATGCAGTGATTGCGCAGAGAAAAAATCCTTTTTAATAGATATATTACGTAGTAATAACAAACACGATATATGCAGGTAAGCTTTGTTTTTTTAGCATTTATAACAACAATATGCGACTTCAGGCCAACTTTAGTGCACTGAAAAGTAAATGTATTTGTCATAGACACATCTTTATAAACCTAACTCTTAATAAAATGGTTCTAAAAACATAATTCTCTTAAAAAAATTGAAATTTTTAATCCCTCTTACAATGAAGAAGCAGATTTTAAATACAATAACTTAATATTTAAAAAATGAAAATAAACCACTTATGTAATACTAGTAAAAAAATTATATTGTATAGTTGGTCGCCTGCTTTAAATATTAGCATTTTTCCACTCGTGGATTTTCCTCTTGGATAAACTCACCAAAAAATCAATATGCTGGCTTAGAAAATTTTTAACTGACATATTTTATAAATAAATTAAGTTTATCATTACAATTTATACAATTACCCATTTTCCACAAAATAAACAAGGTTTAGTTTCAGCTGTCTACGGTTTCATGGCTGCTGAATATTTTATTAAATCTGAATATTTTAATATCGTTTTATAGATATGACAACTTTTATTATCAAAAAAAAAAAAAAAAAACGAGTCGTCTAATTTTAAAACCAGATAAGTCCACAACTGACTTAAACCACTTTGATTTTTATGCATAGCAAAATCAACTACATCCAGTGTGTCGATGTTTCAGTACAAAAGTAAGTTAAGTCAAATGTGGACTTGTCTGGTTTTGAAAGTAGACGACTCAAATGAAGTTATCGAAAAATATCATTAGTAAATGTATTAGCATAGTAATGCCAAACACGATACACATATCGCTTTTTTGCGGAAGTCAATACTGTTGACTGTAAATTTGCACCTAAGATTTGTTGACTAAAAAATAAAATTAAGGGGATATAATCAAGATTGTTCATAAGAAAAGCGTGCTGTTATAAAGTTTTAATTTTCCTTTCCACAAAGACCTATACAGTAATTCTTATGATTAAGTTTATTCGAGCAAAATCTGGACATGAGTAATTTAAGCTTTGTCATGGAGGTTTACTGAACTTGAACAATCTTTGTTCATTGAATAGGTACTATAAACTGGTTGTATAGGTGTAAAATACAACTTTAGTTAATATGCTCTTATCACTAATTTGCGCAAGGTTTTGCCTCATCATTTGACCAGGAATTACAAGTACAATGCATATGATTAGCTTAGAAACATATTGGTGCAGTTTTTTAGCACTGAGTTAAGCGCACTTAGTAGTTGCTTTGAAGCTAAAAAAAATTATGGTAAAAGGCGATGCCAGTGCAGCTCTCTAGCGAATAATATTAGTACATCGTTAATGTAAGCTATTTGCCTTCTGACCATATTAACTATTTTTTCCCCTTATCAGTGTGTCGTCACACTGTTAAAAATTTGGAGCTACATTTCAATAAAATTATCGTTCCTAGTAGCTGCAACGGCCGCGTGGGGAAATGTTTCACCATATTTTTAGTATTTGGTTGAACCATTTATCAGGTTTGCGTTTTTAATACTTGGAAAATGGTTCGACCAAATACGAAAATGTGGTGAAACATTTCACCACTCAGCCGTTAAAGCTACTAGGGACTATTATTATGGTGAACTCAAGGATGATATTTTTAACAGTGCAACTGTACCTCCTTGGATTCTGGGTTCCTCGTATATCACGGTCATTTTTTCAATTGTTGTGTTAATACAAGGCATCATAATTGTAACCGAATTACAAAAAATACTATAGAAATGTAGTTAAAAAGTTGTCAAACTAATAAAAGGATTTTTATTTCAATGCAACAAAGCTAGAAAATCCTTTTCTTTCATATTCCGAAGAAATGGGATTATCTTATTTTTCTTCCGAAATCTATGTCGTCGTTTGTTATTAAAAAGTTAAGATCCCCTTACAAGGACGATGCATAAAATTATCAAAGAGACGAGTTTATTAGATTTGCTGTTCATTAGGAACAATAGCTAAACGTGTTTTTTAAGCTTCTTGGAAAAAAATGCGATTTGATTAAATTTCACTTGTAAGAACTAATCCATTTTGGTGATTATCTTTCAAAACTAGTAGTTTTATATAGATTCCTATTATATGGATAATGCATAATTTAGTTTAAAGAAGAATTCCAAGAAAATTGAATTGTGTATATAATTTAAGAAATATTTCTCCATCTTTGCTTTTTCTTCAAAGTAACAATTTGCAATCAACCTAACAAAGATAATGTAACGAATTTAAATAATAAAACTCAAAAGAGGATAATTCGTGCTAACCAATATAAATCAATAAGAAGGACAAAAAAACAACAACAACAATTTAACCCTGTAAGGTACGTAAACATATAAACCCGTCACAAGACTGTAAGGTTATCCAGCAAGCATACATATTTTTAATTAAAACAATTTTACATTTGCAAAATTACCTCTGCATATAAAAAATAATTAAAGAGTGTAGTCGCAAAATTCACATACTCTAAAGTATAACTAAGATAAAGAGTCCAGCACATTCACTGGCAACTTCGTCCTATTGAATATATGATTATCGAAATTTGCCATTAAACAGACCATATCCCATACAATAGCTCTTACTTTAGATAATGTAAGTTTTGCAACAAAATTCGTCAATTACGCAAAATTAATCCTATGAATAATTAAAAAAATATACATAACAGCTTAAACACTAAGTATAAAACTGTACAAATATATAACATGAGACGAATATATACGCAATTCCTCTAATTCAGGGACATCTCCTTCAGGGACATGTCTAGATTGTGGAGATGGCGAGCGATAGATGGCAGCATCTGTCACGTATGTGTGTGTTGTGTCTGTATAACTTAACGAAGGTTTATCAGCGGGTCTCTGACCAAGCCCACAAGCCTGAAAATATATGTCTACCAACCAAAGCAATTTCTTATTCAAAATTACATAACACCCACTAAAATACCAATTTCATTCGTATTAAAAAGTCGTTAACAACCTCCTTTCATCAAACCCTTATCCATCTCACAATGCAAGGTATAAATCAGAGGAGCACTTCCCTAATTTTCAATAATCTGATTCAGAATGTCTGAAAATAGACACTGGGACGCACAAAAAAAGAAGCCCGGAGCAAACAGCTACGTCCCAAATGATATTAAATGAAAGCCCAATGTTACGAATACGTAGGAATCTTTAATTACATGGTTAAAATTACTGATAATGAACAGCCGTTCCCTTCGATGTTAACCGAATTATCGGAGAAGTAAAAGGGCTTTGCTGATGCAGCAGACGAATGTTATTTGGGGGGGCTGGGGGTGTTTTTTGAATTGTATGGGAGATAGTGGTGTAAATAAGTTCAAGTTAATGCAAATTTAAGAACCAGGCATTTAGTTGGATGGTTGGTAGACATATATTTTCAGGTTTATGTGCGTGGTCAGAGACCCGTTTATAAACCTTCGTCAAGTAAGACAGACGCAACACACTCATAGTGACAGATTCTGCCATCTATCGTGCGCCACCTCCACAATTTAGACATGTCCCTTAAGGGGAGGGAAATAGTCCCCAGGGACCTGTACCCGTTGGAAACTGCGCAATGACTGCTCACAGGACTTTCAGACCCAACTGATTTAACGAGCAAGTACGCCGCATGTACTCGACAAACACAAACATCCATGCCTTATCGGGATTCGAATCTGAACCCAGAGGCTCCGAAGGCTAGCTCCCTAATCGTTGCGCTCCCGGGTCTCGGCCCTGTCATTTATTATCTGTCGATGAAGTGAAGAGCTGATAAAAAAACAAACAAGCAATTTCAAATTCAAGTGATTAGAAAGAGCAAATTATTTATTGCCAGGAGAAGCAGAAGACCAAAAGTGACTTAGATTCACAACATAGAAAAAGAAGCCCAAATAAAGATTAAAAACTAGAAAGATTTAGCTTTGAATCGGGACAGGGGGAGAGCTGTTGTGGAGGAGGCAGACGCCTGTATAAGGCTGTAACGCTAAGAAGAAGATCAAGGTTACACTTTACTTTGACTTGAAATATAAAAAAACTCTCTGGGGCCAGTCGCCACTTGTCCAAATGTAGTTAGTACGACTTTCATTTAATAAATATCTTTTCTAAATATTTCCATTAATAGAAATCCTGTTTTTATTCATGTTTAGAGAATAATAATTTTAGTATCATGTATATGTTCTTAATAAAGTCGAACATTAATGAATTAAAAAATTCAATTAATTACAGAACGAAATCTGAAAATTATTTGGATTTATTTATCATTTAATACACACCATTAATTTACTGCTAATTGCATTTGCCTGATTCAAAGCCCAATTAATAACGATATTTTTACAACCCACGCTGTAA
Source organism: Hylyphantes graminicola (assembly GCA_023701765.1). NCBI lineage: Eukaryota > Metazoa > Arthropoda > Arachnida > Araneae > Linyphiidae > Hylyphantes > Hylyphantes graminicola. The sequence goes on along the minus strand of CM043113.1, from coordinate 41,248,122 downwards.
CAAAATCTGTTGTTCCTACAGAAAAAAAAAAAACATTTAAAAAAACATTAACTTATTTTTACAACAGGTTAGAAACTAACAGAGTTTCTCTAAAAATTATACGGAATCATTCTAGCACACCAGCTTACATAATCCCTCCCCGTAAAACAAAAAAATTACAGTGCGAGTTTTAAATAATGTAATTTCAACCGGACTTAAGTCACTTTTAATTTCAAACATTATCTTGTTTTATGTTTTGGCACAGGATGACAGGGATTGTGTAATTGCCTCCAATAAGGCTCCTTAATAGAAGGTTAATGAAATAAAACCAAATGGGTTGAGTACCGACGAAAAATGGCTTCGAAAGAATGCGTAAAGAGGGTTAATTTAGGTACAGAAAGGCGAAGTTACGAGCGAATGTGATTAGTTCTTAAAGTAAGGAGAATGTTTATTAAGATGACTGCACATTACCACGTCTTAGACAAAGTAGAAAGCAATTTTTAGTTTAGTATTTGCAGCATTTTACCACGTCTTAGACGAAGTAGAAAGCAATTTTTAGTTTAGTACTTGCAGCTAATTTTAAGTGTAAAGTTCTTTTAGCTTTATTATTTATTTACAATGCGAAATTTCGTTCATGAAGTAATTTTCTTATTATATGAATAGGGATATTTTAAAACTTCTTAACCAGAAAATATCGGGTATGTAACCTATTTTTATTAAATTATAATCAATTCAGAGGAATATTTAAGTGGATAACTTACCGATATTTTAGTTTTTAACGAATAAAACTGTTTTAGTACAACATTTATTTGACCATATATATTAATTTTGTGAAAAGTTTGATGCTTGGCTAAAAAATTCTTAATTGTTTTAATCATTTTCAGTAAAGAACACAAATATTAATATCAAATATAGCAATGGTATCTCCGAAACTTTTCTATCTTTTCAACTTTTATCATTAATACACTATGCATGAAAGACGAATTCCTGATCAGATGTACTAACTGAAGGACTTCAGCCGATTCTCAAGAACAGCTTCATTTATAGAAATATTGTTATTACTAACATTATAGAATATGACTTCCAACCACTGTTTTAGGAAGTGGTAGAATGTGTTGATAACCTATTAAACACCGAGCTAGTTCATCTGTCATACTTGAAGTATCCCAAATGATACTGTGTGTCAACAGTATTCTACTGCACATTCAGATAAAAAATATATTTGATAAAGTAATGTAGGTGCTATGTAATTTTACGTATTAACAATATCTAAGTCTCAGAAACCAGATATAAGTAGAATAAATCGTTACTAAAAAGTTAATCCCTATTGCTATGGTTTCTAGGTTTGATAAGAAATCAAAGTTGGTTTGAGATATTTTTCTCGGAAAAATATATAAATATTATTTTTTGTTAAACTTTTAGAAAACACTCACATACATCTCAATTGTTAACTTAAGACTAAATATATTCATCTACTAAATATCATTGTACACAAATGGTTAAATGAATCCGTAAGTAAAAAAAAAATGTGCAATAAATATGAAACTGAACCAAACAACGAAGACATGAATGATAACTTTTGACTAACCCAAAGGACAAGTAAAAGAGAGTTGTCCCCAGAAAACGTGTGTTTGTGTTCACTTATAATAACATGTGGCCCAACAACATTCTATTCTCATTTTTCATTACCCTAATAGTTAGCCAGCGGACATACCATCGATAAATTCCTCAAAAGATCGATATGGGCGGACACACTACACTTGTCCGAAGGTTTAGACCACTGCTGGACAAACTCAATTTGGTGAACCTAATTGAATTGGCTCGATAAAGTGTGTGGCCTGCTTTTAAGATTTCCAATTTTCATTGGGGGTGGAGGAACCATTACAGAATGGAATGTTCGAATTCGAACAATGGAACAGGGAATGCGATTACAATTCGAATGGTATTTTGAAAATGATAAGTGGTTTGGGCCATAGAATGTATTTGATGTGATGCCGGTTTCTATTACGTTTTGGCAGGAATGTTTGATGACCGAGTCGGCCAATAGTTTTGTGTTAAATGCTAATGGGATAAGAGTAGGCCTCTATTCGTGTAGTTCGTGTCGTGTGTATATCATTTGTGTGAGCTGAAAATATATGTTTGTTTTGGTTAGATTTATTTGTGAGGTCTAATGTTTTATTGAGTTTCATGAATAAACTTTCATTAACGATATGAATCCTTATAAATAAAGAAATCCGCACTGCCTTAAAAAGAAAATAATTATTTTTTAAAGAAATATTTTTATGGGAAACCTAACATATATTGTTTAGCATGATAATTTACAAAAAAAAAATCTTTATCGAAGTAAATCGTTAAGAATTTATCCATTTGTGCAATTTACAAGATATTATGTAAATTAAGAAATATTTTTTGAATGTCAATGTTAGCATTATTTAAATAATATTTATTTTTTTATGATGTCACACTTTCCCTTAGTGCGATTTCATTGTTTGTTTTGTTTTCTTTGGCAAAATGTTGAAACAATCTCTTTGGTTTTTTATAAGGTCATGAGCACCGAACTGCGATTTCTTTGGTTGTTTGTCTTCTTGGACGCAGTGTTGAAACAAGCATTGGAGCAAAATTGTGTTTTTAAAATATTCTTAATTCTGAAAGACTAAGCAACACAAGAATTTATTTTTAGTAATAACCACAAATACACTCAATTTTCGTAAAAAGTTGTAGCCTATAATGAAACTTGACTTATTTATCCTCTTAGCTTATTTGAATAGTGAATTGTGTGAGTTATAATTGGTCAAATAATAATGCCGACTTATTTCAAACATGCAAGTAAAATATAAGTATAATATAAGCATAATATAATTTAAATTGATAATACTATATTACAATGAAACCACACTTAGCTTGGGAAATTATATGCAGGTATATTTCCTCCTCTCAAATATCGTTGACAAATATATGATTTAATTCTATTTGATTAGCGAATTGTCATATCGTTATTGCACTAGGTACTATAAACTGACATTAATGGAAATATATTCTGCCAATTAAATTCATTCCGTTGTGAATGTTATACATTACATACAATAGGATGCAGGCTGTATAAGGTAATGAATCACGTAGCTGGATTTCCAAAGTAACTTCTGTTATGTTAATTATAGTCATTAAAGTGAATGCACATGTTGTATTTGAAGAGAAAGTGTTAATTGTTTAAATGAATTTAAATGTTTAATTAGTGTCTTGTTTAGAAATGACTAAAAAATTTTAATTGATGACTTCTTACAAAAAAAATTTGCAAACACTTAATTACTTCATAAAATAATACATTAATTTTAACTTAAAATCCATTTTTATATTACAATTTATTCATTTAAAAGCATTTGCATAATGACAGTAAAAATGGCCACCATATACATATGAAAAAAATTTGGTTTATCCAATTTCGATGCCGACCCGGCGACGCAATGGTTAGGGAGCTAACATTTAAGCCTATGGGTTTGGGCTAGAATCCCGATAAAACATGGATGTTTGTGTTTTTCCAGATTATGCGGAGTACGTTCTCGTTTATTTTGTTGGGCACGAAAGTCTTGTCGTCGGTCATGGCACAATGGCACAATTTCCCACGGGTTCAGGTCCCTGAAGCCTATTTCCCTCCCCTTCAGGGACATGTGTAAATTGTGGAGGTGGCACGCTATGAACGGCATCTGTCACGTGAGTGTCTGTGTGTTGTGTCTGTCTTACTTGGCGAAGGTTTATAAGCGGCTCTCTGACCAAGCACACAAGTCTGAAAACATGTGCCTAACAACCAACCAATTTCGATTGAGGTGAGTACGAGTAAAATTTTAACGTTGTCGTTTATAGAAAATAAATTCATAAACGGTATAATAACCTTTCACATTTATTTTAAAATGCATATAAGAACTAACCCAAGTTACAACAACCGAACACTTAGCTAGTTTGTAAACTTTTATTCACACTACACCTATAGTTTCATAAATGATCAATACTCAACAGCTGTTTGTAACAATGAGACAGAGATGCTAGCATATTAATTAAAAAAATTCGCCCAAAAAATTTGGATTTTGTAGTAGAAAAAATACAAATTAAAAATAACAATAAAAAACCCTGTTAAGTTTTAATATCGAGGCGTACTTTTAAGATAGTTAAGGCTATATATTCATGCGCATTTATTTATGAGGCAAAAGTATTAATTGATTTTTAGTAATTTACATAAATTTGCCAAAGCTTTGAGAACAAAACTGCAACGAACTGACAAATAAAACTAATACAAAAAGTCCTCATAAATATCCAGAAATTTAAGCCCAAATAAGTTTTAATGCAAAAAAGAGTCAAGATGACCAAAATGTTTTCGCACATGGTTTCGTATTCCACTAAAATGTTGAACGGATGAAGTTGGATATTTTCCAAAGACCAAATCCCTTTTTAAATTTATCCATCAAAATAATATTCTAATCAATCATGAAATGATACAACTATGAAGCTTCACCTAATCACCCAATACCTCAAACTAAAACTTCAAAAACTTTTCCAATCACAAATCCCTCCTCTTTGCCAATCCCTGGCCATTAGAACATTACCCAGCAGTCAACACCACTCAATGCCACAACAGTTGAAGCGCGCAGTTTCAAAACTCACATTCTTCATAGCACAACTAAGCTTAAATGTCCGGTCTGTTCCTTGGCGACCTTTAATCCTCGCACGTTCAATTGTACGCAGTTGCCAATAAACGCGCCGGTCCCTATAACTTAGTCCTACCTAGGAGAATGTGAGTTTTGCAACTAAAGCCTTCAAGTGTTTGTGACACCGACACCTATCGACAAGAAATAAGAAACGAGATAAAGGAAGACAGAAATTCTATCAAGATCTTGACCCGAAATCTGACAGTTCTGACCGTTGAAACGCTCGAGAAGTGTCAATTGGTACAGGGGTGGGGGAAATCTTTCTAGGATCGTTTCAGATCCTAATGGCTGTTATGTGTGAATGAGGCCGCAGGTTGTGTATTTCGGACAAAGATTTGTGCCGGGCAGTGATTTTTATTGTAGGTATTTGGAAGATTATTTGGAGGTTCAAAAGTTTTTAATAAAAGTAACGGGAGACTGTAGTACAAACTAAGTTTTTTATGTTGGGTTTACGTCAATGATTAAAAATTTGAAAGACCGATTATACGTTTCGAACAAAGAGAAAATTAACTTTCCTTGTAATGATTCATTGCATGATATTTGAAACGTTATTTAATTTTTATAAATGTAGAAAAAGTTTCAATACATTTAACTCAAAGATAAAAGTTTGAAAATAGGTAAATTTTGCATTGTATTCTACGTTGCAAATAAGCTTCAAAGATATGTCTTTTGATATCGACGATATGGGGGCATGCGAAAATGACAAATGGCAATAATTTATCTCTTGCGCTGAGATTGTAAACATTTTACTATACATTTTATTGTGCGTAAAAATCACTAGTTAAAAATTCTTATAGTGTTTTGTTTAAAATTTGAACTAAAAAGGTATAAGATTTCAGTGTGAGTTTGACGGCAAAACACTATAACTTTTTAAAGTTTGTTTCAAAAAAGAAATTTTACTACACATTAATATTTCTTAGTAGAAAGAAAATCTAAGAATTTTTTTTTAATTTTAAAACGTTTTATTTTGTCATCTACACTCAATTAATTAATCATTTTTTATAAAAAATTTCTTCAATATTTGTGCAAAAAATATTTGTTTAAGTTGCTAGTTTATGCAATTCCGTTCATCAAAATCAAAAACAAACTTAGTGCATGCATTATTAATGCTGCCAAGAATACATTTGTTTAAGCTTCGCAACCTTAGAACAACAAATGAGGAAAAATTCCAGCGAAATTTAATTAAAACCTATCCACCAATGCTTGTTTTAAAGAAAACTGTCATTGCTTATGCTCGTTTCATTAGTAGAACTATAGTAAGTAGATTGTTTACGTCAAATATTACATATGACACCAAGTGTATTGTAGCATTTTTAATTTAGAGAGTAAAGAACATCGAAAATTAGTAAATATAAATGCAAATAGTGCTGTAGAATTAATCATTTTTAACGTAATAAAACCTACAGAGCCTGAAATTCATAAAAATTAACTAGAAATTTGTGTTAAATACATATTTTACCGAAAGTTTAGTTTTAAATTAAAAGTACTTTTAAACCATGAGTTTTAATTAAATGCGACTTCTTAAAGAAAGTGTTAAGTAAATGTCTCCGTGTGTGATTAATTATACTATTGCTGTTTACTTGAAGGTTTCGATGAGAAATGACGTTATTTCTTGACGGAATTATTAAATTCACCTTACAAGTGTTTATAAATTAATTCTTCAAAACAAATTACATTTTTGAAGTAGGAGATGAATTTAATTTTACGAGCAGCAATGACAAAATCATAATAATTTACATTTTGCGCCGTGGCTTATATTTCTGTAATATGAAATTGGACAAGATGAAATTTAAGAAATAATACATAAAATTAAGAAATATAGGTTTAATGAATTTTACAAAAATTAATCCACGTGATTTTGCAATAATAATTGTATTAGATTATATAGGACATTTCACGGTTAGACTTGAATTCACAATTTGAAATAATAGTAACTTTGCATTATTTTTTCATTCGTTACTATGTGCTTGTGTAACATTACCTAAACCCCCATTGGCAGAACATTTTGCCAGTTTCTACTTTATTATAGGACTGGCATCCCTAAGGTTGCGAGTTCGAGCCCCGCTGCCCTCATAAAACCACCGTGTACGCTAATGGTGACTGGAGCACGTCAAATTCTGCCGTGGTCACTAAGTCCTCCAAATTTCCATACCAAATTAATACAGCTTGGGGTAACAAGTCGATTCTGGGGATCCTCTAGTTGGCCTCTATTTCTAAAAATTAGATAGATCCACTTACGCGCGTGTTTTGTATCCGTCTTACTTGACGAAGGTTTATAAGCGGGTCTCTGACCGAGCTCACAAACCTGAATATTTGTCTACCAACCAACCAACCAACCAACATGTGCAGAGCTTTATATAACTTAAAATAATTCATTTTAAGTGTCTGAAAAGAAATTTATATTGAGACGCAATAAACATGTGTAGCGTAGGTTTTTCATATATCATCTGAATATTTTAGAAGCGATCACGTTCCATCCGTTTTTAAGACACTTTGTTTTGTCTGAAATTAAGGTAGGCGAATACCCAAAATTCTAAAATTTTTACTATTACTTTAATCTTTTCCAAATTTGGCATAGTGATTTCAAATATAATGAACAATGTTTTTTGGGCAATTTTTTTATTTAAATATAATTGATTTATTTTAAACGGTGTTTTTCAACTAAAAAAAACAGGGGTTTTACGCCAACACTTCTAGTATAAAAAGTTTTACATTAATTTACTTGAAATTTTTCACAGATGCTATTTCAATATATATCTGTGCCATGAACCTCTAACATCTGGTGTAAGTATACAAGTTTTTTTTAAATATCCAAGTGTAAGTTAATCGAAAAAAAAAATTTTTTTTTGGTTAATTTATAACATTTTTCTAATAACTTTTCTTGTAATTTGTACGTAACTCTAGAGGGTCATTGCATGTATCATTTCAAAACGAAGAATTGAACACATAATAAATGTTCATAGGATGAAAATTCAATGTGGTAGACTTGTTGGTGCAAACCTTTTTTTTTAGTAGAAAAACACCGTTTAAAATAAATAAATTATATTGAAATAAAAACAAAGCCTAAATAGTATTATTCATTATATTGGAAATCACTATGCTAAATTTGGAAAAGATTAAAGCAATAGTAAAAATTTTAGAATTTTGGAAAATTTTGGGTATTCGCCTACCTTAAGCTGTTTTAATGTGATCTATAGTTTAATTTAGACATAATTTATTGCTATAAAATTTAATACAAAATTAAATACAGGATAATAAGCCAATACATGATTGCATTTACTTCTTGAAATTATTTGCGCAATTAATAATGTGTGAATTCATTGAGTTCCAAATCTTTTAATAAAATAGATTTTTTTTTAATAATTCATGTTACCTAATTAAAATTAAACTGATACGCAAGAATTAATATAGTTTTTCATTCAAGAAAAATCGAAATTGCATCGTTATCTTTATCACCATCTTCCATTTTAATACTACCATTTATTTTTATAAACTTGATCATAAAATAGTCACCACGCACGATGTTTTTAAGCGCAACATATAAAATATTTTCCTAACTCGGCGATACGACGCGTAATGTAATAATAATAAGCTAGATAAAAATCAGTGGTATATGGCTCGTGTCTAAAAGGCATCTTTTTCAAATATTTTTTGGACGAGGATTACATGATGGAAAAAAAATCGTACAACTCTTTTCAACTCGATAAAACCTCGTGAATTGCGGGATAAACTTTTTATATGTTCGGAAACAAGATATAAATTTTTATTAAATTTCGCAATAAAGTCTTGTGAAACAGTCTTCTAGAGACTCTAAAAAAATTCGATTTTATATATTTAAGTTGTTGGGTGGGTTAAATTGGATTTTTTTTTGTTAGAAACAAAATATTTAATACCAAACTTAAATTTTTCAAAGTTAATTTTCGACAGAATCTTTTTAAACATTCAGAGTAATAATGTAATATCATTTTCAAATGTACTTGTAAAATATATTGAGTTGGGTTTTGATGTAATTAATGTATATTTCTCTAATGTTTGTGGTTTGAAAAGTTATACTTGTTACTTTAAATACTGTTATGCACTTAATGGTAATGATTTATTCATTGCCCATAATGCATTTTAAATGAAAAATGGAAATGTCTTCTGAAAATAATGCCAAAGTATAAAATACGGAAATTAAAAAATGAATAAAAATACTTATTTTTATTGCATTGTTGCCAAATTAATAATGAGTTTTTTTTCCTTTTTTTATTGATTTTGAGTGAACCATTTTTATAATTTTTTTTTTCATTTACAATAACACTGTAACAAAATTATTGCATTGAATACTAGTTCAGGAAAATAAGTTTTAAATTAATAATGAGTTTTTTTCCTTTTTTTATTGATTTTGAGTGAACCATTTTTATAATATTTTTTTTTTCATTTACAATAACACTGTAACAAAATTATTACATTGAATACTAGTTCAGGAAAATAAGTTTACTTAAAACTAAATAAAAATTAATGCATTATGATAAAGTTTAAAAACTATTCATGATGATTCAGCACAACCATTTTTATTCGAAAAATAATTAATTTCGTAAAAAGTAAATGTGGATCACATTAATAATAACGAACATTTACCGATGGCGATATTATTTATAAGTAATTAATAATAATGGCTAACTGATAACTAATTATAATTTACAATTAATTAATTCTTATAAAGAAAATAAACGATAAATTATTTTCCAGAATGAAGAAACAAAATTTAACGACCAAGCACTCAAAATAATTAAGAAATTTTTTAATTTAGCGAAATCCCGTAATTTTTTAAGAATAAATCAATCAACACTTAATTCTAATTTCCCCGAAGGCGTCAATTCACAGTTTCAGAAGCAGCACCGAAATTGTAATATAAATTAATTCTAACAAAGACTCGACACTAAGCCTAAATCTCCCAGGAAACAATTATACTTTTTACTAATGTAATTATTTCAATTCTCCTCCAATCGAGTTTCTTTTAAGGATAAAAACCAAGGAACGAAATACCCTCGACAACAAATTTGTAACTGAACAAAAAAAAAATTAGAATCCGAAGTTGGTTCGGTTCTCAATGGTCTCTGTGAGTTAATTTATTTTCCCCAATTACTAACAACTCGTAGAAAAATAGTGAAATGTTGCCCAAGAATTTTTCTGTAGGGAGAAAAATGGCGGCTGAATCGACTACAGCTTAAGGACGAAGTTTTATGACAAGTTATTTTAACTGAACTGCTGAATTAGGTTTTATAAAGATGTTTTCTTACAAACTTTTAAAGTATCTTTTTTTTAGTATTGTGAACACAAATTTACATAATATCTTGTAATCAATAGCTAACTAATTTGTTAATCTATAGAATGTATTTTACTTGAATTATGCACGCTGTTAAAGAACTAGTACTACAAGACAATTTAACAGCAAAACCTGAAATGACTTGTTTTCTCATTTTCCATTTATTGAAAACTGGCATTGCCCGGAACAATTGCGTTTCAGACTTATTTTATTGAAAATACTTATCGTATATTTTTCTCCAAGTCCCAATGTTAAGGGTACAACTGTTAACCTTCAAAGGTCAAATACTTTTCATTATAAAGTGATGAATTATCTATTGAAAACTTCTGACAGTTATATACAAGTTCAGTGTTGCTATGTATAACAGGAGTTACTCATTTATTTTTATTAGTTCAAATCACACAAATATTATCACAGTTTAAAAAAAGACTCACAAATTTCATTTTGCTTGCAATAAATCTTTGTATAAAATATTTACTAGAAAAGAAATCTACAATTAACTATCTACACACAGAAAATACGAATATTGGCTATTTACATATTAGGCGTAAGTTAGACAATTGTTCAATTAATACACACAGCATAATATATTTTAAAAAAAATATTGTCCGCTTTACCGGATCGGCTAGTTTAACATAATACAAATATCAAGCTAAAACATTTAAGCTTAACTACCATTTTTAGTTGTTTAACTTTAATTTAAATTTAAAATGAAATCTTAAATGCAAAAAGTTGTTCAATTTCTTTTAGTATTAAGAACAAATACACGTTTATTAGAACGGAAAGTCTTTTATACCAGGTCTTATAAAATTCTTACTTGGGGTATTGGAGAAGACATGAAAAAGAACATACTGTCTTTTTCATTCGTGTCTTTCAGCATGGAGACAAACTCCAGCACAAAAAAGTACTTCGAAAAGCAGTCTCAAACAAGATAGGTAACTAATCAAGGGTAATCGGTCAGATAATCATTTATCAAGAGTAAGAGTAAGGTAGCAAATTCTGTAGAATGAGTTTTTTTTCTCTCTCAATTCTTTTCCTAGCTATTATTGCGAAGACTTAATTATTTCGCGTCTGCTAAAAGAACAAGAACATTTCTTTTGGATGGAGTATTTGGATTTTTAAATTGTTTGGTGCATTTTGTTTGTTGCCATCCAATAGCGTTGGGTGAACGTTGGGAATGTGTTGATTTGGTTAATGGAACGTGTTGTTTCAGAGTGAAAAAGTTTGGTTACTAAGATTTTTTCATGTACAGAGTAATACTAATTTGGTTTCAAAGTTTCCTTGATTTGATTTAAGAAACGCAATTTTTCCTTGTTTTGCAATGAAATATTGTTTGTCAGAAAATCTAACATTATATGCCTAAAGCCTGACACTAATTTAATATAAAATTCTCAAATTGTGAGCAAAACAACATCATTATAAGGTAAACGAAACATATTTTTACAATAGTATCATGCATTTAGTCTGCCTTATCCAATAATTCATATTAGCATTTACTTTCCAATATTTCACTAAGACAATTAATTACATTGGAATTTACAAAATTACCAACTATCGAGTTCGCTGAATGCGTAATGTTTAAATCCTCAAAGGAAATATAAAAGACACTCTGCATTCTTTGAACTCAATATTTATCAGAATTGTTTGGTTTCTTAAATATTTCAGTTCTGTTTCAATTACCTGCTCGTATTTGCTACAAATATTATCAGTTTTATTTTCTAAGAAATATATTGAATGCAATAGACAAGTTGGAACCTAAAAACAGTAACCCGTACCACAATTCTGGTTTCAAATCTCACTATAAATAACTCATACAAATAGCTGCGCATTTAACCATTCAAACTCTTAGAACCAAAAAGCAGTAGCCCATACCACAATTCTGGTTTCAAATATCATTACAAATAACTCTTGCAAATAGCTACGCATTTTACCATTCAAACTCTTTCAAAAAATTTCATTAAACTAGTCCCTCTTTATGCAAACTCTTAATAGAATTCTAACACCTCATTATAAACAAAGCCGAGGACAAAACTCTCAAACTCCTTCTATAACTTCAGACTAGAATTATATATCAGAAAATACCCCCTAAGTAACACCAGTAGCCCATACCACAATTTTGGTTTCAAATATCATTACAAATAACTCTTGCAAATAGCTACGCATTTTATCATTCAAACTCTTTCAAAAAATTTCATTAAACTAGTCCTCTTTATGCAAACTCTTAATAGAATTCCAACACTTCCTTATAAACAAAGCCGAGGACAAAACTCTCAAACTCCTTCTATAACTTCAGACTAGAATTATATATCAGAAAATACCCCCTAAGTAACACCAGTAGCCCATACCACAATTTTGGTTTCAAATATCATTACAAATAACTCTTGCAAATAGCTACGCATTTTATCATTCAAACTCTTTCAAAAAATTTCATTAAACTAGTCCTCTTTATGCAAACTCTTAATAGAATTCCAACACTTCCTTATAAACAAAGCCGAAGACAAAACTCTCAAGCTCCTTCTATAACTTCAGACTAGAATTATATCTCAGAAAATAGCCCCTAAGTAACACCGTCAAACTACAAACTTATAAAGCGCTAAACTAAAACTTTCTGAACAGAACAAACACCTTCTTCCTTAACCCATTTCATTGATGCTTTTCAGCCGAAGATCACTCTAACAGAATCAATTCATCAATATGAAGGTCATACTTTAAAAGTGGTATAAGTCCATTAAAAATTAATTTGGTAAATGACACCTTATTGCATATGCATAAAGTTTGTAACTGATAACAAACAACATGCTTATTGAGTAAAAATGTCTTTGTCATACGAGTAGTAAAGTTTGCTTTTGTAAAACCCTTAAAGTGGGAAAAACCGTTGATTTATAATTTTCTATTGCGTCACCCAAAAACTACAAATTTAAATTGAGGGCTTACCTAATACTCATTTTGAATAGCACTATTAGATGATACCAAAACATCCCTATCACACATATGTAGATTAATTGTAAGCCAGAACCATTTTCTTTGTGGAATCCTTTCTTGAATGTGTGTCTTGAAATCAAACATATTCGAGTTATACCACTAATATGCAAATACCAGCATATTGCATATCCTAAGGTAAAGTATATTGAGTATGGAAGACGCCTCATTACTTTGAGCAGGTCTGTTGCTTTTCACCCCATCCAAGCTGGTGCTAAATAATTAGTTGCAGAAGTGGCACCTTTGGAAGTTGTTCTTTCAGGTAAATTTTCAAAAGAATATAAGGGGGTGCATGGAATTGTATTAATGAGTGTCTGCTTTTCTTTAATTTTTGTGTATGAAGTTTATTTAATGATATGTTTGGTGGAAAAACTATATAGTTTATTCTTGTACTATTTAGTTTATCCAAAAGGCTTTAGACACAAACAGTAGTTAAGACTGCCAAACACTAATTTGATTTTTAAATGAACGGTTTTTCAATTATGTACGCTCAGCTTCTATACGAGTTGGAAAAAACTATAGGTGTGACACAAGAAACCTTCTTTGTTGAGTGAGAAAGAAAGAGGTAAAATTTTTATCTATATAATCTCTTGGAAGTTTTCGACAGCTTAGTAATTCTAATGGGTCATTTTTAAAATACAAAAGCAGTTTCTTGCAAAGAAACTGTCTAATAAACAGTCCGAGTACAAATTTTGAACTATTTTATCTCCCACTAAATTAAATTGGAACTATACAATCAATATATTTTTTTCAGATACGAAGTGCGCTTTTAAATCTAATTTCATGGCATTGCTATTTTGACTTTGAATACATTATATTTGCCTTATTAACACCTACTCGAAATCCTAAGGTGAAACTTAAAACACCGTTATTGAATTCATCTCTGTTAAAACCCACACCCAGCTCTGAGGTACATTAGGGCTCTCCATTATATTCGGTGAAAGAGACTCCATTGTCGCACCCAAGCTGGTGCTAAATAATTAGTTGAGAAAACGACATCCTTGAACGAGCAAAAGAATGGAAATGAGAGGAATCGATACCGGACCAATTTTTCACGCAGAAAAGAATGCGAATTATTACTTAAGAACCTCGTCCCCTTCCATTTCTAAGAGGGTGGGGCGAATATCTTTAAATACCCGAAATTAATCAATTTTCGTTTGGAGTATAATTCAGTGTTTGGAGTATTAATGTTTAATAGCTGAAGCAGTTGTTTTGTCAAACACTTAGTTTTGGGATTTGTTAATAAAAACTGAATATTTTCAGGAATTAGGAAAATTAAGGTAGTCAGTATCTTGTAACTTAAAAAAAATCGATTTTTTGATTTTAGTATTTGTGAAAAATACGTTTCAAGTGCTTTCCAACGATTCCCTTTGTGAGTCATTCAGATAAGGTTAAACTACTTAAATTTCAATTTGGATATGGATCAGCTCCATTTTCATAATGTAAGTTTTCAACCTTAAAGTAAGAAGCTTTTTTTTCTCAGAATGGTGTTTTTTCATGTTTTTGTTAATTTTTTTAAAAAAAACTATTTCATTTATAGAGCTGAAATTTTTACAGGATAATTGTTTCAGGGGTTTTGCTTATTGAAATGAGCTTTTCTCAAAATTTGAAGGAAAAAATTGTATGGGTAATTTTGTGATGTAAAAATGCCATTTAAAAAAAAAAACACTTTCAGAAGTTAGACAATGTTCCTAGATATTCACCATAGCGACTTTTCTCCACCATTCAATTATTTTAAGTAATTGAAAATTATAAAGCTACCTGCCGTTTATTTCGACGGATGCTAATTTCCAAAATCCTCAAACTTTAACAGTTTATTGATATTTATAGTGTTCGTTATTTATGGAGAGCAGTCGCCATGGATAGAGGGAGCTGAAACAAAGCTTGCTGTTGAAGCAGCCAAGGCCTGGGGCTGTTGAAGCAGAAAAAGTGTGTACTATTTAGACACTGTCATGGTGTGGTAAAATCAAATAACGTTTGAGAAGTTAAATACTGCAAATAATACACTATTTTTTATTCGAATATTTAATAATTATTTTATCCTATTAACTCATGTTGTGTTCTCTCCATACACAGTCAGGTAAATTTCCGCAATTTCCACGATTTCGGCCAATTCATATCGCATGTTAAAATACCAGCTATTAGTACTTTAACATTATTAATTAATCAAACATTTTCCAACCTCTAATCTTATTAGAACCTTTCGAAACCCGTTCTTTTGGTGAGATCATCATACAACCACACCTTTCACATTAGACAGAAATTATTTTATTAGGATTCATGTAGATTTTTTTTGTAATTTATAATTAAGAAGAATATGATTAGTATCTATAATCTATATTGTTATATTGTCTAATTCACTATAAAAGACAATTCTGCTATGGTGAGTAATTGGTTAGCTCTGAGTTTTATTTTTAACATCATTCAAACAATTCGAAAATTACGATAATTTAGATTGGTATTTCATAAATTTAATCTAACGAACACATTAAAACGTTTATTACATTTATAAACTTAGCCTTCAGATTTCTTGGTTGAGTTTATCGGACATTTGTAAAAAATTGAAAGGGTTACAACAAAAATATTGAATAGTAAGTAGGTATAACTTGATTCAAATATACCATTGTCTTTTCATCAACTTCATCCATTCAACTCAGGGCTAAAACTTGTTCGGCAGGTTCCTTCTATAATTAACTTCCACAAATAATCGGCATGTTTGACTGACAATTGAATAGGGGTGCTCCAACCGGTGCGCTTCATTAAATTTATTGCTTTCTTGGCCGGCGGTAAATATAAGACAATGATGTCCATTGCCTAGCAACCCCAGCCCACCCTTTATACTTATCACACCTGCCAAAGAACTTTCTGAAGAAAGGAATGTCAATTTTCAGAAGAGAATAGTCGAACAAAACTCGTAATTAACGGGTTGTCAAATAACCGGGACGGGCATAGATTGGTTTATGGTGGTCTTGTTTAAATGCTGGTGGAAGAATTAATATTTTCGGTTTTGTTTTGTTGTAGGATTTGATGAGATATGCAGGATCGATAAGAAGTATAAAGTTTTGTGAGTATTAAAATGTGTCACACAGCCAATCAATTAAAGTTATCTTAGATAGCTGACTGGGGGTATTAAAACATTTTCAATAGATACATAATTAACATTCCTGTGAAACATTTTACTTCTAAAGAAGACATACCTTAATATAAATTATAAACGTTTCAACATATTCATATTAGAGATGCATATCATCACTTGCGTTTTAATAAAATATTTCAGAAAAATGTTTTGCCATAAGTACTTTGTACATATATAAATACAGGAAAAATCAAAACCCTTTTTATCACATTGAATACTTACCCAGTATTGTCAATGAGTGTCAAGTTATTGCCTCCTGATCCATCTTTGGCAACTAGATTTCTGACAAAAATGCCGTATGTATCTGGAAAAAAAAATCGTTTTTAGTATGTTTTCATTAAGTATTTTTTGGACGTCAATACTTCTATTTATTACTTCGTAGTACAGTTGGGATTTCTCAGATAGCTGGAAAAAAACTTCTATAAATAGTTAATTTAGAGATTTGAACACAACTTTTAATAATTAGATTTTGGGTTGCTTATCTGTCCTATATACCCGATTTTTCTATAAAATCTTTCTGTTCATTGCTTTGTTAGAGATTAAGAACAAAAGCTTTTAGTTATTAGTAAATAAAATAACATCAATGTTAAGCTAGTTTTCTCTTTGAAATATTTTATTAAAAGAGCTAAATAAACAATACCAGCACAAATGTGTAGCCTGATTATGCCTTTCAACAAAAATGACAACTAAAATTTAACATTAATTGGTTGATACAATATTTTATACTATGAAGAAGATGCAATGTTAATTACGATTGCATGACACACCGACTGATGAAACATGAGCATTATATTACAACAGTTATGTTGCATAAGATTTTTAGCACCAATAGCTGGACCAGTGGTATGCAAATTGACCATATGTGGGCTTACTTTCTACATTGACATACATATTTTCAGCTATTTAGATACTAATTTAAGCAGTAGTTACCCGTTGAGTTAATTATCATTTATAAGACTAGAAGTAAGTTACAGAAGAAAGTGTTCAAATGCTAAATTATTTTCAATTTGTTAAAAATGGAATGGTTCTTTAATCATTCTTAATATATATTTGGAAATAACTTCTTTAAGATTTCTTAATACTTTTTGAAAATAACACTTATCCAATTTTTCAAAATTAAAGGCATTAAAATAGCTATGGGTTTGCTTAAATATAATAAATATTTTATTTGGTTAAACTCTACAAACCATCATCATTTAACTGTTTCAATTATCACGTCCACATCCAATCGGGGTGAAATCTGACATTCGCTGCCAACATAATCTTGAACAACCACCCACACTTTACGACACAATTCCCAAAGTTTGCTAACCACGTTTCCTATTTGACGTCTCAACCTATACCATCATTAACACCACAAATGGACACGGTTAGATCCTAAAATAAATACCATTTATCTGAAAATTTAGGCTTCGGTTCGAGTCATAATCTTGGGACAATTAACCGAGCGCGCGAGCGCAAAACGCTAATCCTTTATTACAAAGCTTGGGTGGTCGCGTCGTCATGTACGGCTTTATTACAAAATATAAACATGGTATTTTCAAATAACAGTTGTTTATTTTAACTGTTACTTTTAATGCATATGTAAAAAAAAATCCAAAGATGCTTGGGTCTTTTATTCAGATAAACATGAGTTTAGTACCACTCATATTAGTTTTATGCAAGTGAGCATTTATGTTGAATAGCATTTATTCATTGAGTCCGCAGATTCACAATTTATGAAAGATTAAAAATTAGAAACATGAATGTTGATGTATTTAATTTTTTATATATATCGAAAAAAAAAAGCCAACTCCTTGGACACACTTTTGGTCATGGTTGGATTACTAACAGAAGCATCACATGGACATGCTGAAGAAGAGGTGTATACTTTTTTAGTATGGCTTGGTTGATTGAGCCTCTCTTCTCGTAATTTCTAGCCATTGTTTCTAAAACTATTACATTTTATTCCAATTTTTGAGTTTGTTTTTTTGGTATTTAAACACTATTTTACCGTACTTGAATTAGGAAAATATCAAGTATGGCATAAAAATATGAATCTCATTGTCATAGTCCTTCGGATAATTCCAACGGGATATTAATTTAATCAAATCAAATTAAAAATAATGTATTTATTCGTTAATGCGCCCATTTATTAGTCCATGTCTTAGTACGAGTAATCCCACCACGAATCAAATTGTGTCCATATAGTTTTAAACTTTTTGTGCAGTTTCGGGTAAAAACATGGACACAGCCTTTTTTTAACGATCATTTATTTTTGAAACAACTTACAAATATACTCCTCACTCGTAAAACTAACACTTCCAATTTTAAAAAAATCACATGCAGCCAAAAATTATCGATTTTTTAACCGTTCATTTTGATAACAGCATTAAAATGATAACATAACTTTAAAATATTTAACTTATCTTTAGGTTGTTATCGACTGGAATATTAAATATCACGTATAAAAGACCACAATGTCTTGAATCTTTCGCATCCCTAGGCTTTATGTTTGATCAACGGTGATTATACACCACAACGAATTTACGTGATCAAGGATTATGGCTTGTATAATGACGCCGCAGAGATTTGATCTGACTTTGCATGCGTGATATTCGTTTAAAATATCCTAGAAAGGTACTTGGGAATATATTAATAAATGGTTAGTTATTTTGGTTATGCACTACTTATTGGCTATTACTTAATATTTTAAAGTATTAAATGTTCACAAAGTTAAGTTATAGATTTACCATTATTGTATTTAAGTTCGTGGTTTTCAAAAATTAAAATACATTAAATTATTATTTTTTGTTTAAAATGTAAGGTCTAAATATTTTATGTATTTTCTGTCTAAGGATAAAAAGTTTCTAATGTACATTGTGAGTTTTAAGAAAAAAAAAACGTTCCACATCTGGTTTCTAAAACATTTTAGGATGTAACTTTTAAAACGATATTTGCATTTTAACAAATAGAATAAACTTAAGTACATACATGAGTTTTAAAAGCTTATGGGTCATTCTTGAGAAAACGTACAAAAACATGTCCCCGCAAGATATCTTTCATATGAAGAAAAGTTATGCTTCCACTTGAATAAATTAAAATAAGGAATATTTTATCTACTTACTAGCGTTGAAACAATTCAAAAAATTATTTATCCTGTGTACAAATTTGTGTCCACAGACTATGACAAGTCATGTCCGTGGGCAGTCTCACCGTCATGTCCGGGAACTGTTTTTGTTAGTTTATACTCATTAAATACCAATTTTTCATAACTAAAGTTGATTTTTAGTTCAACTAACACTACTAGAACGTACAAAACATAAAATCCAATCATTAAAATAAATATGAATACATAAATTCCGTGAAAATAAAATGTCCCACAGATTTTCGTCATGTCCGTGTGCAACTTATTCTTTAGCTTGCATAACTATCTAGAAATGATAATAGTACTCTGATTCAGTCTTATTAGTATTCAATAATACACTTTAAACGTTGTATCACGTCGATAGTTTGAATACCACAATAGATAAACAGTAATTCGAACTTAAAAGTTAAAAATAGGCCATCGACAAGATCATAGCGTCATTTCTGTGGTCAAGATATGAGAAGGTAGGCTAATGATTTTCACCTATAATTTTGTATTTATAGAAAGAAATAAGGTATATATTGCCAGTTTGCAAGTTTCGTTCTCTAAAGCCTAAACCTTTAGCGCCTGGAAGCTCTTATTTATGATTTTGTCATGTCCGTGGGCACCATCATGTCCGTGTATTCGGTCCATGTATTCCTATATGAATAATTAATATTAATTGTATGATCTGGACTGATATTATTTTTACAATGCAGTATGTAAAGGTAACTCAAATCCAAAGTTTCAAAAACTTTCATAAATATTTTTTTTTCGAGATTTTTTTCCTCAAATTGCACGTTTTCTAAAGAATGACCCTTATCTTTAACATTTCCCCCCTTTTTTGGAGAGATTTAACAGCTACGTTTAAAACAACAAATAATTTAAATGAACTACAAAAAAATTTAACATTTTGACCTTTATGTCCTTATAATTCCTTTAAATTTCAATAAACACGTCATCTTTACCTTCATCCGACATTCTAACTTGAACTCTGAGCAGCTCCCCGAGTGACACGGTCTCTCTTTCTTCTCCTTTCATATCCACAATATGCAGGGATAGGTCAGGCAGGGACGGCGAGCCTCGGCTCTTGTCGCTCGATCCAGGATCACTGCAAGGAAGAAAACACAAAAGGGGATTTATTGGTTTTTTGTTTATTATTTAAATTTTTTACTTTGAGCAAGTTGAGTGGCAGCGTGTTGGTTGATTAGATGCGAGAAAAATTAAAAGAATAAAAATGGTTGTGGTTTGAGACGTTCTAAGGTTATTTTAAATGTAAATATGAGAAAAACAAAATTGATTTTAATATGAAGGAATTTTTAAGGAGGCGCATGGATTTTCTAAATTTTTTTTTATAAAAAATACTGCTCCCGATGTTTCTCCAACTGAATATTAGACAGTAATTTTATAATAAATGTATGCAACTAATTTCCAGCAAAAAGCAATAATTTCAAATCTTTATTAATGTGTAATTTTTATTGATATTCTACATTTGTTTTCATTCAGAAATGACTTTTAAGATTATTTCTTAACAAATAAGTCAATTCTGCTTTTCCTAACAAAGGTATTTTTACAAAAATTCCAAATTTATAATTCACGGAGAAAAACAAGTTATACATTTTTGCACAGTCCTCTTTCTGAAGTTAAATGTTCTTTGAATTTTAAGTTTTCAAATATTTTTTTACATTGATTTCTAGTTCTTTTTACCTAAAAAAACGTTACAATAACTATGTCTAAGAAAAAATATTATAGTAATTATGTACCACATGCTAATAAATTTATATTGGAACACTTGTTGGAGACACTCCTTTCTCAAAAATTAACTACAACAATATGTATATCTATCCAATGTAAAATTTTAAATAAGAGAATTATTCTAAACTTAACCAATCAGACTACCCTTTTCTTTACACTTAACAGACAATTTATTCCAGGTGAACCATTGTTCATGATTCTAAAAAAGTCATATTCAAGATTTATTCTAATTCCAAGATTTCTAGAAATTCCCCATCTCCAATGAGCATTTTTTTCTTCCTTACTGAGAAAGTAGGTTGTATTTTTACCCTCTTTGCTACATAGCCAATAAGACATCCAGTAAAAGAAGAAACTCTTTGATGGTCTTTAGAATTATTTTTTATCCCTCACTAACAGTTCGACAAACAGCAGCGAGTGCCAGAATGCCAACGCCAAAGTGGACCCAGATCCAGAAGTGGCTAAGACTCATTGTCATGAATCTCCACAAAAAAGAACATTCTTTTCCTATCGATACGGGTTATCCAAGAAAAAAGGATGACGAAGAGTATGTACAATATCTTTTTCACATGTTCAGAAAACAAGAAGATACAGACTAACTTTTTAAAATATTTATTTTCTTTCACTAAAAACTTCAGTTTTTTTAAAAAATATTGCTCAAACTAACTAAAACTATTGCAAATAACTATATCCTTTCCATTTTTCTTACTTTCAATGAAAAGGTTAAGAAAAATTGCAAATAGAACGTTTTTTTATTAGGTTTCTTGTAAGAATACATTCTTCTTTCTGGAAGAAAATATAACTAAACTGACGCGGTATATTTTTTAAGAATTACGTCATAATTCTTCGTTTTGCTGCAATGCAAATTATTTAATTTTAGTACGTTTTCACAAGGTTAACACCCAATTTTTTTAGGTGTCCGATTATGGTGCTAGCTTTTCACAGAATGTAAAACTTTTATCCTTTTAAATTACATAGGAGGTTTTTGAGAATCCAAAACTGTCTCTGTATTGACACTACCTAAAATATAACTTTATTTATTGTAATTTTGTTTACAAGCGGTCAGCCGTTTCATTTCACTCGAACCTAACTTTAAACGTGTTTTCTGTGAAATTAAATTTTTGAGACTATTTTCTTCTCCACCAAATCTCATTTCTCAAAACTAATGAACTATTTTCCACTAAATATACTAGTTTGATAAATAAAAAAACATTAATAAATAATTACTATCCTTCTTAAATAACACATATTTCACATATTCTTATCCGAAAATGAAAGAGAGAAGTCTGTTTTTGTATGAGCGATTAAAAGCTTGAGACTAAGACAGGATTTTCTAGGAGCGATAACAGTGAAGTGCAGATAAAAAATCAATGGGTTTATCGCATTTTGTTATAACAAAGAAAGGACAAGGTTAGGAGTTTTGTGTTAAAAGGTTTTGGATTGTTTGTTCTTTAATGCTTCTTAAGAAAAGGGACGGAGTAGGTATTTATGGAGTTGTAAAGTGATGAAATGGGCATTTTTAACGTTAATTGCACTTTTCTATGGGATTTGGGACAGATAATAACTGGGTTTTAAAGCTGGGAAAAAAGAAACTTGGCTGTAGAGTACCCAAAGGGTTGTGTAGAAATGATTACGACGTAATTTCTAAGTCTTCTTATACATTGTGAAATATGCTATGAATAAAATAAATGATATAATTTTTATTTTACTTCTCATATCTTTATTAATGGGACTTCAAAATTTAGATTATTCATAAATTTTATTTAACAGTAAAATATATATTTTTTAAATTTCATAATTAATAGTTCTATTTCAGAAGCTAAAACACTTTTAAAACATAATTTGAATTCAAAATTATTCTAAACTTCAAAAAATTGTAGTAAACTATAAAAAAAAGTTTATTTATTGAAGTCCATAAACATATTTTTCATTAATTTAAAAATAAGTCTTTCCTTTAACATTTTTTTTTTAAATACTAAACAGTTCTACTCGCCATTATAAATAAAATGAGACAAAATTTAATTTTTCTGGTATATTTTTTATGCATATTTTAGTGCTCAATTAACTATAAACGTATTAACAACTAATAATAAATATCCCTTTAAGAACAAATTTAGTTTTAGAGAAGAAATGGGTAATTAATTATGGGAGTTCCGCATAGACTATAATAACTAATGATTTTTAAGAAGCAATAATTTTAGATTTCTATAAAAAATTTAATTTTAAATTAATTTCTAACAAAAATGAAGAAAAACTATTTAAAAATTTAAATATTTTTAAACAGTGTTTTACTTGAAAAGCAACATTTAGGGGTTTATTCATCTTTGTGCTGATTTAATGCATAAAATTATGTGTGGCAAACATAAGGCCGTTCTACTGTACTTAATATTCTGTTTCAAAAATGTAAATTTATAAACAACGTTTTTTATTCGAAACTTATCTATAGAAAAAAATACATGAATAAACCGAATAGTACATTTTACTTCGACGCCTAGAATTTAAATCTCGTATTTTCAAAGACGAATGAAAACTTTTTTACCCAAATCATGACATCAAACCAACTAACACTAAAAAAAAAAAACCTTCTACGTAAAATTCTTCTCAAGACATTCCGTGGAAACATTATTATCCCATAAAAGTTGACAATAAGTGGAGCGGGGCCTGAACCCCAAAAAAATTCCTCAACAATAAAATGTGTCCTGGAATCCAAGTGTAGGACTAAACAAATAGATAGATCTGTCCTTGGTTGAATCCTTTCGTTTTCTTGTGTCTCGGCATTCGTCGTTAAATTTAAAGACATACGTATTCCTTGTTTTAAGTTCTCTTTTGTGCTGTTTTTACTGCGGAATGCAGGGGCTGTAAAATGGCGCTTAAGTGCCCTTGCATGGGTGCCGTAATTGAAGGAGGGGTATTTTATTGCAGGGGCGTATTTCCGTCTTTGGGGCCCGTTTTTTGGGAATGGGAACATATGTTTGTGTTGTTAGGTTTCAATCTTGATGTGTTTGTTTGATTTAGCGTGTTGACAGATCCTAGGAAAACGTACTATGCAGATGTTTTATGTTCACTTATTTACAATAGAAAATGTCTTTTGAATCCCTTGCTGCGCGCATAAAAATAAAGAAAACGTATTTATACAAGCACATTTCTAAAGATTTGCAGTTGTGTATGTAAGAAATGTTTAAAATTACTTAAGATATCACTTTACTAAGTTTTTAGAGTGTGTGAGAATTAATAGTTGAAAATCTAAGGATCCATTTATTAAACATTCGTACAGAAACTGAAAAGTTTAATATCGTTAAAGAGCATTTTTTTTTATTACAGTAAGATTTGATACTGGATAATGCAAGTACGTATTTTTCTAAGATTAGCTTTTTTATTTCCTTAGACAAAATAAGCTTAAACCAAACAATTTTCTATGCGGTGGAAATTCAATTAGTGGTAATAGACTTATACAGTGACCCAAAGCCACAATCCCCGCAAACCCAAATAAAAATTCCTCGAGCCATTCCAACTTAGCCAAGCAAACAAATACGATCAGCCTCGCAACTTTTTTTTATGTTGGGAGATAAGCTAATTCCCGTTGAAGGATCCTAACGACCCAACGCCGAAGTTTTCTTCTTAAATTAGATAGAACATGCATTGTTCTGTACTTTAGGGATGTTAAGTCTTGGGCAAGCACGCTCATCTGTCATTAGACGCAACACAGTTTGTTGTCATGAACTCTGACATCGTGGAAATACTTTAATTCTCAGGTCCGGACATCTGTTTACTTCTTAGTTCCTTTCATGAGATTAGAGGGTGGACTTTTTTTACGTGAATTGTGGTATTAAGGATTAAGGATTGGGTTGTTTGCTTGTAAAAAATCGCTTTAGTTTACTAAATAGACAATGGTTGATCAGGTTTTGTCTTGGTGTTTGTTTAGAATATTAAGTTTGCGGTTTAGTCTTCTACGTAATAAAATTATAAACTTCCCAAAATAGTTTTATTTCTATTGTTGAAAATTTGTTTGCTTATTCGTTTTTCTTAAAGCATCCATTGTAATGTAAACAAGCATACATGCAAGTCATTATTTTTAAGCTTCTTTACCAACACAACAATTTCCTTAGGTATAAATAATTTTATTCTTAGAATGTGATACACGTTCTTCCTGATCTGCATATTGCCGATTTTCTTGTATACGTCGTTACAGAAAAATATTTTTGCATAGATCCTCAAAAATCTATTTATCTGCTGACAAAGAGTCTAAAAGTTCCAGTATGATGTTTGTCATATAATTTACATATATTTATCTAAATTTTGCTAAGGACATTTTGAAAGGAAATTGTATAACCAAACCTTAGGTTAACTATAATTAGAGGTGACAATCGTAACATAGGACTGGTTCAACAAAACAAAACTACTTCAAACTTTAGGAAGGAAGTTGTTTACTCCTTGGTCCCTCATAAAGCGTGGGTATTTTGTCATGGTTTTCTGTTTTGGATGTGACACTGAGAAATAGCCTATTCTCTATTCGTTCCAACTGGATTGTATTAAGTTTGCTATAGGGAATTGTTGAATAGATTTTGTTTTTATTTGTATAGCATTTGTAGGGCATGATATTTTGTGTGTTATATGTGTTCTTTACTTTTAATGTAAACATATAATAAGCTTTACTTATTTCAGGCACTGGATATAAATAAATTTAGCAACTTTTGCTTCACATATTTGATAAACACAAAAAGTATGGATTGGATTTGGAATATTCAAATAAGTTTTAGAAGTTGTTATTTTTTGTCATTAGAATTTTAATATCGAAGTTATAATTTCATATTTGGGAATTTAACTGGTCTAATAACATATTTTTCTTTGTTAATTCTTGTTTGCTACTGATATAGAAAACCAACTAATATAGATAACACAAGCAAGACAAAAATATTAATTTTTAGTTTCACAGGTGCCATTAGTAATGCAGTAAGTTAGATTTTTCCAACATAAATATAGATTATTTAGAATCTATAACTTCCATTAAGCTATCCAAATATTAAGTGACACAATTTTTTTAAGCAATCAACTAATGTTTCAGCGGAATTGATGGATTCTTGTTTTGTATATTTATAATGAAATTGCCTGTGAAATTTTTTTTACTTACTGTGAATTAGTACACGAACATAAAAAACAAAATGTGGGAGTCGAAGAAATTTCAAAACTGATTGATGGATAGTATAAAGCAATTTTTTTTACTAAACATGAGCCGATCAATCATTTGTCTTTTGATACATGACTGAAACAAGTGCATTATAGCGTATTGTTTTGTTCTACTAAATTCGATTAATAAGGTTTTAAACCTCACGCAAAGAGTGACTCAGTAACTTCTGACAAAAAAAGTATAGGCTTATTATGATTAAATTGAAGTGGGTAACGGATTGAATTTAAAAAGATGATACTCAAATGGATAAGTTTTCATTCAAAATCGAATATAACAGTTTAAAAAATGGTTATTATTTAAAATATATAAATATTTCTAAACAAATGGTCAAATTTTAAAGCCATGCTTCTTATTTGCTGTTCAGAAAATTATTGTTTTATTGAAACAATTAGCCAGTGCGTCCACTTTATAATTAAATAAAATTATTTTTAAATAAAAATTACTTCATACATTATCGATGCATTAACATAAATACCTTAAAACTTGCATATTTTTAACTTTAAAACAAAACCCCAATTCTAAAACAGAAAGAAAAACTGAATTTAGGCAGTCACAATGCCGTATTCAGTATTTGATCTAGATTTCGCCAGATAAATGATTTCTACGCTTTTCGCCGACTTTTTGACAGCTGGAAAATGTTACACGTATAAATTTTAAAAACCTGACGCTTTTCCACGGCTTGCCATAAAAGACACCCCCAGCCTTATCCCCATATAAAACATAAGGATATAAAATGTTAGAGAAACGGAAATAAGAAATAAAACCATTTCTCGCCGTACCAAACATAAAATATTAATACGCAACCTAAAACAGCAACTGCAACAAAACTGACGCGGCACAAATGTATACGTAAAAAATATTGCTTCATTTTTCTCTTCCAAGTGACAACCACCGTATATAGTTATTAATAAAAAATCTGAAACAATTTTTCTCTTTCGCACCTCTCTTTTTTTGGGGATTTTGATCTAAAGTTTGCCCGATTTTAAATTTAGTTTTCATTTGGAAACAAAATGACAAATGAGTTTTCGTTTTCGTTTTTTTTTTTTTTTTTGAGAAAAGTGGAAAATATGAGTTTCATTTTAAATGACTCTGAACATGAGACTTAACATAAAACTAATTGTTACATTTTGAACTGGAATGGAAAAAAAAAATATGAATCATAACTTGCAGCTAAAATTATTCTAACTTATTGTACGTCCGTCCTTAGTATTAGCATTGAATAATAAGCTCTGAGATCGAAATACAATTTAAAATTACGATTTATTAAAATGTGCAAGTAATATATTACTTTTTAAACAATTCTTAAAGTACGCAAAATAATTAAGTTTTCTTCTTTTCACAATAAGTTCATTTAGAACAAAAATAAACATTAATTAAGTTACGTATTTTGTATTTAAATGCAATGAAATATTTAAATTACAATAAAAAAATTAACAACATAGTCTGAGCCCACAGTTTTATTATAAGTTTATGGAGACCCTACGCGTCTATTTCAGGATTATATGATTTAACAGTTCTCAGTTTATTCCAAAAGATGCTTTGTCTTCAAAATTACTCATTACCACAAATTTTGCAACTCGCCCATTGGGCAGTGAACTGGGAGTCAAGTAAACTAAATACCCATTCGCAGAGATTGGTTGAGGATCCTTAACAACAAAACGCATAAATGCGATTCCCACTATCTTAGATCATAGACTCGCCATAATATACATATATGAATCGTTTTTTCTATTTGTCATTAATATATTAGATTTTTATTTTAAAACAAGGTCTGTATTCCAGTAAAAAACAACCTTGTCAGATTCATGTTATATAAAGATAAGTATTTAAAAAAATCATAAATTAAATTAAATATTAGAATTTTTAACAAGAAAATGTAAAATAATGTTATAAGACGAAATGTTTCTTAAAATAACTATTTAATATGTGATGATTTCCTACACAAAAACTGTTTGCAAAACCATCGAAGTTCTTTTTAATAATTGCCCCTACTAAATAGTGTATTAAGGTTGCCGAGTTTCTCAGAAAACTACACAAATTTAGTTGCAGAGGAAATACGAAACCTTCCTGTAGATAGTAATAATAATAATAGTAATAACTTACCAATATCAATAAGAAAATATATGAATAAATAAAAAAATCATATTAGCAGCCTAGAGAAACATTCCCCCTCAAGCTACCAAGAAATTTAAATTAAAAAAGTTTTAACAAAGTACAAAAATTAATAAATAATAAGAAATTATATCATCATAGTATTTGGCAAGAGACTTTTTTTTAATTACTTATGCTTCGTGTACAAAATATTGAAAATAAATGTCTTTGTCGTCATTAATTATATTACATTTAAGGAGAGTGTTCTTAAAATAAGAGTATTGGTCAACGTTTAGAAAAGAAATTGGTAAACTATTAAATAATTTAGGATCTAAATAATAAAAATGTTTTCAAAAGATTTCTTTATGAAAATTCGAATAAAAAAAAGAAGTTAAGCTGAAATAAAGAACTTTATTAATGTTAGCTTTTCGGTTACGAATGCGAATAAAAACTTTACTTTGTTAAAATTAAACAATTTGATATTAGCAGAATACTCATTCTCCAATCGCATTTTCTAGTGGGTTCGTATTTAAACCCCATGCCCCACCTCATGTGTTGCTGTTGCCACCGTGACTTCGAGAAAACACGATTTTAAATGAGAAACGCCCCCGGCACTGCGAAATGAGGGTGGTACCACGCGCTTTAATCTATCGGTATTTTGAACAACTCATTATTGGTGGCGTTCGCATGTGCATAATCTTTGGTAAATTGGATTGGAACCACCACTACCATGGTGTATTGCACGAGTGGGCTAAAATGGGAAACTACTTTTGAAATTTTGACGGCTTTTAAAATGAAGTTTATGCGGGAATAACTTTGAGTGGCGGGAAAGTCATTAAGATTGATACATATATAAGGCATCGATTTTGTATATTGGATTTTCGATACTGGGTTCATTCATTAAAATACATTAATAACTGTTAAATCCCTTATCTAAATTTCACTGTCAATTAGGACATTTTTAATGACATTCTACCGTTTTGAAAGATATTTAGGTTGCGATAATGTGTTACAGCTCTCTACCAATAGCATATGTCTGTCAAAAATTAAAACCCAATTATTTGATGTATGGTATGGTATGGTATGATACATATATATTCCAGCTTGTGTGCTTGTTCGGAGAACCGCTTATAAGCTTTCGTCAAGTGGGACAGACACAGAAAGAAATTTTACAGTCACAAAGAAATGAATAACACATAGACAAATAACAACATTTATTGACTGTCACAAACATCCATGCCTGACCAGGATTCGAGCCCGACCTCAGCAGCTCCAAAGGCTAGTACACTAACCATTCAGCCACCGAGGCGGCTTTATTTGATGTATTCTGATGCATATATTACTGAGCGATAAATAACTTGGAAAAACAAAATAAACTAAGGAATTTATTTTTCAATTAATATGTGGTGAAATTAAATTTCCATCATTTTTAAAGAACTAAATTAACGTGTTCAACAAGTATTTTTATTAGTTAAACATTGAAATAGAATTTGAAAAGTTTCGTTATTTTATTAAAAAAATAATTAAAACATTTTCTTAAGCAGTAAGATTACTTTTGAAAATTACTTTTATCAGTAATATTCTATTAACTAATAAGTAATATTGATCGCCAATTAGATATCCGCCTCCATTCTCCTTCTAATTATTCAAAGTAATTTTGGCTAGCCAACAATTGATTTACATTATTCTTGAAATTGAAGGTTTAAATGAATTGCCGATGGATGTAGTTGGTTCTGAATTTCCTATTTCCTCCTATTGTCGATTTTAATTAAAACCTTGTTTAAATGTTGGGGAATAGTAGTTAGTTAATTTTATATTTTACCATTTGTTTCGTTGATGAATTTTATAATTTGTCATTCACATTTCATTTATCTATGCAATTTGATATCCGTTAATCGCTGTATAAAATACTGTTAAAAAAGTTACCCGCATCATTCAGTTTTTTTTTCAGAAGTAAAATTCATTAGTAAGTGTACCACAACTACAAATTGTTTGTAAAATCTGAGAACTAAATAAGGGAGAGAGCGGGACTAGTTTTCCTACATTTTTTCATTTTGATTGTATATTTCTTATTGTTTATATTGTTTGGAGGTAATAAAAAATTAATATTGTTTTCCTTTACAAGTTTAACTACAAACTAGCATTACTATTTTTACAAAAATTATAGATAATTTTTGGCAGCAAGTGTTTAAATGCAGCACGCTGCGTTGGATAACGTACAGCGTATGAAACATACATTTTACCAGGATGGGGAACACTTTCCAACTATTATCAAAAAGATTTTAAGCTTTTAAAACATTTTGAGATTTTATGTACACTTTTTTGGGAACAAAAATAGCCCAAATGAGTATACCCGGATTATAGGTAAAACAAATGAAAAAAAAGTCAAATTATCAAACCAAAGCTTAGTTTCTGTAGGATGCATCAGATTGTTTTCTACATAGCAATGGTGATATTCTTGCCCCCTAAAATTTTAGAAACCTGCTATATCGCATTATTTTGCCTTTAAGATATTAATCATTACGAGTGGAAGTTTTATACAGTTTGAAAACAGATAAATAGTTCCGTAGAGTAGAAACCACCATTTAATGTACGAAATGATAAAACTGAAACTTTAATATAACTCTTTCGTACTATT
Organism: Hylyphantes graminicola; assembly: GCA_023701765.1. Taxonomy (NCBI): domain Eukaryota; kingdom Metazoa; phylum Arthropoda; class Arachnida; order Araneae; family Linyphiidae; genus Hylyphantes; species Hylyphantes graminicola. Next base: position 41,217,251 of record CM043113.1, on the reverse strand, counting down.
GAACTAAGTAACATCGGCTTTATAAGTGACTTTTTTTAAAAACATACTTTTTAAGAGAAAATATCAAACAATTTTAATAAATTAAAAAAATAATGCATAGTAAAATTGGTTGCCAGACTTGCACATGCATACCTACAGTTACTTCGATAATTGGGATGCATATCACACTGGCTTGTAATTGCTGCACCTTTTGAAATTTTTTTTTCGAATCATAAAATTTAAAAACGAAATAACTAAAAACCGCATTCAAGATAGGACATTTCTTTGAAAATAATGAGGAACACGCCACGGAAAAAAAATCTAGCAAGTTTTCGTAATATCTTGTGTGCTTTCATGTTTTGCAAAATGCATCATTATGGGGAAAGTATAATGATAACAAAAGAGGAAGTTTAGAAAAACACAAGATTTTTGTGGCCCAAGTTTTTAAGAAGATTATTGTCAAAGTTTCTTTATTTACACTTGATGAAGCAAGAGTTTGCTAGGAAGCAAGTTCCGTAAGTTTGATAACGTTATAAAAAAATGTACAGGCAATTTTGAGTAAGTTGTTAACATTGACACTGGTAAAAAAACAATTTTCCATCAAATATCGTAGGCATTTTATTTTATAAATTATATCTTTTTTATATCACAATTTCTTTTTAATATTTTGTATTTGGCTATATTTAGATGCATATTTAATATTTAATACTATTTACGTTTGGAATTTAGTAACATTTCAATTTTCACAATATTTGGCAATCCTGAATTTTATCATTCTCACAATTTCATTATAAAATCACATTACTTTTAATTGATATGTATATTATTTGATCCCATACTATTAGCGAATGAAGTAAATAGTTTATGTAAGAATTAGGTCCGCAAAGAGAAGAAAACAATGAAGAAATAAATTTATGAAACTTTATTACGCATAGTAAAATAAAACGAAAGCTTATGAAAAAAATTGTGTTCGCTTAGCTCATTTATTACAGCATAAAAATCATTGTGTTATTAATAAGAGTTGGGAAAGTAATGTATTAAACGAAAACGAAAAGTTAAAATATCTTTAAAAGGATACAGCTGTTTCAGGACTTGAACAAAGTCCCGTATTCAGTAAATAAGTATAAATAATTTCTTTAGTGCTTAAATTATATACTGAAGGGGAATTAAGACAAGAAATGGCAGTGTGCTTTTTACGATTTTCTTTTAAGCTTTCATTTGCTTTTTATTCGTTACTTTCTAAACTTTTGCTTATATCATTTGCCCAGTAAACATTTAGGTCAAGAGGGAAAAAAAATATTTGAAATAAAAAAGAGAAAATACAGCTGAAAAGTTTGTCAAAATGAAGAAATCAAGGAATTTTATCTGCATTGAAACCCATCTCGTCACAGATAAAGAGAATGAGAATATTTCTGGGAATTCCTTTGAAAAAAAGTTCTAGTAGATTTACACTTTTGCGTGAATAAACATTAGAAGTTATAAAGTAGAAAAAAAAGATATTATAAAGAATTCTATTTTTTGTATAATCGTGGCATTGAAGCCCGTAGTATAAAAGCATTTCACTGAAAACTTGGCTTTTATCCTTTCTGCCCATATCGAGCGCAAATAGTTCAGTATTTTTTTTTTTTTAGTCACTTGCGGTACAAGTTGATTGCTGTGACAATGTAAAGTCAACTGGATCTTTCAAATAAGGTTAGAAACCGTAAAACGCTAAAATGGTTTTCTGTGTATGTTTTGATCCTTAAAGTCAATCGTAAAAGCTGCAGCAGAAGCAATGTAGGGCAGCAACTTTTCAGGCCCTTCAAATTCACTTATAACATTTTCAGTACTTAATTAAAAACCGCAAACAAATTATTAGTACGGCTTTCGCTTCCGCTTTATTTCAAAGTTCCAATTCAATTAACATTGCCATTGCTGTCATCCGGCACCGTAGGTGCGGTAAAAATACCGGAATCGTTGCATGAGAAACGCACTTGAGTTACTTGTTTATCAAACCAAGAAATAAGTTTTCTCGAAGAAAAATCTTATGATTATATTTATAATAATTTAGCCTGGTGGGACATTCTTGTCAGTGGCCTTCAAGTAAAATATAAAGGGAAACAATGGGGTATTTGTTCCTTCTTTCTTTGTAAAGAAAATTGAAATATTTGAGGTTTTTAATAGAGAAATGTTTGTTGTTTAATAAATTTAATTAACAATATATTGAATAACAATTTGATAACAATTGTTAAACATTTTTAATGCATGACATGCTTTTTTGTGTTAACTAAAAATATACTATTTTTTATAATAAGTCATTTCAAATATATTGAGATATTATTGTTTGAGTTATATTCATAATTATTTTTTAAGAAAAATAGTTATTATTAAGTTATTTTATTAGTAATAGTTTTATTAGTTAGTAGTTACAATTATAGTTATAATTAAGTCACGATGTTGAAAATTAAGTAACCATGTATGCCTGAAAACTACACACTCAAGCTTTTTAATTGGTCAGAGATCAAATATTTTCGTTTGAGACATATTCATAAAATAAAATATATATATATTATTAAATTATCATTTTAGGTTCAATTTTTTGAATCACGAAAGGAAAAGTTAAAGATCCTTATTGAGCCAGAACTCTCAAAATTGTTAAAAGGCTAAAGCAATGAACTGTAGAATAGGAATGAATGTAATACAGATGAATTATTCTTAAAAATAAACATTGAAGTTCATTCGTAACAAAATTAAGAATGATATTCTTTTTCAATGCAGAATAATTTCCGGTAAATTTTCTTGCATCGAATTTACAAAACAGTAAATAGAGTTAATAAAAATTTTGGAAATATTTATGGATACCAAAATAGGAAAGCAAATGACCTTTACCAACAAAGTAAATTTACCGACAAAAGTTCAATTACAGCTTTTACAAATCTACTATTAAATTCCTCACTTTAGAAAACATTTAAGATGAAAGTTTAGTTTCATTGTATCATTCTTTTTCTCGATAAAATAATTAAAACTTTTTTTTAGTGTTTTGTTTCAAGACCGAAAAATAACTACAAATAAGAGTCTTCATTCAATACTTTCTTTTGTTTTAATATTCGAGCTTCGTTATGTACCTTCAACTTTTTTATAACATTGTTGATTCCTAAAATAATAAACTTATGCTTATGGGTTAATGGGTTAGAGAAAAAAAAATAATATCCCTATTAATGACGCCCAAAAAAACAAACAAAAAAAAGCACAGCTTGATAATGATTACGCTTTACTTACATTAACGATCTCAGTATACTATTTTAAAGTCCTTTAGCTGCAGATGTTGCCAAAGGTATTTTGTTTTATCAAAAAAAAAAAAAAAACAGATTATATATATCAGCAAGTTGCTGTTGGAAATGGCTTTTAATTTTCTAATTGGTATGGATATCATTTGGGGACATTACTGATAAAAAATATGTTTTTCTTTTTAGTTCACTTAATCATTCATTTGTAAATTCCAGTTCAATTATTTAATTCATTAACTAATAAGTATCCAAAAAATATTGTTATTACTTTTGAAGAAAAAAGTGTCATTATCTTGATCTTTTTAGAGGTAAGCAATATGTACATATTTTCATGCAAATCATGAATTCTATTTTACAAAGATACGGCACCGTTTAATAGGTATATATTTAAAAGAAATATTAATTTCAACGACGTTAAACATTTAATTACTTTTAAAATATTTGTTTACTTACGTGATATTTATATCCACCTCTTCTGTTTTATTCCCAACATCATAAGAACAATGGATTCCAATGGCTTTGTCCATTGCAGTCACAACGTGGTCATTACTCTGGATAACAAGAACATTCGAAAACTTTCCTTCCTCCTAAAAGCAAAAAAGTTAAGAATTATAACAAACTGTATGTAACTAGAATATGTTCTGTTTTAATTCCTGCATTGTTTTCCTTTCAAACAAATTGCACATTTCTAACTAAAAAATAAAGTTACACAAAGCAACCTGTCGATTTAATTTACGAAATAAATCAATGCAGGAAAACTTCAATTTTAATGATGTAAGCACAAAGGCGTCTAAAAATAGCATTTTACTCCGTAAATTCAAATAAAATTATTTCAAAATTCTCAGTTATTTTACAATTTTGTTGGACATGAAAGATAATTCCTGACACGCTTGAAACAGGAACCAAAGTCGCCATAATGCATTCTGAAAATAAACATCGTTACCTTCATATATTTAGACAAGAAAGCACTTTAGGGGATTCATGTAAACAATGAAAAGGAAACCAAGAAATTTAACTAGAAAAAAATTACCACTGAATGCTAGAAAAGAAAGCGTCAGACTTTGAAACAAGTTCTCTTTATTCGAGTTTAATTCAATTCCAGGGCAACGGTTTTCTAAAAGCAAATGTTGCTTATATGTCAAAAGTAAGAGAATTGTTTTGTGATATTATTTTGGGAAAACGCATTTCTAAGAAATAGCACTCTCTTTTTACAAATATGAAATACTAAATTATTTATTCATCTTTCAAAATGCAGAAATTTATGTCAGGGATTGTACATTAAATTTGGTTTATTTTTATAGCATTCGTTTCAGAAGTAATGTGATGGTATTATTATCTCATATTTTTGTCCCAGCCCTGCCTTATTATATTTTTTCCATTTAATAAGAAATAATGAGAATGACAATATAGCATTCTTTTTAAGAAATACATATTTTATGCATTTAATAAAGAAAACAATTTCGTGAAAATAATTTTGATATTTTCATTTAAATGTTTGAACAGTTTTGATTGATATTGCTGCATTACTTGTTGATGCAATGTATGTAGTGATTCAATTATTAATAGATTCTAAAATAAATTTTGGAATGTTAATTTGAAATTACAAAATTTAACAATAATTTTTTTTTACCAAAAATTTATAAAAATGCAATAGTTTTGGAATACTAGATAATCCTTATTTTTTTTCATTATTACATCAGCTGTTATTGTCTGATAATATGTACATTCCCATTTTATTTGGCATAAGGCATATTATATATTGATTCTGTCATTAAATTCCAGGCCTATGTGGCATAATATACGTTTTCATTGACTTTTAGGGCTGATTATTAAAGCGATTGTGTATGCTAGGTGGATATCACTGCTATGGAAGTACATTTAATATACCAAGTTATCTTGGACGTCTCATATCAAAGGTAGAGTGATAAAGGCTTGAGTTGGCCCATGACATATAAAGCACGTAACCTCACGTTGACATTAGTCAAGCACGGTAACCACTCTTTCTCAACGGAGTGTCAATATTAACCATTCTTTTAACGCTTTAAAACTATTGAGAAATGTTTTTTGTACGTTTAAGGGTGATTTGGGATTATAATTTCTACCTGCCAACGCTCGCCTAGTCTTTTAATGCTGGTTTTTCAAATTAAACAATAAACGTTAAAAAAAACGTAAAAAATGCAATGAAGTTATTAAATCATAATAATAAATGAATTATAAAGAAATAATAATAAGCGTACATAATTTTTTTGCTTGGCGATTGCATCATATTTTTTTGAAAATGTACCCCAAAATGCCGTTTTAAATCCAACTCGAACCACAATATTGAATCTTTAATATATCCATACTGTCTTATTAGAAATTAATCAAAAAAAAATTACAAACCTTCGTTCAATAATTATAAGAAATAATAATTATAAAGAGATAATAAGTATGCAACTTCAATGATATATGGGTGCTGGGAGCTTCTTAAAAATTAAATTGATTATTTGGAAACTCTTAGTCTTAACTCGCGTAGAAGTAATATAGAATTTACTTTACTAGTAATATGAATAAAAAAAAAGATGATGTAACATGCCAAAAACATATTCTCGCAAACTTTCTATAAAATACAAACAGTAAATCCACGTTGAATATAGACTTGAAAATTATGTCAAACAAGTTTGGTACCCTGTGAATTTAAATAGTGCTTCCCATGCAGAAAACAAACGCAGGACTACTAAGTGAATTTCCAACATTCCTTGGATTTTGTTGTGGATCTTCTTCGTCAAACCTTCCCTATAAATCAGTGGAAATAGAAGAAACTCGCAGTGAATTTAGTTCGTGGGCCACCTCCTTAAAACTCTTGTTTTGATTTTCATCCTTAACAAGAGACGGACCGGCACCGCAAAAGAAGGATGATGAAGACATCGAACATACTGAATTTTATTACCTGATCTTTATTTATTTGTGCGCATTTGGACATGGATGTTACGAACAGCATTGTAATTAGAAAATTGAAAATTTATAGTTATAGTAGGTACTGTTAGTTTTTCACTTTATCCTTTATTCTTTAAGTTAATGTAATTGAATCAAAACTGTAAAATAATGTTATTTCAAGTCAATGTCGCTAATAATGAAAACAAATCAATTATTTGCCTCAAATTTTGTTAACCATGGTAAGTTTGTCGACATATTTGGTAAGAATATGAAAATTGCCACAAAAGTACATTAAAACTCAATAGTACAATGTCCTTTGAACATCGAACCAGCTAATAAAGTATAGAAAATCTTAGTTAAAACCCACAGAAGTTAAACTCAACTTCCCTCAGTTAAAACTCAAGATTACAAATGGGGGCAGGGGTAAAAAGGTGAACCATTTTGACACCTATGGGCTTTGAATCGCCTTGGGTCGCTGAATTTTATGTCTAGGGGTGGAAAATCTTGGGCCCGAATCTCGCCTGGGGTTCCAAAATGGCACCCCTGTTCGTCCCACTGACGGGAAACCAATATTCTCACTAGATGCGAACCAAGTGTCACTTTCAGTTTAACAGTGCATAAACCAAACTCCTAAAAAGTGAAAGGCGTTCTTATAAACTACTTGAAGCCTCATTATAACTTTCAACTTATCATTGCGTTTGTCTAAGCTTCATATTAAATAAGAAATAAATAATGTCATTTTTCTTGAGAACTTGAGCAAGTAATTTGAACTTGAATTCTATTATAATATAATTTTCAATAGTCATCACTCGATTATAAAAATAAGTAATTTTGAGAATTGAACAATTAAATGTTAAAATCGCATTTTTAACCTTGTTTTCAAAAGCCAATAGTATAGTTAATTCAGTTTGGTTGGGTTTTTTTTCCAGCTACACATCTTTTCACGATTAATATATGCGCCTTGGATGCGTTGGAATTAAAATCATATAGATTATCTGGTTTTTCATGCTTATAATCATTTAACGACATTCTAGAGATATTGGGGACGGTCTAGTATTTTTGAAAACCTTGGTTGGATAGTGTTAAATATATTATGTCTTTACCAATAAGGTATTTAACTAAGCCTTATATCTAATCCACATAAACTCAGAAAGGCAATCTTTGTGGAAATTCGGGTTGTCTTAAGAATTTTTTGGAGTTAAAAATTATCCGGAAAAACGATCAGATTTTAAAATTGTCCAGGATTTCAAAATTTGGTAATAACCGGTTTAATAATTATTGAAAAATTAACCGGTTTAATAATTATTAAATTGAAATAATCGGTTTTCCGGTATAACAATTATTTGTTCGATGAATTGATGAGAATACTAACATCCCAGTGTGTCAAATAATTGTTTAATAGGACGTTTTGGAGACACATATGCTTCTGTCAAGTACAACGTATGTTAATAGTAACTGCTCTTCTAAAAGTTCATGTTTACTATTTCGATCGCAAACTCAAATTTGCAACTTTTTCTTCTTCGGAATTTCGAATTTTACGGCCGCTGCTCATCCTATTGCCTACAATTCTCTCTTATTTTGTTACATTACCGAGTAGCGCGGCATCTTATTTATTATTTTTATTTTAAATTTCTATCCAAAGGTTGCAAGGAAATCGGCTAGAAAGAATGCTGCAGTAAATAGGGATGCTTCGAAATGTGACGCGTGTTTTCGCTGATTAAATGTTTATGGAAAATTCGGAACGAAAACAAGTATTGCATGCAATGAATAATATTTAGTCGAATACTTTTTCAGTCATTGTGTATTAGGTTAGTGTTTTCAGATAAAAATATATCTGAAAAATTATTTATGAAGATGGGGGGCAAATATTCACAGTACACAATTTGTCTCGTCCGTTGAAAAAAATATTTTTTAATGTAACTTTTAAAACAATAATTGATAAATGACTAGGCAAGTAATTTGAACTTGAATTCCATTATAATATAATTTTTAATAGTCATCACTCGATTATAGAAATATGTAATTTTGAGAATTGCACAATTAAATGTTAAAATCGCATTTTTAACCTTGTTTTCAAAAGCCAATAGTAGTTAATTCAGTTTGGTTGGGTTTTTTTTCCAGCTATACGCATCTTTTCACGATTAATATATGCGCCTTGGATGTGTTGGAATTAAAATCATATAGATTATCTGGTTTTTCATGCTTATAATCATTTAACGACATTCTAGAGATATTGGGGACAGTCTAGTATTTTTGAAAACCTTGGTTGGATAGTGTTAAATATATTATGTATTTACCAATAAGGTATTTAACTAAGCCTTATATCTTATCCACATAAACTCAGAAAGGTAATCTTAGTGGAAATTCGGGTTGTCTTAAGAATTTTTTGGAGTTAAAAATTATCCGGAAAAACGATCAGATTTTAAAATTGTCCAGGATTTCAAAATTTTTTGACAATTTTGTAAAGTAGTAGCAATTCTTGAATAAAGGTAGGCTTTTTTGCAGCTATTTATTCTATTTTTTGTCTATTTCTCCTTAATTCCTCATCTACCTGAATAAATTTAGGCGTTTTTTAGATATATTTATAAAAAAAAATGTTGTTCTTAGATAATTTATATTCAATTACAAACAACACACATTTAATGTGCTTATTTAAAAACTTCCCTGCTATTTAATTCTTCCAACCATTAAAACACTATTCCAAATTCCTGCAAAAAAATTAATGTCTACACAAAAAAATAAACCCCTTCCACCGGGAAAACACTTTAAGCGGATAAAATGACACACGGGCATATAATAAATGTTCTGACACGCGAACACTAAAACCATTTTCTGGAGGCAGCTGTAAAATTAAAACTTTACTGCAGCAAAGGTAGTTATTAAAAAATGGTCTAAGTAACCTTGTGCTCTGGGGAACTCTCCAATATCCGGAGTTTAATACTTCCGCAGTTAGTTTTAGTTTGCTGGATGGCATTTTCTCATTTGTGGCTAAATAATAAGGAGACATGTAAGAAGGTACTTTGGACCAAATTATAGGCTAGGCGTCTTCTGTTACGTTTAAAAAGACGACACTTTAAAAGGCTGTCGGACAATTTTTCACGCTCATTAAAAGTTGCGACGTTTAGCAATTAAAATTTGGGCACGGTACGTCGGTTTCTTTCTTTACTTTTTTTTTCCGTGAGTGGAGCCATCGTTATTTCTAGTTACTCAGTTGTTAATGTTAAAAAATAATTTTAATTCCACTATTTTTTTAATGTGGAAGATGGAAGAAATTTAGCTTAAATTTTTTTAATTGTAAGTCGCATGGCAATAACCAGCATAATTATTTTACAAAATTTTAATTCAAATGTGTTTAAAATTTATTTTAGATTGTTATTTTTTTATCAATTTTTACGGGCTTCTAATCAGCGTTTAATGTAAACGCTGATTATGTTATAAAAAAAACTTTCTTTTCAAATATTTCTTCAATTTATTGAAACCAGTTTGTAATAATATGTACACACCTTTTAAAATATAAAATCGAAATTGATTTCAATATAATATGCTTAAGTAACGATGTTCTGTAATGCGTTATTACTTTTTTAAAGAAGACATATGTATTGATTTTTGTGCTCTTTTTTTACATTAAGTATACCGAACAAAACGTATGATAACAGGTGACTTCTTCTTTCCTAGTTTTTAGATTCCCTTTAGAATGTATAAGAGTTTCAATTAACAATCTCATTTAGTTTGAATTTGTTCCTACCGCTGTGCTTCTGCATATCATTAAAATACACATATTCATATTCAAGAGTAGAATGAATAAAGTAGATTTAAAAAAATGGTAAACTTTAAAATATAACTTCTGTGCGAATAGTATATATGTTTCATAATGTTTTGAATACTTGTCCTTTTACCGCTAAGTATCAGATATATCCATCCTCTGCCACACAACATCAGAATAGAAGCCATATTTCGTCATTCCAGTAGAATATCATAAATAGTGGATCTAGTGTCCGTGTTCTTTGTTGCGGCTCTGGGCTGTATGGCTTCTCATGCACACATGATGCAGCCGAACAATTATATCCATACCTAAAGGTTTATCTATCCTGTTTTCTGTATGTGGCAAGTCTTGTAGATGCATTTGATTACGTCTCAATGCATTTCTATATGCTGTACTATTGTATTCCTTAGATATATATTGCATGATCGATGAATGAAACTTTTTATCGGAACTGTATAATTTTTGTCTCGTAAAGAAAAGTTTCAACTATGGGTATATTAGCCATAAAGATATAGGAATTTCAAATCATAATGTCTTTTCAAATGAAGAGATTCTGAAAACAAATACGGATTTTAAACTTTAAAACATCTAACAGTTTCTTAATAAACGAAGACTATACTAGTATAAAATTGCACAGTAATTTAAAAGCCAATGGATAAAATAAACTATTCCATTTTTAAATTTTTAATGTCTTTTCTACATAAGATTTTCCCTCAATCACTCCTTAATTATAGTTTAAAACATATTATAATCGAATCGAGAAAATTCTCTCTATGCGTTCGAAAAAGACACCCAAGTAAGTGAACTTGTCACTTATTTCTAATTGAATCGGATCCTAGACCCATAAGAGGTGGTGCATGAACATTCGTTGCAAACAGCTTATTTTAATTAAACTACCCCATACATATCAATGTCACCGCTGCTTAATAATATTCTTTGTAGAATGTAATAATTAATCAACAAAGATAAATCTCTTTTGCCAGTATACTAGGAATTCGATGCTCTAGGTTTGACAAAGTTTTCACTAGTATTTTTTTGCAAATATTTCATTTAAACGTTCTTGAGAATTAAAACCATTTAGATAATTCATGGTTTCAACTTTAAACCGGTGTTCATCTAATTTTTTTTTACCAAATAATGTTGTTGAAGGTATACTGAAAATGCATTCTTCAACCATGTCACACAATAAACAAGAATTCAGCTAACTACACAATTTATGCAATTTTGGTGCATTCTGTAAGAGCTGAACTTGTTCTTGAATTCCACATTGGCTTTAATGGAGTTCTGCAGCTATTCTCTTTTACTATTACGATTTTACTTAAAATCCTTTTTTTTTTCATATGCTATTGCATAAATTGATTACAAATGGTATCCAACTGACCCTATGTGTAAAAAGTAAGAATCTTTTTTCTACAGTCTAACGTCAAAGCAATAATTTACATCACAGTTGAAATGAAGAGAGAACAAACACGTCTTTCACACTAAATTCAATTTGAATATATATGATTTTGCGTGCATTTTATTCAAAGTAGTATTTTTATCAAATATATCGAAAAAAAACCATCAGAAATATTTTTTTTCATGATTAACAACGTCTTCTCTCTTCTTCTCATCGATAAACCATCTGTTTAAATCCACCGTTTAGAAATTAAACATATTTATAACACCAAAAACGTCAGGAAATGCTATCTTGATATATGAATATAAAATATCAGGTTTTTTGGTAAAATTTTAATGTAAATTACGTTATTGAAAAAACAAACATCAGGTACAATTGTTTCAAATTAAAGTTTGAGTCGAAAATTCAATCAGAATCGCAAAAGAAAGGGTCGCCAATGAGTTATATGCCGCAATGAGAAAAGTGGAAGTATAGATGCAATTAGTCAAAGGGTAGTTCTTAATTGAATTTAAACTGTTGAAAAAAATGCTTTATAAATTAAAATTACGAAATCACTGGCCTTCGTTAATGAATCTTATAAACTATACAGCAGCGGAATGATTAATAAAGATAATATAAAATAAATTTTGTAAATTCAATAAATTTATTGGCTGATTTTCACTCATTATCATTAATTACATGATTTTATAATCACGTATTTCTCGTAGTAAATAAAATATATAACCGAAATATTTTGCTATATAAAATTAAATATGTAAGACTATAAATCGCAATACTTTAATTAAATATTCTTCAATCAAATAATAATGTATATCAAAATTAGTTCACATAAAAAAGAAAATGGAATATACCAATATTTAACTTAACATTTTTGTATTTCTATTTTCAAATAAACTTTTTAATATTTGATTCACATGTTTGTTGTTTAGGTACTAAATTAATTGTTCTCCGAAAATAAACCATAATTTTCATTTTTTACAAACATTAGTTTTATGTTAAATAATACTCATTACTTTTAGTTTACTAATTCATTAGAATCTTTAACAGGACTTACAAAGTTAGAGTTAACCCTCTGAGGCATACGTAATATGATTGAAGTGTGTTTTTACTGCATGATAATTAAATTGGCATAAAAAAATTGTATTTAATTAAATTGATCAAAATTTTATATCTGAGCTATATGATACACTCTTAAAACAAACGAGCGAATTTAACTCAATCTGAGTAATTTTCCCTCCTTCAGTCTTGAAAATGCACTTCTCCGAAAGGAGTGGATCCTTTGTGTGTTAAACCTCCAACAGGATCAATCCAAACGAGTGATTTTAACTCAGTCCGAGTCAATATTCACTCCTTTCCAGTGTCGAAAATGCACTTCTCCAACTAGAGTGGATTTTTACTCTTTTGAATTAAAAGTGTATAAATGACTCATACTCAAAAATGAAAATTCTCATATTTCAAATTTTCAAATTTAGTATAATTATAATTTTTTTTAAAAAAAAGTATCAGTTTCTGTAAAACTTATGTTTTACAGAAACTGATACTTTTTTCAGATGACGGATTTATACGTCTGCATCCAACAGATGGCTCAAGTAAAATATTAGTGTATAATCCTTTTAAGCTGCTAAATTTGAATAAATGTTATTAGTTTATATCTATAGTTACTTTTAGATATTGTAGTTATAATTACCTAATTTAAAGTTAGTTTTTTTATTTATAATTACCTCAGTAACAGTTCCACAGTCACCTCCATTCAGAGATATAGGTAACGAGAACTCCAAACTGTTGCTTATGTCGGAATAGCAAGACAAGGGTTTTCCTTTTGTGTACACTTTTCCTTTGAACATGGCATTAGATTTCACTTGCGCCATCATCACATCACGCTGACAGTCGACGGATACTAGGATAAAGAAAAACATTGCTTTTTATTACATACTTAAATGAAATACGTTTAAAGTCTCATAAAAATAATATCAATATAAACTTTTCTTTTAATCCCGGATTCGACGAGGTTGACCCATTCTTTTATCCCTTGAGTGGGTCGATAAAATGGGTACCAAGCGTGCTTGGGAACTAAACACTGGGGGTTCCGCGTGAGGCTGACCACCTTACCGGGACATATGCCTAGCACCCCTAAGTCACGAAAGCTGAAATAGGAACGACAGGCCTTGGCCCAGTAATAGGCTCTTGCGCCGGAGTTAGTAAACTTTTCTTTAAAGACCATGTACGTGAAACAGTTTAAAGAAAAGTTTCCAGATTATTTTTTTTATTAATTTTTATATAATTCGAATCGCAGTAGTTCACAAACTAAGTCATTAGCATCGCACACATGAAAAAAAGGGATTTTATAGTCTCTGAACAACTTCCTTTCGTAATATAGAGTAATTTATAGAAACTGTTTTTTAGACAAGTGCAATTTCGTTAATATACCTTTTCTATTTTTGCTGAGGTATCTCTAAAGAAAGTATGGGTACCATTTAATAAGATCATTCACATACTTCTGGTATGTTAATCCTTGCTTACATGTTTTTGATCACACACATATTTTTACGAGATCCAACCTCTTTTGTTGGATAGTACTTATTATTTTTTGTTTCGATCTAGAATTAACACGAGACAAAGATGCGTTCGGTTTGTATGGAAACTCAAAGCAGTACTTTTGTTTTTCATTTGTTGATATAAGCTTTTTAAATGCATTTTAATTAAATATTATTTCATTGCATTCCTTATTGTATTTTGTATGTTTAAATGTGTGTTTTTAAAAACCGTATGCCATTTAAAAGCGCTTGTCTGGTTTAATACCAACCCTGATGACTGGTTTTGGATGTAACAAAAAAGAAGTATTTGAACAAGTTTTCGAAATAGCTTATAAAATAAATTTTATATTTGCAAATTTATTTTACAATTCTGTGAAATTTAGTTAAAACCCTGAAAAAAAAGCAATATGATATACTAGGTTTTTTCCCAAAAAGATTTTCTACATTTTGATTAATGTATTTCAATATATTTTATATCTTCAAGATTGTTATCTACATAGATATGCTAATACATGATGCAAATAAACGTTGGTTATTTTACAACTAATCAAGCATTTCAATCATGTAACAAGCTTATACTAGTTTTTAATGTACGTGATTTAATATGTTAAGATGAAACCTTTCTAGATTGAACCTCTCTATGTTTTTAATGTTTTCCCCCTATTTTTTGTAAAGATTTTTGAGCTTCTTTAATAAAATGCATCGCATAGGAATGAGATTAATATATGCGTTACAAAAAATATCCCTTCCAAAATAAAGTTCTTTTGAAGTATCTTAAAATATTCGAAATAGGCGACAGATTTTTCATTTAGGATATTACTTACCTGATATATATTTCGCTAAGTTCTATAGAATAAGATAGAGATATTCAAATTCTTATTTACAATCTTTGTAAATCCTCTGTGATGAAAAAAAAGTTTTTGGAGAATATTTTCAGACACTTTAATATAAAATAGAAAAGAATATTCAGATTCTATAATGCTTCTTTCATATTGGATTTTCGGAAACTTAATTTTAAGCCCAGTAAGTTTCGTTTTTGTCGCTGTGTGTAATTTAATCTTTAATTAAATAACCAAGATTTTTTGCAGGAATATTGAATTTTAAAACTTTATACTTTATTGAATAAAATGAATTCTCGTATTCGCAATAATAAATAACAACAAACTTTAAAAAAAAGTTTACAACGTGTTCATATAAAATTTGTGTACAAAATGTTTTAATGTGCATGCTTAATTTATTTATTACTGGTATATTTTTATAAATTAAGATTGTTTTTTTCACACCCACGTTTGTTCAAATACAAAATATCCTAAAAATGTTTTACTATCTTTTCATTATAATTATAGAAGTAGAATTTTAAGGGCCACATTTTAATAGTATGATGCTTTGAGCCCAAGCATATAACAGCAGTATAGCAAATTGGCTTTTTACAAAAACTCCATTGAATATTTATCAGTTTCTCTGGAATTCCATTGGAATTTAAAAGAAAAGGGTTTCAAAATCATTTCAGAGGGTAGTTTTTTTTATTACCAAGAGTGGAAGTGTGTGGGTACTCTGTCATCATTGTTAACAAACTAAATGAATGATATACTTTATATTAAAACTTACAAATAAAGTAATAAATAAAAAAAACTAATTATATTATTAGCTACATTATATCTTAAATCTTATTAGCAAGCATTTATATCTTATTAGCAATTAATTATATTCTTAGCTATACATTTCCACTTCTGTTTAAGGGTATTTTTGAGGCAATTACAAAATAGTAAAAAGTTCTTTTTTCAATAAATCTGAGGAAGACATTAATTTTGTGAAATATTAAGGAATCATTATTTTTTTAAATTCTCATGTAAAATTAAAGTATATATACACATTTTTTAATATAAACTTACATTTTATCACATAAAAAACTAGTTATATTTCAAAGTTTTTTAGTTTACTTTTATTTTTAATTTTGTTGTAAAGATTTGAATTCATTCAATTCTCAATTTGCAGTTTTTAGTGTTTATTGAAGAAAAATGTGTATTAATTCTCATTCCGACGTCATATCCACCCATGTTCCTGCAGATAGGACTCACACATATGCGGTGGCTCCTGGTCGTCGTTTTGGAGACCCCTTTTCTTAATTCATATGTTGGTTGGTTGGTTGGTTGGTATACATATATTTTCAGGCTTGTGTGCTTGCTCAGAGAGCCGCTTATAAACCTTCGTCAAGCAAGACTGTCACAACACACACACTCACACATATACGTGACAGATGCTGCAATCTATCACGCGCCACCCAGAAAATTTAGACATGTCCCTGAAGAGGAGGGAAATAGTCTCCAGGAACCTGTACCCGTGGGAAACTGCACAATGACCGCCCACAGGACTTTTCGACCCAACAGATTTAACGATCACGTGCTCCGCATATACTCGGTGAGTTTTCAGCGACCAGGACTCGATCGCGGGACCTTCCGATCCGTATATCGAGACACTGACCACAGAGCGCCTCACAGCCCTTAACTCATTTGTATCCTTCACCTTCGTCCAGCAAAACAATGCCAAAAGGCATCCCCAAACTTTTGATCTCTTGAACTATGTGGACGTCAAAACCTTCCATTAAACACCCGGACACAATAATTAATCGGCTTTCCAAATGACGTATAACCGACGACTCTGGGACTGTGATAAAGTTTCCGCACTGACGCAGACATAACTTTTTCTCGGGCCTAGGTATATTCTGGTGTTTGGTCCTCCAGGAAAAGGCCGATTATCTCCGACGGTCTTATTAATGGACTGTCATAGTTCTGCGAGAATGGACACACTTTGAGAAAAGGTCCTATTTTACTTTTGTCACCGTGCCACCTAGAGAGATAGAGGTGAGACGCTCGGGAGTCAGGTTGGCGAGGCATAATTGCACCCGATGGCTTAAAATTACATAGAGAATTACTTGACAATTAAATGTCAAAACTGAAGAGCTTAGTGGAAAAACGGGATAAGTAACGAGAAAATGAACTTTAGAGGTTTTAATTTGCGCTTATACGTAACAAACGGCACTTACAAAAAGTAAAAAAAATATACAGTTGCCGCCGCTTTTTGGAATCACTGGTTAATTGAATCAGCCGCTTAATTGGAATAAATTTCGTAGAACAGAACGGAATCACTTTTAACATTGAAAATCCGCAGCTTATCGGAATCAAATCACCTTTTTACCGCCGTTTTAAGGACTCAAAAAATTCTATAAAAGTTCTTTTTTTCTACGATTCGTGGTGTATTTTTTTTTACCCCAAATGACCTCCAACTACAAATGCGAACCAAAGAGGCGCCGACGAATCCATCTTTAAAAAAAGGTAAATCGCAGAAATTGTATTATTAAACCAAGGAGGGAGAGAGAGAACTATAGTGGGGGGGGAGGGGGTAGAGGGGAAGGAATTTGTAATCGACACGTGTGCATGAAGGTGTAGACAGTAGACTCATTTTGATTTTTGATCCATTAAATTAAGTACGTGTTTTTCGGAGTGTTATCGCGATGTTTAAACGGAAAGATTTTAGCTTAGCCAAAAAATATTAACTCCTAAAAAATATTTATAATCTGGAAAAATGCAGCCAAAGAGAAGCTGCAATTAAATTAGGACTTTCTCAAGCAACTTTATGTAGGATTTTGAAGAGAAGAAATGAAATTATAGAAAGTTGCGAAACAGAGCCCAACATAAATCGGAAATGTCAGCGAGTTGGCAAATTTAGAGTAACGGGGTGTTATGTGTAATGATTATAATTCCTCTTATGACATTGAAAGGAAGGTAAACGAACTTATCAGTTATACGACAACGCAGGCGAAAACAACGAAGTATTCATTCAAGTAAGCAAAATTTAACTAAATTTTAGTACTGTAGTAAACATTGTTTTTATGCTTTTAAATTTTGTTTTAAAATTATACATAATATCGTTCAAATTATTAAATTTTTGTAGGTATTCGTATATTACCTGTTATTTGTATAACTCTGGATTTTATTAACCATAACATAACGTGTTTTTCTTAATAATGTGTAGTGCTAGTATTACTCAGTAACAAGTATTAAAAAAAAATCATATTATGTCTCATGATGACAACTTTTTCTTTATAATTTCATGACTTTCGGTTAAATGGTTCAGCCGCTTTATTGGTTCAAAACGTACTGGCTGGGACGGATGTGATTCATTTAAGCGGCAGCTACTGTACTTAACTTACACTCTTAAAAAAAAAACAAGCTATTTTAACTCAGTCTGAGTTAATTTTCACTCCTTTCCTTGTCGAAAATGCACTTCCCCTATATGAGTGGATTTAAATCCTTTTTTTAAGGTAAACCTACGAAGAGAACACTCCAAAAGTGGGATTTTAAATCCGTCTGAGTTGCTTTTAAATGAGCCTGAGTTAATTTTCACTCCTTTCCTGGGTCGAAAATGCACTTTTTCTATAGGAGTGGATTTCACTCTTTTGTTTGAAGAGTGTAATTGATGAAAAGGAGAAAACATGTTTTCTTTCAAGGAAGGAATAACATGTTCATTGACACAAAAAAATATATATTTTTCAAACATATCGCTTTGCACTTTCTTAAACTAAGCTCTTCAATTGTCACTACAACTATACAGGGTACACTATAATGCGGCACGATTTCAAGGTTTTCACATATTGTTATTTTGTATATTCTAGAAAACTGGCACAGATTAGTAAGGAAAGTTACAGCTCTCATAATCGGGATCGGGATAGTTTAGGCCTTGTATTACGGGAAAGATTGACTCTAAATTTTCAGACAACTACAAGTTAGAGTGAAAGTTACATATGGCGAATTTTCCCATTACCCATTTCCATCTTCAAAGTAACACGTCATCGTGGATACGTACTTGAATATTATGTGAAATTTTACCCTTATGCCAAGGGCGAAACATGATGTTTGTCTATGTGTGTATATGTTTAAGAATAAAACCATAGAGTTTAGGTTTTGCTATCATGCTCTACGAACCGGAAAATTAATCTTTAATTGAAGCACTAAAATAATTTTAACTTTTTATGAATGGAAGCTAATACTTATTGAAAAGTTTTAGATCACTGCCTAATATGTCCTCAAATGTTAAAGGTTTTCAATATTTAATGATTCTCAATAAACCGGTATCCTAAAATCATAACAACTGCGTTTTATATTAAAATTAATATCCTCTAACAATTCAGAAACTTTTTGAATTTTTATACTAACATGCATTCACTTCAAGTGAAAACAAAGCAAAAAAAGTCAGTCGAAGGTCTTCACAAGTTTTTCTTGGCGTAAGTAAGAAAAAGCGAGTAAAAAATTGAAAAAAAAAATCCATAAACGAACCCATCCTATACATTTTTTGGCACTCCGTTCCTCAACGTCCATTGCACCGGAAAAACTTTTCCACCGTATTTTTATTTTTTTTAAAAAACTTTAAAAAAAATATTTTTCGAAGCACGACTGTTAAAAATAGGAAACTAAAAGAATCCTCCTAAGCATTTTGACAGATTTCGTGCATCCTGTCTCGTTTATTGTCCATACTTCTTGTTGTCTTCTGCTCCGATGAAGACTCTTCGTATAAGGGAATATCTTTAATTTTTTTTTTCTCAAATTTTATGTCTAGGGCCATTCGTTCTACTTAAAATATGAAAGTCTAACAAACATATATCATCAAAATGGATATAATATTATTTTTCAAAAGTGTGATAAGTTTTCTTTCCTTTCTTGCGCAATTGAAAATATTTTTTAAGATTGGAGAATGATATATAGGATTTTTGTATATATCTTTTTTCTTTCAAATTTAAAAGCCTCTGAACGCCAGACCCAACTTTTTCCGTAATTTATGAAATTTTTTTTATTGACAGTTAAATGTTTTCAGCTGGTAATGATTTTGATATCATATTTTAAAGATATATCTAAATTGCAATTTTTAAACTAATATGTTATTTAAAATTAAAATTAGAGTTTATCCAAGGAAACAACCATACATTTTTGCACATTTTTAGGAAGCTCAGAAGTTTAAATTCATAATACCAATAAAAATGGATCAAATTAGAATGTTGAATGAATCTGAACTACAATAAGGAAAAATAAACAAGATAGGATACTTAATTTGTTGCAGATTGTAAGATTTTTTCGTATTTCAGTTTTATCTTTTACACACGAATCCAAAAAGCCGCAGTGATAATGGAAAAAACAAAACGAAAAGAAGGAATGTTTAACAAATTGTGAATAGTTCATAAGTAACTGACATAATTTGGTATTACATTTGAAAGTTCATAATGTAAAGAAAAAAATATTCATTTAGATACTTTTCAATAAGATTGAAGTTTAATTACGTGCCCTTTAAAGGCGTAAAAACTAACGTTTAAATTTTTTTAGCTGTTTTTGAAACTTTTTTCGAACAATTAACTGTCTAAACTCATAAAACTAATATTGTATATTGTAATAATAAGTCTTATTTGAACTACTTTTTTCTTCATTAAAAATTTAAATTTTGAAAACGTATTTTCTTTTCAAAGTAGTGTTAAGATGATCTAAACATACAATATTTATATTTATTATTTACCCACAATAAATAAATCAATTTTTGTATTATCTCTATTTGCCCACAAAAAATATTTACCCAAAATGAATAAATCTATTTTTGTTATTACCTCTATTTGTTTTTCATTTCATGTATACCTTTATTAAGTTATTAATTTATACTTCTGATACCCCAGAAAAATCTAACACATATACTTTTCATTTAAACATACTTTTTTAACAAAAAATATTGCTTATTAAATATAGTTTTTCATCAAGTACTTTAAAAATATTATATTTATAGAGGACAAGGACATATATATGGAAGACATTTAATCGTGGCTATAAGCACTAAAATTACACACTGTTTGGGTGCTATGAATATAAAAACTAGCTATTTAGTTAGTTGTTTTGCAATTAATAGGCCATTCGAACCTTATTTTTTATGCAAAATGCCTTTAAATTTGCTGCTGAATCTCGAGATCGCGCTTATACAAAATAATTTACTGAAATCTTGATATTATACTATTTCTAGCCAGAATGTATGCTTCAAAAAGACTCTCTTCCCCCCTTCCTTCACTGGGTTTTCTACGTAAAGGTGGGAACATCGCTTATGCAATGCTAGCGCGCTTGAGGTTTACAATCAATACAGTTTGTATTCCCCATGTAGGGTGGGGGAAAAACCGAAACAGCTAGAAATCAGCCTGTTTCGAAGAAAACCGCACTCGTGGATGGGGGAGGAAATGCTTTCCAAGCTTACATTCTAAATAGACCTACTATAGTACAAAATAATACAGTATATCTATAGATAATGAATATTAATGTTTTTTTAATGCCAGGGTGACCCATAAAAATTAACCTATGATTATATAGTTCGCTAAATTTGTCTGTTTGATAAATCGATTGCATTTTTTCCGAAGTACTTAACTGCAATTAGTTTATCTGTATCAAATCGATTGATCTGCACCACTTAGCACAGTTGCCACGCTTGCAAAAGAAACCGGAAACCAATTAGCACCATGTGGTCAAACTCTTCGACGGAACTATCATGTTTCAAGAGATCATTGGTGAACCTCAAATAGGCATACTAAATAAAGAACAAGAAATTATTCTTCACCAGTAATGTGTTTAAAAGATAACTTACTGTTTATTTTTTGGTTAAAAATCTGTATTTTACTATTGATTTCGCGTTTTTTGTTAGTTACAGTAGAAAACTGTATTAACCGACACTTGTAGATAATTTTTGGACGTCTTTGTTTAAGAATATTAATGTCTAGTAATCATTAAAGTTTTTTTTTCAAATGTGTGCTTGTCACATTGTTAAGACTCCGGTCAAGGAGTAAAGTTTTACAAAACGTTAAGTATAAATATACATGCAATACCTACTTTTAAAGTGAAATTATATTTATTATTGTCTAGTATGCTTTCATCTATTGTTTCAAACTTCTATATTTTGTAATTGAGGTAAGCAAGATATGGAAGTGAGAAACTGTGTTGCATGAGAAGTATTCAAGTGAAATATACAATATACTGGAAGACAATATGCTGGGGAATGCAATATACTGTAAGACCAATATACTGGAATATGCAATGTACTTCAATATGCAATATACTATTAGAATATAGAGAATACTGGACGACCAATATACTGGAATGTGAAAGTTATTGGAATATAGAATATAGTGAAATATGCAATAGACTGGAAAAAGCAATATATTAAAGTTTTTTTTTTAGAAAAATGAACAATCTAATGGTCTTCCATTAACTCTTCCTTAAGAATAACTTAGTTAGCACTCCTAGTTGCTACACCCCTTTTAACTCCGTAATGATAGGTCTCCGCCGACCGTTTAATGGCCAGAAAGTAACTAGCTAATTATTATTCCTCGGGTGTCTTTGGTGCTTCAGATCTCATTTAAATTAGTTTTGGACATCCTTTAAGAGATTTCGTGAGATTAAGTGACTTTGCCGATAAGTTGACCCGGCGCGCGATCCTGTCAAGATAATGGATAAATCGCTTGTTCATTTGCGTGGAGTTTCCTCTTAGGAGCCTCCGGATGGTGGCTGACCAAAAAGGAACTAATTCAACTATTCATAAGTTTGAGTTACTGAAAGTAACTTTAATCGATAACTGAGACAGCTTTTGATTTTTTTTCAGATTTTTTATATGCGATTTGATAAATATTAACTCATTAATTATTTTAACAGAAGACAACCTATTTCGTATTTTTGCTGTACTGTACACACTCAAAAAACAAAGGAGTGAATTCCACTCCTGCAGGAGAAGTACGTTTTCGACACTGAAAAGGAGTGAATATTAACTCAGACCAGGGCCGTCTCGAATGAGGATTAGCGAACTCTTATCGAGACGGCCCTGCTCAGACTGAGTTAAAATCACTCTTTTGGAGTGATCTTGTCGCAGATTCAACATACAAAGGAAGAAGTAAATTTTCGGCACTGGAAAAACGAAATTTAATTCAGACTGAGTTAAAATCGCTCGTTTGTTTTAAGAGTGTCTTGAATCATATTCAACTTACAAAGGATCCACTCCTGTTGAAGAAGTGCATTTTCGGCACTGGGAAAGCGAAAATTAATTCAGACTGAGTTAAAATCGCTCGTTTGTTTTAAGAGTGTGATTTAAAAATAGCCATCAATGCCATTGAATAATCTCCCGAAAATATTAAAGTAGTTGTAGAAAAATAACTCGTCATGAAAATAAAATAGCGAATCTGTAAAAATAACCAAATCGACCTCATCTAGCGTATTTCTGTCATAAAGATTTTTCTTCGTCATTCATTTTTAAAATAGTAAATATATTGTTTGTATCGTTGACCGATTGGAACCATATGACTTACTGCAAATCGTTTTACTTTTATTAAAAAAACAGTATTTTTATTAAATACTCGCAAAAAGTAATTCAACATATGTTGTATTTTCTTTCAATTGAATTAAGTTAATAAATTAGTTTTTGTTCTTTGTATGAATGCGATGTTATCGCTTTTTACTTCTGAGTTTATATTGATGTACTTTTTTTATCCTCATCAAATAGGATCTTAACATTACCAGGGGATTTCCGTCAACTGGGTTTTACATTTAGTTCTTTTTGGAAAAACAATATTCCGCTATTTTATGGCCCTTCAGGTTCTCAGTTCAGGAATTATATGGCGGTATCTTCGTTAAAAAGGGTCAATTAATATTATAATTTATGCCGGGCTTTGTGAAGTAAAATTATAAATAACAGGATAAGAGGAAATTGGGTGTTATCGGATGCTCTTATTATGTGTATAATGTGATTTAAGGTAAAATTATAAATTAAGCCTTGTGATGATTCAATTTGGAATGAGTGATTTATTTTGGTAAACGCATGGTTTAATGCGAATTTTCACTTAGCGCATTACGTATATATGCCTTATACGCACCGTTTATAAGGCAACATTATAACATCTTTTGAAATTTATGTCTCATTGCAACGTCAAATATGTATAAAGAAAAGCTTTTTAGATGTCTGACATAAGCATTTTATCAATAGAAAAAAGGTTTTTACCATTCTAAACAAAATTTCTGGTAGTTTAATATTTTAGACTGTATAATTATTCACATATTCTATTAAAACAAATAAAATGCATTTTTGAATTTCATAAAGCTAATTTTTTTATTTATTTGTGAACAAAACTACAGAAAATGTTCGTGCTCATTTAGAAATTATTACTTTTGCTACATTTTTTTTCTTTGACTGTTTTATTATAGAGTTAATAAATAAAAACTCGACGATTCTTTTGTCAAACAACCTAAGAGTATTTAATGTTAAAACTCTTTTCACAAAAACAAAAGTTTCCACTAAGTCTGTAACAACACGCGCGCTGAGCAAAGAAATCCGAGAATCACGTTCCGCACTTTTTCGTCTAAAAATATTATATTTCGCATCTATCTTTTCTTAGTTTTTCCCTGCTCTCTACTTCACGTTAACAAGTGTCAGCAGATAGACAGAATAATTTTCTTTTTTTTTCTATTTTCGACAACTGCACAAATAGCCTGTTTTCTTTACAGCCCTCTTAGCTAAGCCCGGAGGTTGAAAAAGTCAGCAAAGTTATCTCTCCTTGCCCCCTGCAAACACCCACTGCTATATTATTTTTTTATATTTACTTTCCTTTCACTTTAATCTCTTCCAGAAAAGAATAATGCTAAGCCTAACAATGGCACCCACTACAGAAATCCGAGAAAAGAAAAAGTTTTCGTTTAGATTTTTTATAAGAGTGTGTGTTTTTATACCCTTGAACTCTTGACCTGGTGAGACGTTTTATCTTTTATACTAGTATTAGTGTCAGATTTGTGATTTTTGTAGGTGGCTCTTGGACAGAAAGGATGCTAAAGGTTGAGGTGTGAGAAATGTATTGTACTTTATCTTTGTTAAAGTTCTTGTAAACATGGCAGAGAATTAGTTTTCTTAACAAAAGATAAGCGTAACGATAACTCATTGCTTTTTCTAAATACAAGCTAAGGTTTTATAAAATTTATTTGTCTGTACTAGGTATTCCTTTGATATAAACGTATATTTGAGGACGCTTTACTGTTTATATTTATTATGTACGTTATTACTTTTAAGTTTTCAAATGAACTTAAGAGATGAAGTAAAAACAAAACAGATATATTTTTTAATATGTTCATAACTTGTTGATAATATTCCCTCATTTTATAATCCAAATATGTCCAACTATTTAATCTCTTAATATTATGGAATTAAGTAATATTAAGCAATCAACGTATGTTTTACGCTTTAACTTACGTGGGAACCTGCCAACCACATAGATATGTATTGCATGTCTCAATTGCAAGTTACACTCTTAAAACAAAAGAGTGCATTCCACTCCAGTTGGAGAAGTGCATTTTCGACACTGGAAATGAGTGAATATTATCTTAGACTGCGTTAAAATCACTCGTTTGGAGTGATCCTGTCGGAGGTTTAACACACAAAGGATCCACTCCAAAAGGAGAAGTGCATTTTCCAGACTGAAGGAGTGAAAATCAATCTGACTGAGTTAAAATCGCTCGTTCGTTTTAAGAGTTATGCAAACGAAGATGCAGACATATGCATTGAAAAGCAAATAATGCATCCATATAGTGAATATAATTGAAATACAACGCTAGCTTCTATTAAATATAATTTAAATTATATCAATATCATAAAAATTAAAACAAGACATACCTTCAAAACACGTCGATATCTCCACAAACTCATGGATATCAGACTGTATTAGGGAATCTACGGGTGCGGACTTTCTGGTGTGATGGGACAGGCCGCATGTTCTGTGCCTCAGGTCAAAATTGGCAGACCTGCATACAAACTCCGTGGTGTCGTAACATTGTTGGCGACAGTCTTCAATGGATTCCCCAGTAGTAATCTTTTCAGTTAGCATGAGTTTAAGCCTCTTGATCATTTTTGTGTTACAGAAACCTCTTGGTTCTATAATAACAAAAACGAATGTTAGTACTAGTAAGATAAGTGATGTTTGCATAGTATTTTAGGAAAAGTTTATAGTTTTTTTGTTTATTATGAGTTGTTTTTTATTGAATAATTTTATTTAAGGTTTACAAAATAAAGTACAATTATAAATATAATTACTATGTCATTTTATGTAATTTGGAGATCAAATTTTTAATTTCTTTTTTATTCTTTAATCACAACTAGTAAATGTACGGCAATCAAAAATATTTTTATATTAACCACTAGGCTTTATCATTCTACTAACTATTTACAAAAACAATTATCCTATGATTAGTTTATTAACTCGTGATTTTTTTAAAGATAACGTGACGTAATCTGAATTATATTTGTATTTAAGTTTGATGTCCAAAAGGCTTTATCATTCTACTACTTTGTTTACAAAAAAATTATCCTATGATTAGTTTATTGTCTCGAGATTTTTTTTAAGAAAGCGTGACGTAATCTGAATGATATGTATATTTAAGTTTGATGTGAGACGAGCATTCTTACTCGGAAAATCAGCTGGTATTCAGAAACCATGTATTACGAGATATTTCATACGTCTTTAACACTTTAAGCTGTTTATGTTTATTTTTGATCAGAAAAAAACTTCATTTTTCCTCTTTCATCGACACAATTTCTCAATTGTTTGAAGTAAAATTTTATATATATACCCCCGATATTGAATACATATTTATAGAAATAAAACTATGTATAAAATAAGATACTACTTCCTTTTTATTTCCATGGTAGAGTTTTTTGGCAAAAGATAAAACACCATAGGTATATAAACATAAACATTCCCTAAAATAATTCTGGACAAATTAGATTCTTAAGCTTTAAGTTGAAATGCAAATAATACCAAGCAAAGAAACGTACGACTCCAATGCTATAAATCTATCATAAATTTTATTTATAAGAAAGTAAATCTTAATTTTTTACCAAATAATGAAATATCAACGTAATATCGTTTGATGCCCAAATACTTAATTTTAACAATCGACATTGACATATATCATTTTCGACATTGATGTCGCATCTTTTTGAATCGAATCAACCTAATGATACCGATTCCAATCTCTGTAATGGAAAAGATCTAAAATCTATTAGATCTTTGAGAAGTTTTGACATCGGCGAGCTATTTTGATAAACTTGTTACTTAAAGAAGACTTATTTTTATATGAAACGGACTTTTAGGAACAAAATAATAGTTTTTATTTTGGATAAGATATGGTTATTTTTTTTTTTACAAATTTACCTAACTAGTTTTTTTAAATGAAAAAGATTAAAAACTCGTTTACAATGTCATTAACGGAGAGATTTAGGATGATAAGTACATAATGAAGGTAGTTTAAAAGTTATTAATCATTATGCTACCGTAGGCAGGTAAACTGCAGAAAATACAACAATAACTTGGTCCATTTCAGCCCTAAAAATAATCGGTCTACTCCTTTAGGTTCGAGCTTTTGAATCGTAAATTATGGGCCTAAGGCCACTAGTCCGGCGGCGCAATGGTTTATGTTAGCCTTTGGAGCTCTGGGCCTGGGTTCGAATCCTGAAAAGGCATAGATGTTTGTGTTTGTCTAGTATATGCGGAGTACGTGCTCGTTAAATCTGTTGAGTCGGAAAGTCTAGTGAGTGGTCATTGTGCAGTTTCTCACGGGTACAGTTCCCTGGAGACTATTTCCTTCCCTTTCAGGGACATGTCTAAATTGTGGGGGTGGCGCGTGATAGACGCCGGCATCTGTCGCGTATGTGTGTGTTGTATTTGTCCTACTTGACGAAGGCTTATAAGCGGGTTTCTGACCAAGCACAACAAGCCCTTAAAATATATGTCTACCAACCAACCAGCCACTAGATTAAATACTGCAGTTTATTGTCCAACGAAGTACATTTCAGTGGACGGTGGAATAGTCCTTGTGAACTATGTTGAATATCCATTTTTATATAGTTAATTCACTTCTAACTTATTTACTTGCATTTAACAAAAAAATGCCAATTACAACTTAAACAAACCACTTGATTGAAATGTAGAATGGCGTCTTGTTGGTATAGCAACCAAGCGATGAGATTGTTAAAATCTTGAGTAATTTATATTAGATTGAGTCCAGGGAATTGCAGGATTCCTTTGATGTTTAATTAAAGTATTGTTTACTTTTTAGTAACGAACTCGTTTGATATTGTAGATTCTAAATATTTATCATGCTTTTATGTGATTAGCAAATTATGTTGAATAGTGAATGGTATTTCTATATTTTATCATTCTATAAAATTTTTAATCAACATCTTGCACAATGTATACATTGTACAATATGTAGCGTATATTTTTTTATTAGATTAGTATTGTAGAAGCTGGTTTCTTTAATTAAAATATGTATGGGCAAATAAAAATCTGAACAAAAGAATTATAAATAAGATATAGGTTTATTTGGTAACTGTAGTGATGTGGGTTTTTAATGTTTGTCTCAAGGAATAGTTAAAACCCTAAACTGTTTTATTCTTTAAATAATCATTTTTTGTTAGTATCTATATTATTCCAAATAAAATACGTGCTGACCAGTTAAATCACTATTATAAAGCCGTTTAAGATTTTTTTTTAATCAAATCATTTTTAAACATTGAACAAATATTAATTTACTAAAAAGTCGCAATTCCCTAAGTAAAAATAGGGCACGCATAAAACTGTTAGTTTCCACAAGCATGAAATCCAAACTTTGCTTATTACCAGAACTTCTGCAACTTGAACAGTTACAGAAGTAAAATGAGAATAATTTTCGATAATAGCCCGTCGGTGGATTCTAAATAATTGCAACCATCAACTCATGGTTGCCACAAATTTATTTGCCCCCTTGTTCACAGTTCAATCGTTACTCTACACTGGGCTTACATCACTTGGTTCTTTTTGAGACAACATTTTAGACGGATTTTTATTGCCCTGCAATTTAAAGATGTGCCTGAATGCAGTACCAAGTCTGCCTCAGGCGCAGGTTTTCTTTTGTGTAAAGGATGATTTATTTGAAAACCAGTGACCTATGTTCAAGTTATTTTTGTTTTATATCGGTAATTAAATGGTTTATATTTGCAATGAAGTAATTATATTAATCAAAGTTTTTAGTATAGTACTGACATTTTTTCATTGCGTTTTGATTGTTTTATAAAAAAAGTACTATAATTTTAATGTAATTTTTGTTTCAATGACCAAAACATATGCAGTTAATAAGATCAAAACTTATGGAAAACTAATTTAGTATGTTATATAATTATAGTATGAAGGTGGTTAACAATTCTGCTACAAATTAAGCTCTTCAATAATTAGTTTTCTTTGGTTAATTAAAAACCACTGATTCGGAAAACATATATTTTATTTGAAAGAATTTATCTTATTTAGCTAATTAGAATGAAGTGTATTTAGTTAAGTGTTATTTGTATAACAACATCTGAGTAGTGTTATATTGAATTCCAAAGTTTTTGAAATAAGGATTATAATTTATGTATTTTTAATTAATGTTATTACAACTATTCATTGTGACTGTAATAATTTTTGCCTTTACTTTTAAATTTGAAAAAAAAATAAAGATTTGATTTGTTCGTAATTAACCAACACCATTAATAAATATATTCTATCATATACTCTATTAAAGACCAGGTGTAAAAATACAGTGAATTATTTTATTTCACATATCTAATTCTTTCTGCTTGGTGATACTTTATGTGAAAGATAGTGGAGCCATTTGCAAGAAAGCCTTGTTGATATTTATTTTCTTGTTTATCTACTCTTGCTTCTTTGCTAGGTTTTTCAACAGCATCCGCTTTCGAATTATTTGTGTTAAGTGCGTTTTCTTGGACTGGGGGGATTTTTTTGTGTGAAAAAGAGTGCAATGCTTGAAGTGCTATTGTGTATATAAACGACTGCAATCAGTTTAATGCGAGTACCTTATTTTAAGAAAAGTATGGTTCAGATGCACGGTGTAAGATATTTTTAGTTGTAGTTTTGTAAGATTTTATTTATTTATAGAGAAATATGGAACGAATATGAATAGCGTTTTAGTTTTAATAGATTCTTCAAAAGATATAGCTATGGGCCTGATTTTTTACAGTAGAGTCCCGATTATCCTAAAAGTCAGGGACCAAAATTGAGCAGCAAAACTAAAAAAAATCACTGCATATTTTGAGAAATAAATCCAACTTTGTAAGTACATATTTATATTTTGTGTATTTATTTATTTCTAATAATTAGAAAATGTTCCATGTAGTTAATAATTTGTTTATGCAAATGGATTTATACCTTTCGAATTGATACCTGCTAAAACAATAAATTAATTTTAATTCTAAGTTACCATATGGCGATTGAAACGAAATAGTATCTAATAACATTCTAACCAGAAGGTTCAGACAGAAATTCTGATATTGTATTGTTATTAACTTTAAACTAACATGAACTTTTTCCTAAAATATCCATAGTAGAACAAAATTTGATCTAACTAACTCCCAATTTCTTATATCGGAATTTTAATAACGTCCATGAGAGACGATTGTGCGATATCATAGGAAGATCCATGCAGTCAAAAGTAACATAATAATTTTAACTAAATTCAAATTAACTAAACTCAAATTAATTCTTACCTTCGATGCAGTTATTTTCAAAATAATCAACCACAAGTCTAGAATTGCTGACAGACACACTTTTATCAGTGGAGGAAAATCTGTTGTATGGACTTAAACGGCACTCGCTGAGTTGGTAGTTGAATTCTGCCGACAGACATTGGAACTGCCTGTGCTTGAGACACGCTGTTTGGCACTCTTCCTTGGTGTTCGCTTCGACCAGAACTTTCTCATGGTCGATGCCTACAAGTTCCTTATTACGAATTCGTTCAAACGACCAGTCCTTCGGACATTGGGTACCTTTAAAAGAAAAAACCTGCTATTAGTACTAATAAGTGGACATTGAGGCGCACATTGAGCTGAGCTACTTAATGAACGTAAGTAGAGAATGTAAAAGTTATAGCCATTAAGAAGATAGCGGAAGATTTTTGTGATAGTTGCTTCACGTAGAAAATGGTAGGACAACGTAGTAAATTTCTACAGCATATAGTCAAATATAATAACTTTATTCATGAAGATTGTACGCTCAAAACTGCACCAATTGCATGCAGTCTGTTGCAAAAGTATACCCAAAAAAGGCACAAAATTTCACTTAAAATGGGTCGATGAAAAAAAGTGAAAAAAAAACAGGTCAGGTTTTATCACTAAAAATTCAGGCTGGCATTAATAATTGATCAAAAAAATTCTCTTCTCTACAATACATATTTATCTTTGCTTCAACTAACAAAACCTAAAAGTGTAATCTTTGGCCAATTTAAATATACTCTCAATAAACTATATTTTATTATATAGTGACTAAATAAACTCCATTCCCCTTGAAAAACAAACATAATTTTAGAAATTAAGTTTTTTAAGGAAAATAATTACATTTTCATCATATATTTGAAATTAAGAAATTATTCTAAATATATGCACATGACCTCAGAGACCTCAGAGTTAATAAAGATCAGCTGTTTGGAAAGGTAAACTGCACTTTTAGAGATTTTAATCCTGAGCCATCTGGTTTTAATTAAATTCTATTTTCCAACTAGCCTTTACTTCTAAGACATAAATTTGATATAAGCACTTTCATTTTGGCCGGTGAAAGGGTCTTAAAATGAATTTCGGAGAGTAACACTAAATATTAAATAACTCAGGGTTAAATATTAAGGAAATATGTTTGTTTGGAAAGTGAGAGGGAAAATGAAATAAATTTAGAATTGCATTAATAAGTAATTAAAGTTATGAATATTTTACTTGCGTGTGTGGTTCCAGTTACTTTCAAATATAAAGTGTTTGATGTAAATAAGTAACGAAAAGTATACAAAATTGATTAAGTAGATAAATTAATCATGAATCATGTACAAAAATATTTACTTAGGTCCAAAATATCTCTTCTAAACAAATAAATATAATTAATAAACTATATTTTTTACTGTTGTACAAATATTTTCAAAAAGGAAAAAAAAAGATTTTAGATTAAAAAATTGAAACGAAGCATCATTCTCAAAGTTAATTACTTTGAAATGCTACAAGTTTATATATTAGAGCAGTAAACATAGATTTAATGAAAAAAAATATATGAGTTATGTTACAATTTAACAAATAAATCATTAAAATAAACACTCGCTGAAGTGAAATGGTTATTTTCATAACTGCATTTAATACAAAATTTAACGTTGGTGAGATTTAAAGTGAAAATAAAAAGTTCTAAAATAGCTATAAATTCGTTAAATTTTTTAATAAGGTTATTATGTCCGTAAATGCATGTAAGAAGTATGTGTGCGTCATTATCTTTTTCAATAAGCAAACGAACTGACCAAGGACGGTACTTGATTCCAATGATGATGTAGTATTATGTAAATTTAAG
This sequence comes from Hylyphantes graminicola, assembly GCA_023701765.1. Classification (NCBI taxonomy): domain Eukaryota; kingdom Metazoa; phylum Arthropoda; class Arachnida; order Araneae; family Linyphiidae; genus Hylyphantes; species Hylyphantes graminicola. The sequence continues at coordinate 41,184,949 of CM043113.1, read as the reverse complement.
AAAAATTTTCTTTACCTAAATAGATATTTTTTTCATATTTCGAATCGACCTTTTATGACTTATCACAATTATATTATGAGCATTATTAAAATTATTTAATTAATTATTTTAGTAACTTCGATTTTTTGTGCTTTTGTGTAAAATTCCATTAATGTGTTTAAATTCAAACCAAATTCATCCGTGTGAATACCACACATATTCTTTGTAATCTTCTCGTGAAAAGTAGGAGCGTTAAGTATATTATCATATTCAATTTCTTTCAACAAAAACGTCTGCAAATAAAATAAAAAACATTTGAACTAAAAAATATCAAAATTTATTTATTTACTTTTATGTTTTTAAAGTTTATCTTAATTCGAATATATTTTTTACCCCGTATTCATTTTAGAGAAATTGTGGCACTTTAAAAAACTGGTATTGCACAAACTTTGTTATTGTAAACCGAAAAAACTAAAACGATTGTACGATTAAAATCAACAAAGATATTTTATGTATGCACCCAGCCTGAATAATTTCTAATAGTAACGAATCAAATATATTAATCAACAAAATATTTTTACAAAAGTCTTATTTGCAACCCCTTGCATTTTTATTGCTATAAGCTCCAATTTTATTTAAACTGGGTATGCTTACCAGCAAAATTAGAGGCATTTTTTCTTGAAAACGCGCATTTTTTCAGTCTATAGTTTGATAGTTGGCTCGCACAAAATATGTTGTTCGTTTTCTTTGCGTCTCATGAAGTTAAACATAAACGCACAGACTAATTTTAAAGTCAATTTAGACCATTATTTGATACTGGGCAAAAAAAACATCCATCTTTCAACTATATAAGAATTATGTGTGTGTGGCGCCGAAATTCCTTCAACATTGTTCATTAAACGGATTATGTCTAAACTCACTTTGAAGTATTATAAAGTAAAGGAGTAATTGGAAGAAATGGTGAAAAATAGAATATCTCTTCACCTCTAAATTTAATTAAGAATAATTTCATAAGCCAACAGTTCGCTCTTTCTTTCAGAAGAAAAGCAGAATTATTTATGAAAAAAGTCAAATTGAATTACCAAAGCTTAGGTTCGAAAGTTTACATAAAATATACTGGGAGGATAAAATAAAAGTAATTGTATTTTGGGTTTTATAAATTCTTCTAAGAAGTTTTCAGGTTTTGAATCAACCATATAACGTTATAATACCATAATTACTTTCTTCATCTCATTTAAGAAATTTAAAATTTAATTATGTATGGCTTTAATAAACTTATTCCTTGCAACATAGAAACAATCTAATCCTCGTTTGTTCAAAAACCATAAAATTTGGAATGAAAAAATATTATTTTATTTATTCAAGAACAAAAAAAAATTATTTATATTTTTAAAGTAGTTTACCTTCATTAGAAACACAAATTTAGAAATCTAATTAAATTTAAATTGTGATGCAACGAAATTCATTGCATAAGACTCTTAATACAAAGTAAGAGACATGAACTACCTTTGCAAAACAGCTCGCATACATTTGCCACAGCTGTTGCAGGACATATGCAACATGCTTTATTGGTTTCACAATATTTTAACTGACTTTATCATACAAAATAACTATAAGTTTCATTTGTAATGTGAATATGCCAGAAAAGTTTTTTTTTTTTAAATCTGAACAACTTAAAGCTGATTAATCTAATATTTTTAATTATTTGAAAGCAATCTAATACACTTTGTTTTACGCATATGTTTTTTTTTTGTTGTTCTTTTATAACACGCAACCTCTAAGAGAAGTCTGCAAGCTTTCAATGCATAAACCGATTTTTTAAAAAGAAAAATTAAAAGAAGTTTTGAAAAATTGCTATCTTATGACAAGCAGAAAGTGTCATATGCGAGTTTTTATAGACTTCAGAAATGATAAAACGTGTAGCAAGAACTCTTACAGATTATTTCATTACTTAAGTGAAAGATCCTAATTGCTGGAATAGTTAGTTTAATTGACGAACAACGGTTTATGCTTTTTCACATTTCAGAAATGATAAAATATCTTTCAAAACAATTTTCCTACTATTTTTGTGTTAAATCCCGGAAAAGAATAAAAATAAAAAATGAAAGTGTGAAACAAAAATCATTGAGATTGTTCGCAATTGAAAAAGGAACCAATTGCGTTCTAAAAATAGACTCAGAAGTGTCGAGAGTCCTTTCTAAATATTCCTTAAACTGTAATGTAAAACCAGATAATATTGCCAAATGAGGTTATTATCATTAATATTATATGCATACGTACGACTGTTACGTACGTGATTGTTGGTTTCCCTATTTTATAGGTTGTTGGTTCAAGATAATAATCCCACTAGCTGTAGTGTAATGTTTATTTTTTCTTTTTTTTTGTATTCGGTTAAACTATTTTCCAGGTTTCGAAGTAAAACAAGTTACTGGCACTTCACAAAGCTGCCAGGAACGCTGCCAGCGCTACTAGGAATCATATTTTTAGTGAGACTCAGCGCTAGATTTTCAGCAATGTAATTGACAAATAAGTTAACTATAATTGTATTTATATCTGACCAAATACTTTTTTAAAAAAAATTAAAAACCTCAAAATTTATTATATTCAATCATTAATTTTAAGCAAATTTAATTTTTAATAATAAAAACAAGTTACATTTGTGTTAAACTCTCGCAGTGCGCTGAATAATTCAAGGAACATATTTGACACGCCAGGAAATTTTTATAATTTGTTTTCGTAAAGGTGACAACTTCGAACATTGCTGAAAGGAAAAGGAGATCACAGCTAACAAAGCCTTGGGAAATTGGGTTTATTAATTAAATCGTCATAGGTGTCAAGTTTTGTAAAAGAAAACTATGGATGTCTAATAATTAGTTTTCCCAATTTGGGAATTGAGGAACTTGGTGTTTAAAGGTAATTTTTTTTTTCTTGAGTTATTCTTGTCTTGATATGAGCACAATTTTTTACAGTCTGTATAATTGAATTAATTAGACGCAATGGTTAGGGTGCTAGCCTTTGGAGCTGCTGGGTTCGGATTCGAATTCCGGTAAGGCATGGATGTTTGTGTTTGTCAATAAATGTTGTTATTTGTTTATGTGTTTATGTCGTCCTTCGTTGTGTCTCTTGTGACTGTCTCTTCTGGCGAGCTGGGTAACGGACTATAAAGCCTATGCTCTTCCCCTTTAGAGGGCGCACTCACTGTCATTTGTCATAATTGAATTAATTAATATATTAGAGGCTTATTGTAAAGTATATAGGGTCATATTATAGAGAGTGTTCAAATGTAGGAAACCAGTAAAATTATGTTTTTAACTTGTAAAAAACATTATAACATTATGTTCTTAAAATATTGAATTTTAAGTAATGTATAAACTTTATTTAAAAACTATTCAGGGAACACGTAATCACAATATAATTTATTTCGATTATAAATTGGTTTTAAAAGGACATTTTTAAAAAGATACTTAAAACTAGCACTTAACTAAATGTCAAAATTTTCTTCCTTGCAAATGTTTACATCTAGCCACCAATTCCCACAGGCACCCCACCAATTTCAAAAGATACAATTAACAAAAGAATCGTTTTAAAACCTTTCATTTATTTGGCAATGAACAAATAATGAAGAGAAAAATTCATTTGAAAGCCTCTAAACACACTTGGTATTTAAATTTTAAAAAAATTCGTCGTCTTTAGAGTGCTTGGGGATGGGATTTGAAACATGAGAATTAACTCATTGTTGACCAAGTTCATTAAAATGGGAAATAGATTTACAAAATACCTGGTTGAACCTTTTTAGTAGAAATGAATCTTTGGTATAAACACATGGTTAGTGGGGCTTTTAGCCAATTTTTTACTTTGTCGCCAACAAATATAAATATTGTCTTAAAGTTTGTACATGTGTAATGCCTTAAACTAAAGAAACATTGTGAATTATGTTTTAGCAGTTACAAAACTAAAGTATCATATTTTGTTTACTTTATATTTGCCTTAGGTTCATTGCGACTCTGTGGAGTCAAAAGTCCTCGTGCTGCGCTGCGAACGATTTATCTCGAAGATATAGCTTTGGGTGTTTGCTCAAGTGTCGACCTCTACACTTAGCCATAGTTATGTGCTTAAGATCCACATTTATGTTAAAAAATAGACAGCCGAAAACGTAAAACCTACCTATAACGTTAACCTAAAAGCACCTACTTAAAAAATGCATTTTCTTTAATTAACTTATTAGCATTGCCTAGTAAATAGTGTGGAAGTTTAAAAAAATCAACAGTATTTCTACAACATAACTTCATCGTGGTCAATCATCTTCTTTGGTATACTTTCTATTCAAAACTTTCTAAATACCCGTTTCACCTACAAACATTTCATGATGAATTGTATCTCTAAGCTTACATTTCGTTTGCATGAGCATTTGATTAGATTACAATTGAACCACCCAGATGCTAGCTTGAAATCGTAAAAAAAATTGATTTGGCAACGAATCGTAATAAACTCCGATAATTAGGCACTTCTCATTTCTTTTTCTCCTCAATCTTTGACGTAGGTCTTTCTTTTATTTGCTGAATCTAACTTTCATTGCTCGAAGTCCCGCCCACATTTCTTAATAAAATGGACAACCCCTGCTATTTCATTAAGGTACTAAATTTATATCTATGATAGGATTTAGGATAGCGCTTAGTGCAATACGACTTTAAAGCTTTTAGTTTGAACGCAAAAAAAGACATTAAAGCTAGTCGATGAAAATATATATAATTAAATTTTATTGTTGAGAAGGTATTTTATGGTGCCGAATTGAGTTTGAATAACAAATGAAATTCTATGCATTTTTTTTGTAAAAATGTGAGGCTATAAATTGTAAAACATATAATTAAGCTTATTTTTATAATAATTGCGACATATTGATTTGTAAAAATGAAACCTCTAAGAATCTTACGCATTATAAAAATATATAGTGATGTCCAGAAATGTTATGATTATTGAAAAAGTATTTGGTAGGAAACTTTAAAATACTTTTAGAAAGAAATTGTACCAAAGTAATATTTGAGTATGTAATTACGTGTTACTACTATTGTGTAAGTATGCTATATAACACTCTATGTTCAAAAGTATTGTTACATATGACGCATAAACTTCTACTTTGTCTACAGCGAATGTAATTGTTTTCATTGCATGGAAATTTTTCATTGTATTGAATTAGATATTAAATTATAATTTTTTACATTTTAAAATTTATTTCTGTATTTAGTAGTAAGCTGCAAAATATAACTCAATACATGACCTTTAAAAACTATAATTAAACAAAATAAGTGTCGGATTTTTTAGAGGAAATTTAGTCAGGTGATCGTTTTAAACGTCTGTTTTCTAAGGTAGTTTTAAGCTATTTTTAAGATAATATCAAACGGAATATTTATAAGCCTTGTACTATCTGAGATATTCAAAATATTATATTACTCAAATTATGCCATATCTTTCTTTATTTTAAGTTTATTTAACATATATATTAGTTGCATAACGAAAACATAAAATAATAAACTTTTTGCCACAATAAGAAATTCTAAACAGCATATCAACTTCCAAACTTAATCCGTAACAATTCTTTTTTCCCCACGAGATAAACAAATCCCCTAACAACAAAATAAACGCAAAATCATTTCCCGGTTTTCACTCAATTTCCTATCCACACTCATGTTTGAGAGGAAAATTAAATAACTAAAGAAAATTTCTTTATGAAAAGAAACACAACACCCTTGAGAATAAGAAAAGAAAAGCAAGAATCAAAAGAAAAAGGGGGCAAATCTAAGACTTAGTGAAGGAAAAAAAAGGACTGAAGCAGCAAATTCTTGGATTGTCCTAAGCATTTATGTCTGACTCTAAAAAACTAATGATTCTTTAATGTGTATTTTCGCAAGGCTTGCGAATTCCCCACCTTACCCTTAAGCTCACAATATTTTACGTTTTCGTGATCCAGCAATGTGAAGTGATTTTTTACTTCTGCCTCATTTCCTATTTTTGGTATTTTAAGGGGAATGAAAAAGTGACACGCAAAGAAATTGTTTTTTAGGGGCCTATTTTCTTTGGACCCCGCTTTAATCTTTCTCCCGGGCGTTTGAACATCGATTTAGAGGCTGTGAAGTTGCTAATAGACATTTAAGTCTTTGTTTTTATTTGCAAGGCTTTAATGGAAAGATTTTATAATGGTTGCTTTTGGGTGCACTTGCTGAATATGTAAATGATTCATTTTTTTTTTAAGTAGCTAAAGTAAGTTGTTAAATCAAACAAAACTAGGATATGTTAAAACTTTATGCTAGAGGTTTTGGTACATAAAAGAATCATTACTACTTTTTTTATTAAAAAAATTAAGGATGATTATTAGCTTATGTAAAATAAAGTCGGGTGCACATTAGTTGCGATTTATATGGTTTAACTAAAAGTTTCAATGTAATAACTAATATTTATCCCTTAATATTACTTTTAACCAAACGTGTAATCAAAATACTAGAATTAAGTTAAAATTTATTTTTACATAGGTAATAAATTCTTTATTCATTAGTTTACCAATATGCTATTGCACATAGAACAATATGTTTAGTAAAATGGTACCACTTAACAATTGTTGTTCTAAAAGAATTAAAAGCAATACAGAAAGGAAATTGGCCAATATATAAATAAATATGTGTTTCTTTGTACCATTCTCAGGATATACCAAAATAGTTATATGATACGATGCATGATTATCGTTTAGAATGTAAAGCATACAGCTGAAATGCATAAAAAACAACATTTCATACATTATAAGAAAATATTTTTGAGACACAAAATCAGCATCTAGGTGTCCAGTTTAAGAATATCATATATACGACATTATCCTGAGTTGACACCCAGCGCCCCGATATTTCTTACTGTGAAACTACTTGCATCCCGTGATCGAAGTAAACCCGATGTAAATAAAATAAATTATATAATTGAAAGAAGACTTTACACTCTTCCAATAATGAAAACTGAAGAAAGAAGTATTCAGTGATGAAATGATAATCACATTTTTCAGATTCCTTGTAATCTGAGCGTCAAAATTGGTTGCGAGAGCCGCCTAGATGGTGCCACAAAAAAAAGGCTTTCAGTTCTTGGGAATATGCCGAGTCTGCAAAGGCTTGCTAGCCAATATTGCAGCCAAATTGGAAAAAAAAAATAATAATAACCTTACTCCCCCTATAATATATCTACACTTCAATGTAAACCAACATATTGTTAATGTTGTAAAAGTGCTTCGATTTACTTAAATGAATTTTAATTTACCTGCAAGACAAATCTTCTCAAAGTAATTGAAATTCCCATTCTGCTGCAGCTTGGTATCCGAAGACGAGCCTACGCTTTCCGAATTGTACTGGCAGGACCCCTTCTTGTAGTCTATGGTGACAGACCGGCATCGGCGCTCCCTCTTGCACCTAACCATGCAGTCTTGAGGGGTGAGGTCGGACGTGATGAAGTAAGGTTTGGAGTTGAGCATGATGCCGGAGACCATCTCGAAGTGAATTTCGCTTGCATCGCAACCTGGTGATATAGGATATATTAGTAACATACATGAGTTATAATTCAAAATTGCTATCATTAATTGGCTATGCAGTTGTTATCAGTTTGTAAGGCATAGTTGTATTTGGAATCTATGCGTAGTTATCAATACTACATAATATATCTACTGTAAACCATTTTCTGCAATTATTATATAAAAAATATTTGTAATAACCGTGTACGTTATATGATTTACATAAATAGTGTTTAAAAATAGTTTCGGTATGAATAATATAAAAATGTCTATGCGTATCACATAATAAAGTTTGTTGTGAAACATTTATCATTTTTGTTAGAGCACTTAAAACTCGATTCCTTTCACCTTTACTGCAATATTTTTTAATTAATGTTTTTAAAACAAGCATTTTCTTAAAACAGACATTCCTATTAATTGCAATCGAATCTGAATGATTTGTTCTCCAGTCCCCAATTGCAACAACGTTCTCAGCCATCGATCCCAAATATCTTCATACTTTCACAACACCCTTAACACAAAAACATAAGACCTCTCTATCACATCCTACCTTCCACACTCCTGGTAATCTCATAATAATCGAGGCTCCTCGAACTCTGCATGCTACCAGGATTCTGCACCAGGCCGTCCCGGTTCTGGTGGGTTAATCCGCAATAGAGCTTGCCTTCCAGTCGACCGGACAGGAAGGCTCGACAAGGAAAGAGGACGTTGTTGATGCAGAGTTCTCCGCATTCTTCCGCCGCAACGCCCTCGTACTCCACCAGGCTGGAGGGGTGTTCGACGTTGACGAGGGGGATGATGTCGGGAGCTGGGGTTTCAGGTTCTATGGGGGAAAGTGTTGTAGTGTCTTGTTATTGTGGATAATAAAGGATATTAGAAAATATAATATGAGTTGAATGATATATTTTAGTTTTTGTTACTTTATGAGAAGTGGAAATATGGATCATATTTAAAAAAAAAATAGTAGTTAAACTTTGTGTGCAAATGTTATGTTATGAAATACAAGTCAGTAGTTTATCCTTAACACTATTTATACATCAATCTGACATTTTTATAAATGAATATTTTCAACGTGGCTTATGTAACATATATTATAAAGTTAGTGCTTGGATTTTATCTTCAACGGAAAATAGTCATTATGAAAATTAAATACTTATTTAAAAAATAACTTTAAAAAAAAAGTACATTTTGTCTGACGGGTGGATATTCATCCAAAATAAATGTTGAAATACAATCCGTATTTTTTGCAATGAAGAAAAACGAGATTTTATATTATGATGAGATCTCTTGCTTATGTAACCCAAAAAAGAAGATTGACACGAAGAAGAAAACAAAAATCTACGAGTTTTCTGATTAAGTTTACCTAAATAAATGAAACATAAGACTAATATTCTAAACAATTTATGTTATACAAATTAAGTTGCACTAAATATAAATTTTAAAAACTGAAAGTTAACCTTTATTTTAAAGGGAATGGAGAGTTATTAATGGTATTCACGATGTCGGCATTAAAGGTTAGAACATTAACCAGTAGATTACAATTGGTCTGTATATATTGCTCAAAGCTTAAAATAACTAAATTTTGAGTGCATGTTAAAAAATTTAGTATTACGAAAACTTTAATAATGTTTCCATTTCTCTTATAGGTACCTTTTTGATAAGGACACGTCACGTCAAAGTACTCCACTGACGCTGAAACCGACTTCTTAAATTGCGCTTTTCTGTCGAACCTGTCATGTCGACTAAGTCTACACTCAGCCGTCTTTGAATCAAACTCGGCAGACTTGCAGACAAAACTCTTGATTGCAATGCAGGCTTCGATGCACGAAATGCGTGAAGTGTTGGAGATTACATGATGGTTGTTGTCTGTTAATTCCATGCCTCTTAGAGATTCGGCTACGAAAAGTCGGTCACAAGCACCTGTGAGCAAAGAGTTTGAGATAATTACAAGACTCTTGATGTTTTTGGAGATTTTGCATGAATTTTTATTATATTGTTTAATACTTATGTATGTTTAAAAAATATATTTCAAATTACTATTCAATCTACATTTCAAATAATAGGTTTTGAATTCGTTCAATGTTCCATATGTTCTTGAATATACATTAAGAAATAACAATAATATTTTTACTTTATATATATATTTTTTTGAATTTTTATTTTTAAAGTTTTATATTTTTAAGTAAATTAAGAATAATGAAAAGCAAGTGTAAATTATATATTTCCTTTTTAATAACAATAATCAATGATTATTTTTTTATCAATTTATTTTTTTGGGGAAAATATATTTTTATTTGAAAAAATTTAGTTTTATAAATCGATAAGCATAAATAAATTATTTTAATAAGAATGGGTAATTTTTTTAAAAAAAAACTTAGGTATTGATTATACATCTTCTGATCTGAAAATAAAGACAACTCCTCTTACTTACCTTTGACACACACTTTTTCCAAATAATACGTCCCAGACGCCGGTAACAGCGATTTCCCCTGCCGGTCACCAGCGTTATCAGACGCCTCGTCAGTTGTCAGTCTGCACTCGGTGCTATTACCAATTCTCATGAACAACAGAGATCTGCAAGCGGCATCGTTGAGACACGAACGCGTGCATTCAACGATGGACGTCGACGTCAGCGTTTTGTAGGAGTTCGTGGAGGGAAAGGCGTTTGTGGAAAGGATGAAAGAGTCCAGGGTCCCGCGTGGGCATTTGGCATCTGGAAATACAGAGTGTTGATTATATTTACTTTTTAAGCGTTAATCCCAGCTTTTTCCATATATTATGCAAAATTTTATTTTCGATATATACTTTTAGAAAATAACATAACATATAAATGATGATATTTTAAAGATATTCTAATTTTTTCGCTTGGAAATGATTTTGAAAGATCTTTCCTTCAAAAAGTAAATTCTTATTATTACTTCTTGAGCTTATTATTTCTATTCTTGTTCTTATTATTTCTAAACAAACATTTAAATTATTAAACATTATTTTTAATATTAATGCAAAGAAAACAACTATACATTATTGCAAGTTTTTGAGCCGTTCGGAAGTTTAAGGAGTAGAAATTGGATATCAATAAAACGAGATATTATTTATTTCGTAATAACCCCCCCCCCTCTGATAAATTTATCTTAAATCTTTAATTAGAAGAACAGGCTTCAAAATGTTTTCAATCTTCATAAGTACTAAATAAAGAAAAATTATGCAATATTATTTTATAGTCTTGTTGTTGATATTTAATCAGTGTGTTTTAGTCATATTTCAAATATTTCTTTAACTCTTACATAATTAAATCCCTTATTTAATTTGTTTTATAAATTATTTTATGTTTATTTTACATGTGATAAAATAAGATTATTTTCTTCTGTGAGGAACAAAACAGTTTAATAAAAACGCAATTTTACTTGAAAGAAAAATTATTTGGTTCTTACTATTTTCAAATTATGCTAATAAAATTTTAAAATGAAGTTGATGAGAAGAATAACAAGAATTGAATTTACATATTAAACATCATTGCAAAGAAGCAGATTTTACTAAAAACTTTTTAACAAAATACGTTCTGTATAAGTTTATTTTTTTTATTTTGAAAAAAAAAGAAAAACCTTTTACCTGCACAAATTGTGAGCGCAAAAAATCCTGAGAATAGCAAAAGAAATATTTCCATCTTCAAAAGCAGATCCTAAAAATAAATTAAATATCACATAAAAGCATATTATAATAATAATTCAACTAAACAGTACGTTTGCGTACGACTACCTATTTGTTGGTTAACTAGAAAAATTTTAACAACTTGCATTTAATGTATGTTGAGATGCTCATTCTTTGTTACTTATATTTCGTTATACTCTGAAAATGGCAGTTGCAAAGTTTTGTAAAAAGTTATCAAATTTAAATACGTCGCACATTAAAACGATCCGAGTAAATATTGTTTTAAACTAGCATTTACTAATTTCCGAATGAAACACCTTGTGCTCATTTTTGAGCATGCCCATATTTCAGTAACTCGAATACGAACCGATGCCTTCATGAGAAAATTCCATCGTAAACATTATCTACAAATTTACAATTTCTTAATATTATAAATAAAAAAAATTCTATTAATTCCCCAAACAAGATCTAATCAAAATCTCATTACCATATTTACAGTACCAAAGTTTTACAAACAAAATCCCGCTTAACAAACAATTAAACACTAACAATCCTCCAAAAATCCCTAAACTCTCCCCAAATGATGACGAGATTAATGTCACGCACAACTCTATACCATAGTGCATAAAGGGCCAATGATACATGCCACTAATTGTGACATTGGCCCTCTTAGGGAATGATGCAAAATTGTTCCCACAAACTACAAACAATCCATGTTTCTAAAAGTTCGTCCGTTTACTCATTAAGTTGGAATCTTTAGCAGGAATATAAGAATAAATGAGGGTAGAGGGTAAATTATGTCTAACACCTATATGCTCTGGAATATCACGTTCCGTATCTACCTTGTAACATTAAGATCAAAAAGGGCCATTGTCTTATGTTGTAGCAAGGAACATGTGCCTTGTTATACCAAAATATGATTTTAGTCTTACAAACAATTCGTGTGTTTCTACTCTCTGAGAAAGAGAAGAAACCTTGGGGTACTACAGTTGGCTGCACTGCAAAAAAAATTCTGTGAATTTTACAGTAAAAAGTACTGGCACCCAGGGCGCCAGCACTATTTACTGTAAAATTTACAGTACTATTGATTTTTTAACTACTGTATTTTTAGCAGTACTAAGTACTGTTTATGGTTAAGTATTTATTGTGAAATATACAGTAGTAATACGGTTTGACTATAGTAAGTTTTACACTACTTAGTAGTGTCGTTTCGATATTTTTTACTGTAAAATTCATGGTACAATTAATTTGTAACTGCTGTATTTTTTACAGTACAAAGAACTGTGTTTGGTTCAGTAGTCGCTGTAAAATATGCAGTAGTAGATTGATTAAACTACTGTCGATTTTACACTACATAGTAATGTTAGCGAGATAGTTTGACTGTAAAATTTACAGTATTATTAATTTGCAAGTACTGTATTTTTTATTTACACTATGGTTTTTAGTATTTATTGTATTATTTACAATTAGTCCTGATGACACGTTTGATTTTTCCTTTACTACCAGGGAAACAAGTATTTTCAGGCTTTTCCTATTTTGAACACAGGAATAAAACAAGAGTAATTAACATTAATGTCCTCACAGTAATTGTGAAGAGTTCTCAATAGAATTTCAGTCCTCACTTAACAAAAATAACTTTTATTATTGCCTACTTATACAACGTCGCTTTATAAACTAATTTTACTAATTTTAACACTTGAACCACAGGTTCACCAAGCATAAAATATTTTTAAAGTAAATAAAAAAGCAGCTTCTCACACAAAATTCTTTCATGGAATGTCAATTCTTCGAAAAAATAAACACATAGTCTCCATGGCAACCGTTTTCGCCAAACGATATAAAATATATTTTAATTGTTCGTGCTAGAAATAAATAAATATTTTCAGACGATCTCACATCCTCCCACCTTGAGTTGTGGAAGTTCCACGACTCAACTTCACACTAAAGATCTAGTCTCTTAGGGATTTTTGCAGTCCAACTTTTCTTGTCCTTGCTGGAGCACTTCAGATCAGCTTTCTTGGTAGAGACTATTTTCGTACGTAACGCTTCTTCATCCAGTGGAAATGATGAATCGCTCGAAGAAATTTCCAAACTGAAGATGCGCTGAATGGGACGAAGAATCTCTCCACGCGACGTTTTGAGTTTGAAGAGCCGACAAACTCCATCTTTTCCAGGTAGAACTTCTGTTACTTTTCCCAGAGGCCAGTCGATGCGATTGGTGTTGTCACTTTTTATGAGCACAATGTCCCCCACATTTATCTTCGAGGTTTTACTTTTTTCACACCTGCGTATCAATGATCCAAGATATTCAGACCGAAACCTTTTTCGAAGGTTTTCCTGCAAAGCTACTCTGTACTTGACGCGCTTGTTGAGACTTTTATGATCAGCGGTATCACAGTCAGGAACCCCCGATAGCTTGATATCCTGAAGAAACATGGCAGGTGTAAGAGGGACAAGTTCTGAGTCACATTCGTCTATGTAGGTTAAGGGGCGAGAGTTTATTACAGATTCGCAATCACAAAGAACAGTTATTAATTCTTCATGTGTTAGACTTGTTCTTCCTAGTATTCTTCGCAAAAGACCTTTAAGCACACTGATGAGCCGCTCCCACCATCCTCCCCACCAGGGTGAAGAAGGGGGATTAAACTTCCATTTGATTGGATGAAGAACATTATCACTGCAGATGCGGTTCCAATCTAAATTTTTAAGCAAGTTGGAAGCCCCGACAAAATTAGTTCCATTATCACAATAGATTGTTTCACACCTGCCTCTCCGGGCTATAAATCTTCTTAGAGCTAACATAAAGCTTTCGGTTGAAAGTGATGTCACAAGCTCTAAGTGAACTGCTCTATACACGGCGCACGTAAAGATACACACCCAAGCCTTCTTTCCGTCCTTCAGAAATAGAGGGCCCGCTAAATCAGTTCCACAAATCTCGAACGCATTGGCTTGACGTACTCGATCTTCGTGCAACGGAGCAGATACAGCTTCACAACCTTTAGAGGAAAATCTTTTGCACGGGATACATCTTGAGATAGCTGATTTCACAGTTTTTCTTCCATTCAATATCCAAAAATGCTCTCTCAAGATATTCAGAAGAATTTGAGTTCCGGCATGACTATTTTCGATGTGATGGGAAAGTATTAACCTCTTGACAACTTCGTGATTGGATGGGAGAATAGCTGGTTCTCTAAATTCCTCTGTATCTTCCATCAGAACAATTTTCGTTTTCAGTCGTATTATGCCGTCAGCATCCTTATACGCACTCAGCGTTTTGAGCTTTTCGTCATGTTCGTTAACAAGAGATTCTGCTTGGATCAACTTTATCACTTTTTTCTCAGCTTCTCTATATTCTTCGGTGTCCAGAGATCCTTTCTTCCTGTGCTGAACATTGCGTTGACAGTTTGTAACAAATCTCAAAATCCAACCCACTAATTTTACAATCGATTGGTATTTCGAGAAACGCTCATAAAACCATCCGGTAGACGAATTCTGCTTAATGGAAACCAAGGCCGGAACAGAGCTTTTCTTCTTTTCCTTTAGTATTTCCTCTTCATCAAGCTCAAAATCAATGTGCGCTTCTTTGTCTTCATAAGAGCCTAACCATCTTGGCCCCTCCCACCATCTACTTTTCACTAAAGCACTTGCTTTACATCCTCGGGAGGGCAAGTCTGCAGGGTTTTCAACTCCAGATATATGACGCCATGAAGAAGCTACAGTGATCCTACGAATCTCCTGAACCCGATTATTCACGAAAATTGACCAATTTTCTTGCTTCTTGATCCAGGTAAGAACAGTTGTAGAATCACTCCAATAGAAACATTTAACGTCGGTCCAGCCAAAGGCATCTAACACAGATTTCGTTAACCTTGCTCCAATCAGTGCCGCAAGAAGCTCCAATCTAGGTATTGTTGCGACTTTTGAAGGGGATATACGGGATCTCGAGGTTAAAAAATGCACTTTTTTGCAATCTTCTTGTACAAGATAAACAACGGCGGCATAAGCGTCTTTGCTTGCGTCGCAAAAGGTATGAATGGAGAAGCTTCCGAGATCTTCCGAAGTAACGTTTATCCAGCGGGGAATGATAACTTTCTCCAATTCTCTAAGATCCTCAAACCAAAGCATAAATTCTTCTCGAAGGGTTCCGGTTATTTCGTCGTCCCATCCTAAGGATAATTTCCAGGCTTTTTGAAGCATGAGCTTGGGGCAGAGCATTACTGGAGAAGCGAATCCGAATGGGTCAAACACTTTGTGAGCTACTGACAACATAGTACGTTTAGTGACGTTATCAACATTTACTTTTTCCAACCAGCTGACGCTCAGCGATAAACTGTCTTCAGTTTTATCCCATTGAAGACCTAACAATTCCGTTTTATTAGAGGCTCCGGTTTCTGTCGTTGAATACTCCCAATCTCTGAGTATGAAACCACCTGTCTTCAGTAGGTCATTAGAAACATCTATCAATCGCTTCAGATCTACTTCATTATGGACACTAGTTACAAGATTATCCACATAAAAGCTCTTCAAAAGACACTGAGTAACGAAAGGGTCAACGGCGACATTCTGTTCAATGTGATACTTCAATACAGCTCCTAATAGGAACGGACTGCTGCGGACACCAAAAACTACTCTGGCATGGCGGAAAAACTTATAATTTTCACAAGATTTATCAGTCCACCATAGAAATCTCAAGTAATCTCTGTCTTCTCTACTAAGACTGATTTGCAGAAAAGCCTTCTTTATATCCGCAATCACACCAATCTTTTTCTCTCTAAACCGTAATAAAATATCAGGCATGAGCTCAATCAAGTTCGGACCACTATGTAAAGAGTCATTTAGTGAAGGATATCCCTTGACTCGAGCAGAGGCATCAAAAACCGGTCGTATAGGAGTAGTCTTACTAGCCTTGATGACAGGTCTATGCGGTAGATAATTAGCAGACAAAGACATTTCTTCATCTGGTACTTCTTCGATAATCCCTTCACGAAGCCAATCTGAAAATATTTGCTCATAGCTGTCATATAATTTTTCTTGAAGCAGCTTCTTGGTCGTAGTTTCTAATCTTCTTTTAGCCTGTTCAAGATTATCAGCTAATGGCACACTGTTATCCAACCAAGGCAAGTGAACTTCATAACGATTATCCTCATTGTACCTAATAGTTTGAAGGAATTGTTCTTTAGTCAAATCTTCTTGCTCTCTCTTAGAGAGCTTTTCAATAGGATCCTGGATCCCTATGGAATCGAGTTTCCAATAGTCTGAAATGTCAAATTCTTTGACGAAAAGTGATGTCACCAGCATAGCATTGCTTGAGGTTGCTTCATTTTCAGGAACTTTTCCTAAGAGAGTCCAACCAAGTAAAGTCTCAATGGCTACCAATCCGCTTGACAAGACTCTTCGTTGGCCGGTCAAAATCTTTCCAAAAATGTCAGCCCCTATAAGAACTTGTACGGGTTGTGGCTTTTCTCCAACATCACTTAAAGATATATCCATATTCTGAAGCTCTTTTATCCATGGACCCGAATTCACAGGTGAGATATCATTGCAGATTGTAGCTTGATCTAATGCTTCAAAGTTGCACGTGAAGTTGTTCTTCATATTTCTCAACCTGATTCTGTAGCCTGTATGAGCAAATTCTCCGGTTTTAACTCCGCCAAAGAGAGAGTGTATCAGAGTCTCTTTCTTCACTGTTGTGTATCCCATGTCTTCGGCGAGATTTTTCACAATATAAGAATTTTGAGAGCCGGTGTCCAGAACTATTCGCACGACAACTTCCTTTTTATCTGAAATAAGCTTGCATTTCAGCGTTTGTAAGAACACTCTAGGACCGGTACTTATATTTGCCATGTTAACTTCGTCAACGACTTCATTTTCTTCTGTCTTCTTTTCTTCAATTTTTCTTGCTTCATTTGTTTCACACATCAAGGGTACATGTTTTTTCCCACAAATACAACATCTCAGAAATGCACGACATCTTCGGACAGGGTGACCAGGTGCCAGGCAGGCAAAACAACAATTCTTTTCTCTAAGAATTCTTTGTTTTTCCGATAAACTCATCTTTTGTGCGGAAAAACAGTCTGCACTCGAATGAGCTTTATCACAGAAAACACACATCTTTTTCGTTTCCTGAGTATGAGAAGTCGTGAAAAGTCCGGAAGCCGTTGGCGTGTTATTCTTTTTTACCCTCTGATCAAATTTTTTACCTTTGAAGCAATTGTTTTCTTTCTTCTGGTTCAAGCCAAAACCTTGCATCGCTAAACAAATCCTTTCCTCGGATTCCACTTCAGATTTTAGGAATTTCAGCAAACCATTTAGTCTTTCTTGTGGATCACCATTGTGGTTGAAATCTGGACCTCTTTGTCTTTGCCATGCTCTAAGTATATCTTCAGGCAAACATGACTCAACTAACGGGTGAAGAAGAGCAGCGCTTTTATCCGTTGTTACGCCAAGAGTCTCTAGTGCACGAATCTGGGATTCTAAATTATCGTAAAGTGCGCATAGATTTATGGGAGAGCTTCGCGCAGCATTTTGGATGACCAGATTTAACAGTTCGCGAACATAAAATTCAATTAGTAAATCATTTCGACCGTAACGAGATTTTAAAGATTCGATGGCTTTTTCGTAGTTGGCGCCGGTTGGCGGAAAACTTTCAACAACCTCCCGAGCTCGCGACTTACTAACAGTACACTGTATCAAGTATTGAAACTTATTTTCTGGCGCAATATCTACATCATTATGTACATGCTCGAATTGACTCCAAAACGGCAGCCAGTCCTTTAAATCTCCAGAAAATTGTCTTAATTCTAATTTAGGCAAATTGAATTTCTTTTTGACGTTACCTGTTAACTCTGCAGTTTCCTCGGGAGCATCCAACGCTCTTCGGGCATTTATTCTGGCCAATTCTAATTCATGTTGCCTCTGACGTTCTACATCTTGCCTTTGACGTTCTTCGTCTTGAAGCCTTCTATCTTCTTCGTCTTTGCGCCTTTTCTCTTCTTCGTCTTGGCGAATTTTCTTTTCTTCGTCTTGGCGTTTTTTCTCTTCTCTTTGCTGTCTTTCAGCAACAGTTGTTTCGAACACAGAAGTAATAAAATTTGGATCTGCTTTGTATTCATCACTGTTCAAAATTTCTTCTTTCAGTGCAAAAATCGTAGTTTTAGATGGTAAGGACCCGATAATCTCTTGGCACAAGTACAATAAATCTTCTTTTTTAAAGCCTTTAACTGCTTGAAACATTTTGAATTCGCTTACCAGGTCCTGTCGCGGACGCCAGATGTGAAGAGTTCTCAATAGAATTTCAGTCCTCACTTAACAAAAATAACTTTTATTATTGCCTACTTATACAACGTCGCTTTATAAACTAATTTTACTAATTTTAACACTTGAACCACAGGTTCACCAAGCATAAAATATTTTTAAAGTAAATAAAAAAGCAGCTTCTCACACAAAATTCTTTCATGGAATGTCAATTCTTCGAAAAAATAAACACATAGTCTCCATGGCAACCGTTTTCGCCAAACGATATAAAATATATTTTAATTGTTCGTGCTAGAAATAAATAAATATTTTCAGACGATCTCACAGTAATAATGTGAATGCATTTTTATAATCTATTTAAAATGTTGGGATTGCAAATGTTAAAAATAAGCTACTGAAAAATTATTTAATGAATACCATAAGTAGGAAAAATAGAAAAATCTTATAATTTTTTCTAATTAATTCTACAAAACATTATAAAACTTACTTCTGTATTGGAATTCTCATTTTTAATTGTCGAGATAGTAAAATAGGTCTGTTTCATTTTATAAAGATACAATGGTCTTCAAAAAATTTAAATAAAATAAATTTTTTCAAGCATGACATAAATCTTTTTATTAAACACACACAAAAGAAAAAAGCATACACACACAATATAAATTGTTTTTAAATTACACACAGAAACAAAGGAGGGTGGGGAGCAAGGAACCACTCCCTAAACATAAGCAATTTGCCACCTTTTCCTCTTTAATAAAGTTAAAATTTTTTTATATGTATAAATTTATACTATCCAAACTAATTGCATAACGCCCATCATATGTACGAACAAACTAGAAGGAAAATATGTCCAACAAACTCATTTCAGTTAATTCGAAATGATAACAAATCTTATTTTTTTTTTAATTCGACCACCCCTTCTTGAAAATTTACCCTTCAAATACTCACACAAATTCGTAAAAAAAATTAAATGAATGACAGAATATGTAAAAAAAAAAAAAAATACTCATCAATGACAAAATCTAATGTTGGTGTTTTATCCAACTTTTTCAGAAAGAATAATTATAAAAATTAAAATGTGTAAGTTTGCAAATTCAACATTTAACTAGTTTAAACAGCCGTATATAAAAATATAATAGAAAGAAATATCAAATATATTTTTAAAAAAATACAATACCAATATAAACATATATAATCAACAACACTTTATTTAACATTAAAATTTCACAAGATTCTGCATATACGTCTTGAAAACTCCTACACGGTTCGGCTAATCCACTTAATCATGGAAGAAAGATAAAGACTAGCATATGATAAGTCAAGTTTCAAGTGAAAAATTCCTGCACGTATCCGCCTCTGGATTCAGCCCTCTCAGGAGTGCGGGGGTTCGAATCCCACCTACTGCCAGTCATTCTATAAATCGGATATCTGTACTGGGAAAGAGTAGAAAATCCAACTCGTGACGGATGGGCCCGAGTACACTGGGACAGACGTGCTCGCTCAATCTGTGGAGTCCTAAGTCCCGACGACGTCAGCGTACGATGTCGCTCGAAGTTCGTTGGGTGCCCGCTCAGGTGTCGACCTCGCCACTAGACCAGGGTTCTAAATTACGAGGCGTTATTCGCTGTGTCAAAGCTCCTAATGGAGGCTAGAAATAGGCAGCCGGAAACGATTACACTACATTATCTTGAACTTGTGTACTGAATCTGTGAAACACAAAAGGTTTATATTATTATAACTAATTTTTATAGTACTGATAACAAGTTTATAACTTTTTAACAGCAATTTAATTTTTCCTGACCCTGTAGAGAATGTGTATAATTTTTTAAGTGAAGTTATAAAAAAGTACAAATATCAAAAACAGATGTGTGTTCCTAAATCTATCGAATTAAAAATATCAATATAACTTGATGGGACGGAAATGCTTGCCAACAATCGTTCAATAAAAAATGAAGATATAAAACAGGTGAAATAAATATTCTAAGTATCTTTTGCACAGGGTTGAAATCAAAGAGGTTGAAATCAAAGTGTATTCTTATGGTTCATGATGCATACAAATTAATTATTCTAATCATAAAAAAATATTAGTCGAAGATTAGCTAGTTTTAAATTTTTAGCAGATAATTTAGAAGTTAGGCCGAAACAAAAAAACTAGCTTTTTTGGGGAGGTCCACATTTACAAATTGCTTGTATCATTTAAGACAATGCATAAGTGCCATCAAAATTTACAAGATTGATCTTTAAAAAAAATTACAATTTTAGAAATAAAATATAACATTACCCCTTCAATAAGCAACTAAAATTTCAACGTTATTAAATAATTATTTGCTTAAAGTAAATAAAAAAATATATTTAGAACTTACAAATGGAATACAATCTTGATTATGAACTTAATTAAAAAATACTTGGTGAAATATTTAGTTATTTATATTTATTCCTATGGAAAAATATTTTATACAACACCTTGATTGTGAACTACATGGTTATTATGTGGCAATAGGTATATTTCACAGTTGCTTATTTACCAGAATATTTAACTCGTTTATAAATAAATAAAAAATTATTTTTAATTCCTTTCAATTTCTGTTGTATTTTTTTTGGAAAAAGCTTGTTATTTTAGTAGACTAGAAATTACAAGCCAAATATAATCTGAATATATATGAAGCCAAGCGTCTATAAGACGACCTCCCATATTCTTTTCAAACTTAAACCTGTCTAAAATCAGAAACCACAGTATAGGCTGAAGAAGAAAAATGCTTAAAAGTTTTAAACGTAATCAAATTCAAGCTGTTCTTGTAATCACAACTCACTGACACTTGATCAGAAGAAAATATTCTGGTTGTTTCAACTTGCCTGAATCAGAGCTACAAAAGTTATGAGATTACACTCTTCCGATCACTTTTTGTTTCGATACAGGGCAATTTTAGCGTTGCATAGTTTATAATCAACATAGATTGGTTGTTTATAACAACTATCTTTATAATCACTAAAACAAAAACAACAAAGAAATAATACGAAAAAATTGTGTCAGTGTCACACCAAGGGAAAAAATCCCGTACAGGCGAACAAAAAATTACTTAGAATCGAACAAAACTAACACAATTAAAATGTATCTTAACAATGGCGACAGGCGACTAGAATATATGAATACAGGATTCTTTCAATATATAAATTAATATATACTATGTTATATAATGAATAAGATAGAATAGAATACAGAAAGAAAAGAAACTTACTTAAACGCTTTCGAAGTTCCAATCCAAAAATGTCATCTTTCAAAAATGGCGGGTGGCGGCCTTCGGTAGTTCTGTTTTGAAGATTTCAATGAGGTTGTAATGCGGTCCAATCTTTTATCACATCACGTGGAAATAGTTCTTAAAGATTATTGTTATATTATCGAATAAAATACATTAAAGGTTCCGAAATATTTTTTTCATAATTAAACATTGCCAATTAAGTACCATATCTAAACAAAATATTTAAACAAATATAGAAACTAAAACAAAAATTCTGTTCGTTTGTAAGTGCTACAATATGTTACAGTTCATAGTACTGTATTTGTGCGTCATTACTGTAAAGCAATGCATTTACAGCACAAATAATCCAAAATAACTGTAAAATATCATGTTTTCTTTTGCAGTGTGCTACACCCTTGTGTTACAGGTTTGCCAATCGATGCTAGCACAGTATCTCCATGTACCAAAGCAATATTTTGGAAATGCAGCAATATTCTTTTTGTTTAAAAAAATCGAATTTAAAGTGCAATCAGCTAAATTTTGATTTATGGTTTATGAATAGTACATATTGGTTATAAAAAAGTACAATTGAAGTTTTGATCATTTTTGATGTAATTCATGAAGTTAATCCCTATTTTCAGTATTAAATAATCAAAAGCTCATGAATTATATTTGTTAAAGATTTAATTTGCGTATTTAACGTTTTAAATTTAAATGTGCTCATTTTTAGAATACCTACATTGTTCGATAAATTAATATGATTATAGCTATTAAATTTGCATAACAAACAATTTATAAATGTGTTGTGAAGCATTGTTTTTTACTGAATTAATGAAACTAAAAAAACAATTGAAGAGTGTTCTTCATAAAAGAATACATACACTTTCAGTACCCACTGTAACATAATATATCGTGTTTATGTCGACAAAAAAAATATAAGGAACTTACAATCTTAACATTTCACTCAACAAACTATTATAGATATTATCTACAAAGATATGAAAACTTTTCACAATGCCTTGGAGGACAATTTAAACATTTATGTTATTCCTGTATATCTCAAACCAAGCTAACCTGCCAAAAATAGAAACCCTTCTAATAGGTAAAATGGTGATTTACATCAGCTGAAAAATGTCGACGAAAAGAGATACGACTGAATTTCAGATCCAATCTTAGCTCTGTCGTTGCCCCTAAGGCAAAGAATATAAGATTGTCATAATGGTGGAGGGAAAAGGGGACTAGATTCAATTTTAGAGGGTCTTTTATTTGCTGGAAAGGGTGATAATA
Source organism: Hylyphantes graminicola (assembly GCA_023701765.1). Lineage (NCBI taxonomy): Eukaryota > Metazoa > Arthropoda > Arachnida > Araneae > Linyphiidae > Hylyphantes > Hylyphantes graminicola. Next base: position 41,162,011 of record CM043113.1, on the reverse strand, counting down.
TGTATCATTGGCGGTTTCTGAAACGTAGGAGATTTCGTTGATGGATTGGTTTGTTTATTTCGGGACAGATGTGTTTGGGGATAAAAGAGGTATGTGATACGTACTGTGAATCTAGGTTACTACATCGATATAAATTCTTTTAGAAATTCCAATTTGTTTTATATTTGCTTGTATGAAGAATTTTTATTCTATAACTTAACAAAATTATGCGAAAGGCGTAATTGAGGTGAAAAGATAACCAGATATTCGGATTCAGACCATAAACATCAAACCTCTGATATAAATTGTAATTTGTGTTTAAGTCACACAAGCTAAAACTTGTCATTGTATAAAATTTTGACACACTAACTTTCTATTAACAAATGTGATTTTTTTAAAACTTTTTTTTTAACTCTAAGAATAATGTTTTAAACATAGAAAGTTATTATTATTTTTTACGAGTTTATATACCTTATTTACTAAGGAAACAAAATCAAAATCCACAATATTAAAATAATTAATTTAAATTTTAATAAAACTATGATTTGATTTTCGAAAGATCTAGCGGCAAAACTTCTAAAAGAATAACTAAGATAAAGAGTTAAATTGAATTTTCGATGGTCAAAAGTCACCAATTTATAGACAGAATTCTTTATCTTAGTTTTACATTCTAGAATGTGAGTTCCGCAACTACACACTTCGATTTTATAGTTCCCTCTATGGCTATATTCCTAAATCTTCATCCTGTAAACAAATTGTTATTGTAATTGATATTATTTTTTATAATAACCGCAATTCAACTACATCTGTATTCATCTATATATTATATCAATACTTAATTGCATTAGAACATTTTTTGAAGATAACCTTAATATCAATCAACTCTGTCAATTCAAAGTAAACCAATATCATTTTCTATTTCGATAGGAATATCTTTTCAATACAAGTATGTCATTTAACATATTTAAAAGCAATTCATTATGTTCCATACTTCTACATTTCTTTTCAAGCTATAAATTGGTTTGCATATCGTAAATCAGAATTGAATTTAGGAGTCTTCCTCGAACAATACAGTCGATTCAGAAAATGAATCCGTTGAACACGAAACTTTTGTTCTGAAACTCGTTCGAATCCAAACTTAATTAAAAATCTAATTTATTTCGAATTCCTAGTTAAAACTTTTTTTTAAGGTTTTGTAACCCATCAAAACATCCAGCCCAAACCATTTGACAGACAACTTTACGTGATTGTAATGATTAAAAGTATCATGTAGTGTTTCATTTAGTCCCATGGGTTCTTTCTTTTTCTTGTCACTTCTGGGTGATTCGTTTGCATTTAATAAAGTTTTCTAGAAAACCAATCTGTCACTGTCAAGTTTCTATGGTTACAAAGAACGATTTAGTGAAAGAAAATGATAGGGGTGTGCAAGCTACGCGTCAATATGTCCAGATCCTGATTGTTTGGTTAACTAAAATTTTGCTTTTAAATCGACAGGGTGTTTTTAAAAGCGGTATTTTTAGAAGCTTAATATTTCTTTTACAAACAGTTTTCTTATGATTTTTAACGATGATTTTAAACTTAAAAAAAGCATTTCAAACTTGGATATATTGAGGTGCTTTCCATGAAGGTTTTGATAATAAACTCAAAAGAAAACATGTTTTCTTCATATTGTGTTGTTCCTCAATTATAACGTTATTTCCAAACAATTTGATGCAACACAATCTTCAGTAAAATACGATATTTGACTTATCATTAAAAGTAATTTAAACAAATAAGTTTCGAAATACTGTTTTAAAATAATTTAATTCATAATAAGTTTAATGAACTTATTTAATAACATTTATTTTAATTGCAACACATAGATTTAATTACTATCCACAATATATTCCAATCCACTGATATATTTTCAGTTAATAATGTTTAAAATTTATATTTGTAACTTAGATTTATAAAATGTATGCATTTTCTTCAAATAAACTTAATTTTTCAAAATATATTTGCGATACCTTTAAACATTGTTCAACAAAACAACTAGAAAAGCAATGTTAAACATCTAAAGTGTGTTACAGCAAAAAAATGCGCAGGTTCAACATTATCAGGACGGAGGATATCATTTTTCTTTATTTACGATGGCCATACCTTCCGTAAAAGCTTTTAGAAAGTTTGAGACCCACATTAGTAGCGATACTCTAAGCAACGCGTTCGGTAAAGCATTACTTGAGATTCTTCAAAACTTTACTCGTGTTTCTTTGTTTTTCCTCGTGGAAAATACAATAGATTTCTTTTTTGATGCTTTTATTGGATTTCGCGGTGCTTTCACACAAATGGATTCAGAGAAAGTTCAAATACCCTTCAAGGCTCTCGAGTTGAATTGAATATGGCTAGTTAAAAGGGTTCTATTAATCACCGCGCACACACATACAAAGAAATAGAAACTTAAAATCGAATACTTCAAAAGATTTTTTTTAAGATAGGATCAATGCATTTGTAAACATTAGAGATATTTCTACTGAAATTCCCGAACGTAAAAGATATAAAATTATAATTTTTTGGATTTTTTTTTATGTTATGAACAGATTCGAATGAGGTAACTATGGCTCAAGCTTTTCAAGCTAATATTTTTTTTTATTAAATGCAGCCTTCCAGAGAATGCTAGCTTCTCTTAATTATTAGGAACTCTGATTTTCATAGGAGTAAAAAAGATGCAAAAATTAACTTATAACTAGAATTTTATGCTTGGGGCAAAGTTACCCTCCAAGCACCCATCCCACGATGCATCAATCAGTGGTACCTAATAACTATTCTTGTTAGCTTGCGCATTACTACAAACAACTGTACAACATATCTCTTACATCCGCATAACATTGGCATATCACACATTCAACAGAATATTTTTCAACTAAAATAAGATTATGCACAAATAGTTTCTTCAAAATGAGTTGAGTTGACAAAATATATGCATCTTTCTGGTATTTGCATTTTAAGTCGATCATGTTTTGGATATCAATATGAAGAATAAAATACAATGTATGAGCATAACTGCTGTACAATTTGTACCACATTAAAACCCTTCAGCTATCTAAAAGTTTAAATCGCTTATAGATAGTATCGTAATCATCCATTTCCTAACAAAAATATAACCCATTATTTAAGTAAATTTCACTTTCGCGGTACTCAGTACCCTTCCAAATATATCTTTCTGGAATTTGATACCGATTAGGTAGTAAAACAAAAGATTCATAGGCGTAATTTTTATTAGGTCGTGTTAATCTTTTAGCAACTGGTAAGGCAAAATGGTTGTGTTGCTTTGCAATTTTATATGCTGACCAGAACTCTGAGTGTTTTAAAATAAAAATCTCATTTTTCCAACCATTTCACTTTTCCTCTTAAAGGTATGATATGATTTCCTGCATAGAAAAATATAAGAAACGAAATATAATAACGTCAAAAAAGAAAAGAAGTAGCCTCACTAAACAGGCGTCACTTTCACACGATACTTTTGATCGCTTTTAGATATCCACATGTTATTTTATGCCGCTGCCCTCCGGTGCTTCCACAAAATAGAGTAAAAGACGGGGACTTGCGGTATGTCAGCAAGGAAGAAAATGCATACGACGCAGGATTAATACATCTCAACTCTCTCAACCCCGTCAGTGGCAGTCTTTGGGTTTCAGGAGAATGTGGAATTGTTTTGACATTGGTTCCAGGGCTTTGTGCTGCATAATCGGGATATACTGTCGGGGTGTGAGGTTGGGGGGTCTCTGACATTGTTATAAAATACGTTGTTGAAGTCTGCTGGAGTTGCAGAATGTTAATGTGTCCTCTCACCTTAAATAATGGATGGTAAAGAATGAGGTGGGAAAATGAAATTGGCTCTTGGAAGTTATGGGAAGAGTTTGGTAGATCTTGTGTTAAATTAAGGGTAGTAAGGCAATATTTATCTTAAGCTCTCAATTAATTTTTGTTCTGCAATGAATCCTATGTTGGGCATTATTAAAACAACGATGTTTCTTTGCATTGACTTAGGTTCAACGTTTTTGTGATAGACAAAGATTGGCAATCACTGCAGATTGAGATTAATAGATACATTGCAAATTTTAGTTAGTCTCTCGCCCTATGCAAAAGGAGACGAGACCACTAATGTGGCGGATTTAGTTGATTGTGATCTGTAAAATAAAAGTTAATGCCATAAGTGGATTTTTAGCCAAAGGTTATTTTATTTTTTGTGGGTTTTTAGGAAAATATCATTGAGAAAATCTCTTAACCCATGAAAAACCAATTAATAAATACTATTAAAGTATCCTTAAGTTTTGTTCTATAAAATTAATTTGTGCAAGATAAATTGTTCAGTAGGCCTTTTATTGTCGTACGTTTTCTTTATTTGGATAAACTTAATCGGGAAACGTGTTTTCGCCTGATAAAAATTTATTGCAAATCGTCGTTAATACCAAATTTGACATTTATTATAATTTAATAGTATGTTAATAGTTGATAATCTAAAAGTATATCATTTTTTTATAATAATTTTAAAGTACCTCAAATATGCCTAAGTACCTCATGCCTAAAGTACCTCAAATTCATTGGTCAGTAATTCTTTACATTTATATTACATCATAATTTAAATTTTCAAAGGCTAATAATACCAAAATAAGAAATAGCTTTAATAAAAACCATTAAAAATACCAAAATAACCACAACCAATCCACGACAATGTATTTTAAATTAATAACACGAACAAAGTCATTTTGACCTAAGAAAAGAAAATACATTAAAGCAACCTCGACAGTGACAACTTAATGCGAAAAACAAGAATCTAACAGCGGGAGAGAAAACAGGTGTTCTAATTCACACCCCTCCGCGTGACATCAAAATGAGATTCATCACTGAATAATTAAGTGCTTTTTTGTATGAATTTTGCTCGTTCCGCTTCGTGTACTTTGTATGAGTCTACTGAGTAGTAGAAAAAGAAAAGAAAAATTGATGGTTGAAAATAGTTGTCCGGTAATCGTCAAGTAATATTTCGAGTTTTTGCTATTAAAGTGTTTTTATTGATGTATGCTGACAAATGGAAATATTTCTAATAAAATCAAGTGTCTAGTTTTTGGGTTAAAAAAAGTGTAAATAATCTAATATAATACGTGCAAATAAATAATCTAATAGTTGAAAATAGTTGCCGGTAATCGTCAAGTAATGTTTCGAGTTGCTGCTATCAAAGTGTTTTTATTGATGTGTGCTGACAAATGGAAATATTTCCATTAAAATCAAGTGCCTAGTGTTTTTGGGTTAAAAAGCGTGCACAAAATCTTCTATTAAAATCAAGTGCTCAGTTTTTTTGGGTTAAAAAGCGTGTAAATAATATAATATAATAAATAGTTGGAAATATTTATCAGGTAATCGTCAAGTAATGTTTCGAGTTGTTGCTATTAAAGTGTTTTGTTGATGTATGCTGACAAATGGAAATATTTCCATTAAAATCAAATGCCTAGTTTTTTTGGGTTAAAAAGCGTGTAAATAATCTAATATAATAAAAAGTTGAAAATATTTATCCGGTATTTGTCAAGTAATGTTTCGAGTTGTTGCTATTTTTTTGGGGTTAAAAACGTTTAAATAAACTAATATATAAATAGTTGAAAATAGTTGTCGCGTAATCATCAAGTAATGTTTCGAGTTGTTGCTATTAAAGTGTTTTTATTGATGTATGCTGACAAATGGAAATATTTCTATTAAAATTAAGTGCCTTGTTTTTTGTGGCTTAATAAAACGTGTAAATAATCTTATATAGCTGTACAAAGCAAATATATTTTTGAAAAAATATAATTTTGCATTATTTTACAATGACGTTTTTTAATCCTACCAGAAAAGTTTTAAACATGGAAACTCAGGATGAGTTATGGAAAAGTTCTCAGAATATTTCTTTTAATAACGACTGCGTAGTACAAATATTACTTGAAAAGACGTAACTTTGATTTTATTTTTCATAACAAAAATATATCGAATAAAATATGTACCGTTTAATGTATGTTTAAAATCAATCAATTAAACAGATTTGGTATACATAACAAAAATATCCTTCTAAAATACAAGAGAAACGCACAGTTTTAAGTGATAGTTATGTCTCATAAGAAAATTTTTGGTCCCCAGTTTTCTTTACATAAAAATACTTCTCTTTTTGGATCTAAAATAAGTTTTTGCATCAAAAACAAGATGTCATATTCGGAGCGAGTTGGACAACAACAAAAATTAATTTTACGAAAAGTAGTTATGTTTATAAAGATGTTGTGCTTATTAAAACTACTTTATGTTAAGATTAAAAAACTTGCATCTTAAACCAAATTTTTAAAAAGTAAAAATTAGATCGCAAAGTTTCTTCGGAAACATTAATAAAATAACACTATCTTAAATTAAAATGATTTAGAAATATTTATTTTTTATAAAACTGCATTTTTGGTCGGTTCATATAGAAACACAACATTGACTATTTAAATTATACTAGAAAATTATCCTATTTCAGCTGACACATTGAAAAATCTACAATATATTGTATTACAAAAAATTTATCAAACAGAAAAAGAAATTAAATTAGAAATTTATGTATTTATAATTATGCATCCAGAATGCGTGTTTTTAAATTAATCAGCGTTCGACAATATTTCCTAAACATGCATTTTATTTCAATTTAATCAACAACAAACGACGAATGTAAATTTACCAACAAGTAAAACATTTCTAAAAAGGATTTTGCTTTTCTACATTTCTTTCGGTCGCTGCAGAGTGCAGACAAAGGCATCATTTTCTGAATACTTATAACAAACCCCCACCTTTTGTCTGGATAATTCTCCACAAAACCGACATTCATCGGAAAATAATGGTCATAAACCCTTTGTAAAGCGTGCTGTAGGCCTCATTTTAAGTACCAGAATCGTAAAACACAACCGAGAAGAAAAACGCTGAAAGAATTCTTTTATTCGGACCTGTCGTGTCCAAACATGTCATTATCTTTCTGTTGAAGGTAACTCCAGCTTCTTCCTATTATATTATCTTTTTCACTGGCTCGTTATTTGCTTATTTTTGAATTGAATCAGACTAGACCGAAAACAGCACAAGTACGTTTCTGACTTGCCCTATTTTAATTCCAAATCACTCACACTTCAAAAGGTGGTAAATAATGATCACATCAGAGCATATATGGTGTAAGTGCATCCATTTGACTTGTATTAATGTTGTTCTGAGTGCATTCAAACGTATTTCCAGCAGTGAGGGAAGAAAGTCAAAAAGCATAGTCTTTTTTATTGTTATGTCTTCCTCGGATCTGGATGTTTGAATTTTTACGGTGTTTTACAACGGGGCATTAAGTCAGTCTCGTTTCCGTAATGACGAGGTTACTTGTTCAGTTTGAGTTAGTGCAAGTGAATTTCAAGGCCATGCACAATAATATGGCTGTCATTGTGATAGGACATGCTAGTAATTTGGTCGGATTTTTTGGAATTAAATTTTCTTTTTTATTTTCTTATAAATATATATGAATGGTATTTAATAAGGCGATGTGAAAAATGCAGGTGCTCTTTACGAGTCTTCGGCGTGACATTCTCAAGCAATTATTCGGCTATTAAGTGAATTTTAGTGGTTTTATTTCATTAAAAAAACAAAAAGGTTGCATGTTATTTTAAAATATGCATTTACTTTCAAATTAAGCGTTTCTAACTGCATGATTATTAAACAAAAAAACAATTTTAATCAAACTTTAAAATAAGTGGTAATTAATTTCTCTCGACAATTCTCAAGTATAAAAAGTAATATAACAAATATTGTATCTTATATTTACAAAAATTCATTTCTTTTAAAATTGTGTAACAAGATTTGAAATATTACTAAACTGAAACTTACCATTATAATTCAATACTCATATTAAAAGCAAATGTGCCAGAATTATGTGTTGATGTACACGTTAACGTTTAGTATTTATTTATATGATGTTACTACTACAATACTAATGATCTTTATTTTATATATTCTTTGAAATATTAGGGAGTGGTGCAACTTCTAATTCTTCTCATGCTACTTCTATGGTTTTAATATACATTTTTCTTACGCTTTGTGATAACATCTATTCAAGTAGCTTACTCTATCATTTTCGAGGTGAGTTTTCGACCTCATCGGAAAAGAATGTCGTTGTTAAAGCATAAATTAAAAGAATTGTATCGTGATTAACAATAATATTCGAACGTATCTGTATCCTAAAGAATGCTGCAGGTGATTAAAACGCTTAGGGTTTCTAACAAGTATATTATAGTGTTAAAAATGCATGAAATAGTTAAGAATTAATAAATATTCTCATATTAACTGATGATAATAAGTGTAAAGCAAAGTAAGCAAAACTGAGGAAAACAAGTGCAAAGCATGTAAGTAATAATTACATTGATTTCGACAAAGAAATCTAAAAAAAATAGCCTTGATTTATTTTACATTTAAATATATGTTCTGTCGGTGTCTAGGGGTTTGAGTTTATTATAAGACAAAAAAGTGCATGGTTTTAGTAACTTTGGGATGGTAAGTGCATTTATTCACACTTTTACAGAAAGTTCGTGCTCAAGTTGCGAGCCGTTAGTTTAATGGCGCTGCTATCGCGGTTACATCAGAGACATAACATAGAGTGGACTGCGCATTAATAGTAAAGCAGCTTAGGGATGGAAAAACCAAAACCGGTTTTCAAAAAACCGGTGGTCCCGGTTTTGACTGAAAACCGTTTTTTTGTACGAGGCCCTTTGGAACTGAAAACCGGTATTTTTGGGAAAAACCGATGGAAAATGGAAAACCGGTTTTTTCTGGAAAACCGCCATCCCTTGCAGATTAGCATTATGTCCTAAACATCATAAAATCGCCAAGAGGGGAAAGGTTGCTACATATGGCAACTTAACGCTACCGTTTCGTTACGAACTATTCCAAATTGTCGCCAGACCTGAATATCAGCTAGCAAACCGAAGTGGAGACTACCATCATTACCCAAGTCACGTGGGTTTCTACCAATCACGGCAGCTTGAATTTTTGTTAACGTTTTTGCAGACGATTTTTTTAGCATTGTTGGTATTTTTCTTTTTTGGCTTTTTATAATAAATATTTAATTACATTCTTTTAATCTCTGAGCATGAATCGTGAATGTTGTACTCTTAATTCAGTAACGTTTTGTGCAAGATGCCAAATGCTTGTGAATTCCTAATTGTATATTGTTTTTCCTATTGAGGGGTATAAAAAAGGATTAGCCACACTTCACGGGTAAAATTTATTTAGTTCTGCATACTTTTAGTAATTGTGTGTTCTTCATAAACTATAATTCCTGTCGAGGGAATTTATTCTAAAAGCTCTTTTATACTGAAGAATCATATCCATGATTAAATCAACGTTGTTAGAACTCTAATTATAATAAATATTTTGGGCCAAGTCAATTAAATTAATGGTCTGAACATTAGACAGCTTAGAAGTAGAATATTTTTTTACAATTTTGTCAAAACGAAACCTGTTTTTGCAATCGTGTTTGAGTTATTTATATTTAAAAAGTAGAACATTTGCTGAATTTGGAATATATTGATGTGTTTTAGAAAGTTGATTTATTCCAGGTGAAATAAAGGAAGAAGCAATATTTCAAAAAAAAAAAATGATTTTTTTAAAAATCGGACCGTTAGAACGAAAGTTATAGAGACGGCAGAAAATGTTCACCATGTCAATTACCAACTTATATTACAGCAACACTCTACATAAACCTACTAATGTTCTTTTAAATTAATTTTTAATAAAGAGTCCACATTCAATTGTTCAAGTAATCTTAAATAGACTCACAAAAAAATCAAAGAAATAATCTGATATCTATTAAGAGGATCTTAAAATACTAGCGATTCATCCTTGCTCCTTTCCAAGCTTCTTTATCATAACATTAGATTGTCGGCCTCTGTGTTCAGGTCGTTGTGGAAAAACTCGCCAAATGGTAAACTCGCCATAGATGCGTGCCAAACGCGACACAGTCATGTGACTGTGTAAGTTAGATGTTTAGGACACTTTAGGTTTGCCAATGCGCAGTCCACTCTATGTTATGTCTCTGGGTTACATAAGAAAAAGGTTACAGTGAACAAAGCTTGAAACGGTTACAGTCACAGACAAGAATCTAAACCGACTGCGCATTTACGTAGGTGAATGAGGCGAAAAGTCTCCACCCCCCTGACGTAGTAACAAATTAATCTGGTAGGGGCGCTACAAGTGTAGTCGTTTCTTGGCTGCCTATTTTTAGCTCTTTAGGAGCTTTAACGTAGCTAATAACGCTTCGTAATTTGAAAACCTGGTCATACTGTTTTTGCCTGGTTTGAAACATTTTTAACTGCTTATTTTTAACTCCCAAAGGCGGATTTTAGCACAGCTATAAATGTCTCGTAGCTCGTGTAATTTTCGCTTTTCTTAGTGGACTGCGGCACTTGACCAGGGTTCTAAATTACGAGGCGTCATTGACTGTGTTAAAGCTTCAAAAGAAGGCTAGAAATAGGCAGCCAGAAACCATTCCGTGAATGGGCTTGTTGTTTACGTGGGATCTGGCAACAGCTCCGCGGTCTAGTTTGCACTTTTCTCGAAGCACTTTTTTTTTTCCGAAATTGAGTTTTCTAAGAATAATTTAATTTAGTTGTTATATTTTAAAATTACAACTTCTTGCTGTGCTGTTGGTTGTTTTAATAATTTAACAATGATAACTTGCATCAAAAGAAGTTAGAATAATTGGTTTAAATGTATAACAACTATAATATTCTTAGATAATTCTATTTGGAATACCAAAGCAAATAGAATGCAAAAGTAATTCGAGAAAAATGAAAACAAGACTGTGGAGCTGTTGCTAGTTCCCACGTGAAACAAGCCTTGTTATTTAATTTAAAAAGTGAATATATTATTTATATATTTACTGAAATATATGATAACTACTGTTATAATATTTTATATATGATAAAGAAAAATTATAAAATTTAAGTAAATATGCAAACAGAAATTACCACAAAACAATGAAAAAGAATTTTAAACCTTTAATTTACAATTCCAAATTTTACATCTTTAAAAGGGTTTTTTGTATTGAAAATTATAAATATCAATTTCAGGCATGCATATATATATATAGCATGCATATATATATATATATATATATATATATATATACATATATATATAATGTATATATCATTTCATTTATATATAATGTAATATATTTCATAATATATATATATATAATACATTTCATATATATATAATATATATATATATATATATATATATCATATATATATAATGCCACGTATTAATCATTTCAATTTAACTTTTCAAAATATTATTAGAATATGTTTTTCAGCAGAAAGGAATTAGCAATAATGAGACCGCATCTCAAAATAATAAGTATGTAGATAAATTTGCAATTAATTATCAAGTTTTAAAGTTAATAAAGCATTTACAAGTTTTGAATTCGGTGTTTACAAGTTTTGAAATCTTAAATATAGTAGTTTTTCCTTCAATGGCTTTTCCTTGTTACAAAAACATTAATATTTCCTTTGCTTATTATTCTATAACACAGCCAATTATAGTTTGTATAATATCAGAACATACAAGAAGCTAGAAATAATGTTATTACAAATAAAGTGTCTGATTATAAAATGTTTTTTTTTTCTCAAATAAATTAGAGTTCGCTACTAGAGCAAGTAAAAATAACTCAATTTCTCTAAATAATCCAATGATTTAGGGGGGGGGGGGGGGGGGGAATCTGAATAATTTACAATCTACAAGTTCTTTACGGAAAAAGGCATAATTTCTGATAAATGTATCAAAACATTGTTTAATCATTAGTAAATGTATTGCGGCACTTTTGTAATCACAAACTTATACAATGAAGGAAAACAAATGCAAAATATTTATTTTTTAAAATAAAGTGAGATATATTTTAAAAAATAATAACCAAATAAAAAAATAACTACCCATCCAAAAAACAGTCAACTAAAAAACATGTTAACAACATCTCAATTCTAGAATAACATCATAAAACCAAAATATCTTTTAAGTATTTTTATATTCAGCTTAGTAATATAAAGCAAAATTGTATTCGTAGGTACCTACACTGTATGCTAAATTTTTTACTCAGAGTAGTAATATATTTAAAAATAAACATATATAGGGAGAGTCATGCAAGTAATTTTGTACAATTCAAGGAATAATTGGCGAAGTAGGTGCACTTGAGTAGGTGTTCCAACAAATCAGGTGTTAATTGGCCCTTTGGAGATGGAGGTTATGGAATGAGTTTTCACACAAATAAGCTCAACTATTTCTTCATCCTATGAAGAAAAAGCTTTTTTAAACACAACACATCAAAATTGTGAATAAAAATCCACAAAATTTTTAAAATGCTCTAAAGCGAAGCAATTAATTTACAATATGTATTGTTAGACCTTAAATTTTAATAGCCAATATATCAGGAGGAGGAATATTTCATATTTAGTGAAATGAAATAGTAAGTTTTGAATAAAAAGTGCTTATTATATGGAAATATCAGCTCTAACTATACAGCTAAACAAGATTTAAAAAAAAAAATTAAAGAATAATTAGGTACTAAAAACAGGTAACATTTGACATAAATTAAAAAGTAAACAATTTAATGAAATGTATCTAATGATTTTTATCTAATGATTTTTGGAAACTGTAAAATTATCCTGCCTAAAAAATTTATTATTTTGGGAGTAAAAATTCCTACAAATCTGGTGGTAACTGGTTCATTCCTATATATTTAGAAGGGATCATTAGGGAGCACCTGAGTAGGCACCCAACACAACCATATTGCATCTATCATATTTAATGTGCACTCCCTCTACACCGTTACATTCAATGAACATTTTAAGCTGCACGGGCCGTTTATAGGTCATCAGTTGGGTTATTTGTTTAAAACATAGTTTTAAAAACTAACAACAATAATATTTTAACTCTACATATATCTTAACTTATTTAACAAAGTTACACGAAAAAAAGTGCAACTCATTTAATAGTTAATAACGTTTAATTATTTTAAATACAAAAATAATTACCGACGACTAAAAAAAAAACAGATGCTTTAGGTATGTTAAGCTACACATATCAATAATTTTCAATACAAAAATGACCAATCCTTCTTAAGTGATCGAGCATTTAGCGCTGATGAAAGAAAACTTACAAGAATATTTGAATAAATAAAATATTTAACACACTTACCTATCAATATCCTTGGGAACATAAAAGAATTTCATTAAATAAATAAAAATATGTGTTTTGACGAGAAAAGAACGCAACAAAAATATTTTTCTCCAGGCCTCTCTCGAGTCGCAATTTTCTTCTTCTCCGCAATCCATTTCAAAAGTAGCGCGCAAGCGCGCATTCATTTATCCAAGTTTGAGCATAATTAGTACAAGTTGCGCGCGCACCTTGGAGTCGCTCGCAGTTTTAACCAGTGACGTCATCATTAGTTCGAAATTAATCCGCTGGATGGCTGGTGACGTCACTCTCTCAAAAAAAATTCCGATTGGACTGTCTGTTTACGATTATTGTCTGTGGTTACAGTTATGGGCGTCTTGACACTCGTCCATCCTGATGGCTTCACGTCCTCGTGAATAAGTTAAAATTGAGGGGGGAAAACATGTCATGAAACAATTATAAAGAAGATAAAATATGTAAAGTACTGAAAATATGTAATATGAACCTACGATATGTAATCATTAAAAATATCAAATTAAAGCAAAAATAATTGCAAATAATATGGAATTAAAAATAATTGCATGTAATACTTAAGTAAAGACATTTGCATAGTAAAGCAAAAAAAACTAGTTGCACATGAGAGTAAAATAGTTGCAAATTAAAGTAAAATAATTGCACATTGAAGTAAAAATAATGACGTAATAGTAAAATAATAGCACATAATAGTAATGTAAAGTCAATGCACCATAATATTAATTTAAATGAATGCACATATCAAATTAAAGTAATCAGTATCAAATATAAAGTAAATAATATCAGAATAAAAAAAAAATATGCTCTTTGCTGACAGTTCAGTTGATATAAAGAAAAATAACCATCATGAAACTTGTTCAAGGAATGTTCATAGTTCGAAGAAAACAAAAAAAAAGTCAAGTGTGTCACTAGGAAAATTGTTCACAAAAAGTAAATAGAGTTAATCAGTTTGTAAATATTCCACAGTTCAGGTATTACTCCAACTTTTCATCAAATCAGCTGACGATGAAGTTAGGTTTGGACCTTCATGTCGACCTATCTTTTTGACTTCATACCGGTCATGGGGCAGTACTTTCACAATTTCATATGGGCCGAAGAATTTTGGTCTTAAGAGGATTTATCAGCCAACTTTATTTTGATTCTGACTCGACAGGTGGCGTTACAAATTATCGCCAAATGATACGTCTGGCGATTTAAAAAAGGGGATACGTTTCTCTTTCTGGGGAGTGGAGCACTGCAAGATTTCTCAATCACAAGATAAAGATTATTCGATTGTAATCAGGTTTAGACTAACGAAAACAGGTTTAGGTACTCTTTTGCGTGCCCGGACGATGTTCTGGAGGAAAAAAAAATTTGTTGTTTGGTTATTTCTCTTTCATTTAATTTTTTTTTATTTGTTTAATAAATTATATTTATTTTGTAAATATTACGATCTTTCAGGAAACGATTTCTTTTCTGGTTTGCTGGTACTAATACATTATATTTCTATTTATAATTACCGAGATTTGATACCGCTATGAACTGCTCATCTCTGAAAACTTCGGAATACTAGTTTAGCCCCGGCACATAAACAGTATTATTCAAAAGGGGTCATAGAAGTCTTAAAAATGTGCAAAGAAGGTGATCTTTAATGTAATTTTTTAACTACTCAACATATAAGTATATTTTTTATATGCAATTTTATAAAATTTATTTATTATATAACAAATTTTAAAATTTATGAAACTTCAGCCAAAACTAAAATAAACGATAACAAACATAAAACTATTTGAACACGTTGGGATTAGGCTTGCGTGCCAAATTTTGAGGTCAAAATTGAAGAATGAGCAAGAAAATGACTTTATATTGTACAAATATGTACAAACAAGGACTTGTACCTAAATTCTGAGCTCAATTTTAATTAGAATTTATGTTTAGAGCTTTTTTCTAAAAAAAATTAATAAAAATTTAAGAAAAAGCTCCGAAAAAAATTACTTATTAAAATTGAGTTTAGAAATTAGGTATAAGTCTTTGTTTGTGCATATTTGTACAATATAAAATCATTTTCTTTGTCATTTCTTCAATTTTGACCTCAAAATTTCGCGCAAGCCTAATCCCAATGTGTTCCAATAGTCTTATGTTTGTTGTCATTTATTTTAGTTTTGGCTGAAGTTTCATAAATTTTAAATAATTTTATATAATAAGTAAATCTTATAGAATTGCATATAAAAAAATTATACTTTTATATTGAGTAGTTAAAAATTGCATGAAAGATCAAACTATGCTTTGTAGTACCTTCTTTGCACATTTTTAAAACTATGACCCCTTAAATCTAGTTCCGTACTTTTAATTGTTGGCGTAGCAATCTTTATGTTTGTTAAAACTAATGGCATACTAATGCAAAAGTAGAAACCCCAATGTATAATAAATCTGTCGTATTAGCAGTTTTAAATGCAATAATAAGGTCAGCAAGATACAAACAAACGCGGGTTTATGGTCTTCAAAAACATGTGCAGGAACCTTTTGTATTGCTAGTGGCAGTTTGTCAATTTTTTCATTCGGTTGCTCTTGTAAATTAGACACTGGTCTCTTTATTACAAGCCTTACTCCCGCCACTAATCTGAACAGTCTTTCTGAAAGAAGCTTTCTACATTGCACACCTTTGGAGCCGGGAAATCTTGACGTGTTTTTTGCAACTTTTCAAGGCCTCTAAAATAGCGTCGGACTGCGTGATAGGCACATTAAACTTTCAGCACTCTGCCACCAAACGACACATGTTCTTGAATGTTGCTCGAGAAGTTCTTAAAGAATTAAAAAGCCTACACGTGCAGTTACTTAAGTACTAGAATGAAATTCTCGTCGAAACGCAAGGGTATTATAATAACATTAACTGCCACCTATAACCACTTCCGCACAAGATTTATAACTTCAGAACAAATATAGACTAACCCAGCATTCAGTTACAATTTGAATCTTCAACTCTAAAAATTGGCCACTATAATTACATTTTTTCTTCCGCAAATTAAATAAATAATCTTTATAGTTTGCTAAATTTATTTTCAGTTTGAAGAATAATTATGTAAAATTGAACGAGTCACATCCTGTAGCACCCTTTCCGTGATCTTTGGCAATGCTTTGAAAATCTCACCTTAAATTACACGAGATTCTTGTAAAAAAATAACTATCAATAACTATAATATTTGAAAAAACCTGATATATCCAGAACATTTGGCAATGATAAACACGAAATAACTCCAAATTGCACTGATAATTAAAGGAATTTAATTGTAAATTAATACCAATTAGCTCTTTAAGCAAAAAAAAGTAACACTGTGAACCACTTTCTTAGTAAACATATAGGGGTAAGTGGTGTACCTTGGACATATGTGTACCTCGAACCTATGCTGATTCTAGCTCGATTTGCTTAGATATTGAAACAACACCACATGCAGTTAATGTACTTGCTACCAGGGGTCTCAGTAAAGTTCTATCTGTTTGTTTAAAATGTCAATTTATTATAGAGGTTTCAAAAAACTAAATTTATCGTTCAAAAGTAAGTTTTTGCCAGATTCTTTAGTGTATTTTTATACTCAAACATGTAGTGTTTATTCAGAAACGATGGTTATGCAATATAAAGCATAGTTTTAGTTATAAAACTGTGTGCTTGAAATTAAGTTAAGTCCAACCTAAACATGATGATTAACTATTTTGTTTTTTATATCCAAGTGGTGTACCTCGAACCTAATGCAGGTGGTGTACCTTGGACTGGTCCAAGGTACACTACTATAGGTCTTATGTGCTTCAGATTGTTGAAAACTCTTTTTAAATTTCAAGTAATTTTTTTCCTTTGAGAAATTAAGTATTTTAAGCTATTAATATGCAACCCTGATTTGTAAAATTATGTAGAATGGAAATTTGTAATAAAATTTTATATGGTGTGATAAATAACTTTTCTGTAGTTAATTATTTAAATCCATCGTAGGCCTATAAAATTTTAAGCATATTGACATAATATAGAAAATAATTATTGCATGCGCATCTAAAAAGATGTTTTTTATAATAAAATATCTAAGCAGAACATTCTTTTAACGTTTAGGCCTAGTTGTATAAACATAGGGGGAAATATTTGAGTTGTTTTTTTTCAAATTTATGACAGAAAGATAGCCAAATGTTTTTCTATGGCATGAAATGACAGTTTAATTTTATGCTGCATTTTAACGGAAACACCTGAGAAAGATCGCATTGCAGCTGAAAAAGCCAAAAAGGCACTAAAAAAACTAAGGCAATAAAACCCCTTACTAAAGCCAATTGACCTAACATAACCAATTACTACAATCTTGGCTAGAAATAAGAATAAGTTGTAAAATGTATCTTTGAATTTTATGTGGGTAATAAATATTGGTTTTCGGACAGTAAATCAAGTTTCTCTACCTGTTAATAATTAGTCCAAGGTACACTACCGGTTGGACCAAGGTACACCACAGACCTTGGTCCTAATTACAATTTTCTGTATTTATTTTTTTTATAGTTGAAAAAATTTAAGTAACGTATTAAAATAAATATATGTTGTATAAAACAACATAAAGTATATATTAAAAATATTTTCATTCACTTTTTGCAAGTAATAAAGAAATTAAAAATTGAAAAGTCAAAATAGGTCCAAGGGAACCCACCTTCCCCTATAATAAACATTAAAAAAAATCACATTGTGGTATATTTTTTATAACGCCATTCCAAATCGATTTACAAAGAAAATATTAATAATCTTTGACATTTCAAATAAGGTTTTTCGTGATATTGCTGATGTGGCAACAGTAATTTAAATGACTAAAAATTAAATTCCAATGCTACTTTAATGGGTCGTTCGTCGACATGACAAGATGACAGATGTCCGTATGGACGTACAAACAGAAGAACAAAAAGTATGAAGTTAGGTCCCTGCTGTCCTATCTTTCGATGACAAAAATGATTCTTAAGATCTGATGGATAGAACAGATTTCGTCACCGAAGTAAGGACAGACAGACAGACGGGACACTTTGGGAAGACTACCATGTCAATACCCTCTTTTCTATTAAAAAATGTTTCGAATTTAAAAAAGATTATAAAATATTCTAAAAATAACGTCAGGCCTTCATCCTCATTGACTATACATCCCAGGACCAATCCCTAAACATTTTTAAATAAACGTTTATATTTCTCCCTTCAATATACCCACAGACTACGGCCGTCATTTTAGAAATGGTAAACCAAAGGTCACCAAGTGATTCGATTGAATAACTCGTCAAATATTCAACCAAATGTAACAAAAACTAAGATTTAGGGTTTATGATGATTCTTAATATTTCTAAATTATAAAATTGGGTGCTGCCATTGGAAATTTTAAAGTTAATAGCATTTTTAATATGAAGACGGCTCCTTCTGCAATTTTTTTTGTCCTGCAATTAACTCATGATGTTATATAAACACAAAGTCAAAAAGGTTCTATAGGATGACTAACGTTCGAAATAATCACTAGTGGGAACTTTTTCCACAGCTGTACATATCAAAATAGCTAAAAGTATCCAAGTGCCAATGGCCCTCGTACAGCTCTAGTGCAACGATAATTTAAACCAAATCTAATCTAAAAGTATCCAACCTTTACTACAACTAAAGTAGTCAAGTTTAAAAGTCGCGCGAAATTCTTTGACTTAATTTATAATGAGCTCCGCCCACTTTTCCATGTGGTTTAGGTTTACAGTTTGAACGATTTAGATATTGGCGTTTTTTTCCTTCTACGATTTGGCGACATTTATTTTTGTGTGTCATCAAATTTTAAAATCATATATTCTTGTTTGTTATGAACGTTTTTGTCATAAAAAGTACTGAAATGTAAAAGCATCATTTAAATTCTGTATTAACATACAAAAATAACGCATGAGTGAATTATTTAAATTGATAATAAATCTTTTTAATCAATTAAGCCAAGTTGTCCTACAGATGTCGCCACGATTCTCAAAATGAAGCTTTCAAAAAAAATTAATAATTAAGAAACTGATTGATATTGTTCCTTCAAATCTTTTTTAAATTGTCTTTCATCCCTATTTGCGTATCTGGTGCAAACAGATCATACGTTTAAAAAATACTTTTCAAGAAACTGTGATTTGAAAAATAAAGCATTACGTGTATAGGACTGACAGTCCCTCTTAATTTCATTCCTGATCCGAATTGGGTTCGTTTAATAGCAATCTTGTCACCTGTGTTGTAGGTCTTGGCTGCTTTACAGTGTTTGTCATATTGATGTTTACTTCGCTGTTGGATCTTCAAAATATTCTTTTTTGCTTCGTCTCGCATCTGTTGTTTTATGCAGAGAGTTGATTGCAGGTTCTCTTCAAAGAGAATATCCTTTATTTTTATGTCATCTTTGTTCTTCATTTTAATGCCTGTCAACAGTTCAAATGGTGTAAACTTAGTGGAGGAAGAAGTGGTGCTATTGATGATGCGCTGCACTGATGGGACAAATTTATACCATTTATTTGGATCATCGATGGAGAGTTTGGTTAAGACTGGGATGATTATACCGTGGTATCTTTCAACCTGTCCGTTGCCGCGGGGTACGCCTGTTGTAATCGTCAATGATTCAATGTTTTCTTCCTGACAATACTTCTGGAATGCAGTTGAAGTGAACGCTGAGCCTTTGTCAGAAATGATTCGGCTGGGATTTCCAAAAGTTGCTTGTTGTAACTTCAGTTTTTCTAGAGCATCATGTGCGGAAGTTGATTTGACAGGATAAATCCACAAAAATTTTGTAAACGCATCCACAACAGTAAAATATGATTATAATTCTTATTGGTAGAAGGTAGTGGACCCAAAAA
The DNA here is from genome assembly GCA_023701765.1 of Hylyphantes graminicola. Classification (NCBI taxonomy): domain Eukaryota; kingdom Metazoa; phylum Arthropoda; class Arachnida; order Araneae; family Linyphiidae; genus Hylyphantes; species Hylyphantes graminicola. The sequence continues at coordinate 41,141,941 of CM043113.1, read as the reverse complement.
GTCAACATGGTAGGTATCAAGCGGTAAATCACCTTTTGGGATTGGATTTAGTAATCCTTCTGTCTTTCCAATTTTTTTCGATGAAAGGATGCACTGTACACAATTGGCAATAACAGTTTCTACGACTTTGCGAATATTGGGGAAATAAAACTGCTGCTTAACCAGGTTTTCAGTTTTGCTTACTCCAAAATGACCTTTTGCATGTTCTAGTTGCACTATTTGCTTCTGCAAATCTTGAGGTACAAGGAGAAGTTCTTGGTCGTTGACCAGTTTGTAGATTACACCTTGTTTTAATGTGTAGTCTGTTGTCTTGTTATCTTCCAATAGTAGCTTTACTGTTGAGGAAAACTCATCTTGGCTTTGAGCTATTCGTATTTTGTCAGTCATGTCATTGACTTGAATGTTCAACACAGGAAAACGACTGAGGGCATCAACGTGTTGCATTTGTTTGCCTGGCCTGTGTAGTAACTCGTAATCAAATTCTTCTAGAAAGAGAGCCCACCTGGCAATTTTGGGTGGCAAATCTTTCTTTGACATAGTCTTTTGGAATGCTTGACAGTCTGTATATATTTGAAATTTAACTCCTGCAAGGTAGTGTCGAAACTTCTTAAGAGCAGTGACGATAGCCAAAACTTCAAGCTCGTAACTGGAATATTTCTCTTCTTGGGGAGTAGTCTTGTGACTCATGTAATGTATCGGATGAAAGTTATTATCTTGGTCCATTTGCAGAAGAATTGCGCCATAGCCCTTGGAGCTGGCATCACAATGTAGTTGGAGTGGTGCTCCTTGCTGGAACAGATGCAATACAGGTTCCGATGAGAGAAGTTCTTTTAAAGTGAGAAAGGATTGTTGTTGTTCTTGCCCGAAGATGAATGGTACATTATCTCGTAAGAGGTCACTTAATGGTCTTGCAATTAGGGCATAATCTTTAATAAACTTTCTGAAGTACGATGTCAAACCTAAGTAAGATCTAACTTGCTTTGTGTTTGTTAAGATTGGGAACTTCAAAACTGCCTTGGTTTTGGTTGGCGACGGGCGAATTGTTCCTTTTTCAATGATGTGTCCAAGGTAAGTTATTTGGCGCTGTAGAAAACAACACTTCTTAAAATTAAATTCTAGACCATAACTGGATGCAACTTCAAAAACTTTTTGCAGCTTTACTAATCCTTCAGCTTCAGTGTCCGAGAATATTAAAATATCGTCCAAATATAATACAACTGTGTTATCTTTCAAAAGGTCTTTAAACACAATTTGTATATATTTCTGAAACACTGATGGGGAGTTTGTTAATCCAAATGGGACCTTCTGGAACACATACTGCGAATTATGTGTTACAAATCCTGTATATTTCTGACTATCAGGTTCTATGTCAATATGATAAAATGAATTCTTTAGATCGAGGGCACTAAAAACAGTAGCATTCTGCAACGTATCAAAGATATCTTCAATTAAGGGCAATGGGAATTTTTCTTTGACAGTCTTAGAATGAACAGAGCGATAATCAACACAAACTCTAGTAGAATTGTCTTTTTTCTTAACCAGGACAAGAGGAGAAGCAAAGTCAGAATTCTTTTCTAGAATAACACCATCATCTAACCACTGGGTGATCTGCTTGTCAACGATTGCTTTTTCTTGAAGACTTAACCTGCGTGCACGATAAGCAATAGGTTTTTCATCAGTCAGAATGATGTTCATTTTTAATTGAGTGTCCTTAGTTTTCTCAGGTTTGTAAGATCGTATCATATTTTCCAACTTTTTGCGGAGATCACAGTCCGTAATATGTGAAAGATCAGCTTCCTGTGGACCTATGTTTAGATTAAATAAGAAACATTCATCATTGAAGCTCTTAGCAATCACTGGAGTAACAGGTTCTTGAGAGGAACGAGAATCACCATCATTGTTTACAAACAGAGCCAGCTCCGCTCTTTGTGGAGGAGGGGTGGGAGAAGGTGAGGTCTGCTCTCCTTCTGACGTCATAGAAGTAGAGGCGGAAAGAGAGATCGCTCTTTTCTCTGCTGCAAATGTTACGCAATGTTCTGGGTCGCGCTGATTGGACGTCTCTTCTACGCCGAGGGGATCAGCTGTTTGTTGTCGATTCGTAAAAAGATCTTCTAAAATGTTGGGATTGATTATGAGTCCGTGGTTTAAGCTTTTACATTTGGCAGCAACAATTGAAATTGGGCTATGTCTTTCACTTGGCAGGCTAATACTGAGGTTCACAAGATCAGCTTCAAGTTCGTTACCAAATGCACCGGTCAGATTAACAGTTCCAAGTGATGGAGTCGTATCGTGAATGAAGCGTTCATGTACACAACTGATTTGTGCGCCGCTGTCGATAAGGGCATTGACTTTTGTGTTGTTAATGTAAAGATCGGTGAATTCTAATTTATGCTGATTGTGTTGCATTGTGTCGATTGCGCAGACTTCATTTTCATTGGGTGAATTAGATCTTGGGTTTGTAGAAGCTGAGGTATTGTTGGCAGTTCCTCGAAAGTCGTTATTTGAGCGAAAGGTATTATTGGAATTGGAACGATGATTGAAACCGCGGTTGTTACGATTGTGGAAATGATTGTTTTTATTTCTGTTGTCGTATGACTGTTGCCGATGGTTGTTGGTTTCACTTAGTGATTTGCGCTGAGATGTAAAATATGTATCAATTTCTTTGGATAAGTCTGTCGGTTTAAACCAGCTAGTATTTTGGCGTAAAGAAATATAAGATTGGGTCTCTTTGTCAAGCGTACTAAAAAGCTTGTCAGAAACCATTAATTCACATAAAGACTGAAAATCACTGACATTACGAATTTTGCAATAGTACTCAAAATTGGTTTGAAGACGGGACGCGAACTGTATATGAGTTTCATTTGGCAAACGCCGAGCTCTTCTGAAATTCTGTAAACACTCTTGAGCATTTGGTTGAAAATGGCTTAGCACTATCTCCTTAACTTTATCATAGTCACACAATTCATCTTGGGGGATGTGTAGTAAAATACTGTTAGCTGTTTCACCCAGAATATTAAGTAATATTTCCGATTTCATTAATTCTGGTACATCTTTAGTAAGGAATGCTTTCTCAAGCGACACAAAAAACAAATTAAAATTTTCTGGATTTTTCGGGAGTGGCATCGAGAGTGTTTTCACTGATTTTAGATAACTTTCCAGGTCGGGTGTTGCAGGTGAGGGATGAGTATTTGCACTCGTGTTATTCCGAATAGTAGCTAACTGTAGCTCTCTGTCAATTTCATCTAGTCGTTGTTTTTCTTTGCGTTCTTCGATGAATGTAGCGATGATATCTTTAACGAATTCGGGGTCCTTTTTGAACACTGGAGCGGATTCGATCATGTCTTTTAGCTGTAGAATTGTAGGAGTGTCGGGAGGATCTAGTCCAAGTTCTCGACAGGTTCGGAGCAAGTCCTCTTTTTTGGTATTCTTGTACATATTGCTGTGAGTTCTGCTAGTTATTTCGTGGAAGTAATGTAAACTGGACGTTGGATAGGCAGTAGGATTGGCCTTTAAGCGATGGAGCAGATACTTTTGGTTCTTGTTTTGAAATATGAAAGTTGGGTGAGGCGGTGGGATTGGCCTTTTGATGATGTAGAGGTTTCTTTACTTCTTGTTAGGAAAGTTGGTACGATGTTCAAAGGATGGATCTTCTTTGAAAGGTGGCGTAGTACGGTGTTCAAAGGATTGGTCTTCTTTGGAAGTTGGCGTGGTGCTGATCAAAGGATGGGTCTTCTTTGAAAGTTGGCGAGCAGGTGCGATAGGTTCAAAGGATGGTTCTTCTTTGAAAGTATGCCGTGGTGCTGGTCAAAGGATGGGTCTTCTTTGAAAGTTGCTAGCAGGTGCGATGTTCAAAGGATGGGTCTTCTTTGAAAGTTGACGCTGTTTTGATTCGCCATTGTCTTCTTTAGCGTTGGCAGCTGGGTTCACGAAGATGAAGAACCGGTCGAGCCCCCATGTTCTGTCGGTGTCTAGGGGTTTGAGTTTATTATAAGACAAAAAAGTGCATGGTTTTAGTAACTTTGGGATGGTAAGTGCATTTATTCACACTTTTACAGAAAGTTCGCGCTCAAGTTGCGAGCCGTGCTATCGCGGTTAGAGCTTTGCACTCTCTAGTCTCTAGGAACTTTGGATATGCTCATGACCAATATTTCATCGCTTCAGAGCAAGTTACCGACCAATCAGAGTACATCTTCGTTTCACGTCACTAGTTTCGCAATTTGTTTTGTTATTTTCAAAATGGCTGGCGTCCGAATCAACCACGTTTTTATGCTTTTCACATTTTTTGGGGATTATGATAGAGAATTTAGAAAAATAAATAACTTTTATTTCAGCGGAAAGAAGCAGGTTTAAAAGTAAGTAAGTGAGAAAAAAATCTAAATAACCAAATAAAAATATTTCATTATTAATAGATTGGCAGACAAATTGTGTGTTTTCCCAGTTATTAGTTGAACGATGTATTTTATGTTGTAGTTGTACTATTGTCGCTTTTTGATGACGTGTAAATTTTCATGGTTAATGCGAAGTTTGTACTTTAAAACTTTCTGTCCAATTTGTCATTTTACAATGCTTAAATTTAATAGCATTTGCCTTTCAGTTAGAATTTCAAAGTACTCATCTCTAGGGTTTGGTGACTTCAAAAACAATTTTTGTAAAATTTGCTGGTTTAGGCTACAGCCTACTTAGCTATTTAGAAATGTGACCATGGAGAGAGTAATCGGAACTATCCAACTAATTACAAAGCAATAATTACTATCAAAAAGCTATATATTTATTGGGAACACCTAGCGTATCGAGGCCATAATGCTATTTGGCGAATTCTCGGGCCGTGATATTTCTTTAAAAAAACCGCTGGTACCCCCTCCGGGCCGTCGATTGTGGCTATTCGGCAATCCTCCGGGCCGTCGATTGTGGCCCTCGAGCTGTTATGTTCTTTTTTTTAAAAAAACGCAGGTACCCCGTCGATCGTGGCCCCGATACGCTAGCTGTACCAATTATTGAGATGGGGCTCAGGAGCCCAGTCGGTTAGGTACACAGCATGCGAAAGGTCCCAAGTTCGGGTGCGGCATTGCCAAAATAACTGATGACCTACAAACGGCCCATGCAGCCACAAATGTCTGACGAATAATACCCTGTGTAAGGGAGTGTACATTAAATGTCCTTCAAAGTCCTAATGCTGCATATGATGTCGCCCTTAACGGTTGCATTGGGTGCCTATTCAGGTGTTGGCTTGTCCCTTGACTGTGGTTCTAAAATATGACGCCTGTCGCCAATAGCCCTCGTGTAGCTCCAGTGCGATGATAATTAAATCCTACCCTAATTGATGTCGCCAAGCAAAAAAGTTGCCTGACTATTGTCTGTGAATTAGCATTTGAAGAACTGGTATGATATAAAGACCTGTCTATTCGGTGGCCACTGTAAGTAAACATACACATTCTACTTAATGCCTGAGAAATGATGTAACGATGCCAAGTATATGCGTAGTAAAATATACTTTGAGAAAAATATATTATTTTTAATTTACTTTTTATAAATGTTTATGAAATTGAATGTATACCAGATAAAATATTCAATCATATTGTTTTAAATATTTTTGTATTGAGAAGTTTCTTACCAACTATCTGTAATAAGTTAATTATAGAAAAAATAACAATTATTTATACCAATGTTAACTATTTCAGACGACATCGAATACTCCGGCGGTTATATCAGGTTCTTCAACATCATCCCATATGCCAGCGCACAATTCCGTAAGTTATTACCTTAAACATTAATATTCTAATTATATCTTAGTGTTTACAAAATATAAAGTTTCATAAAATTCTGGGGGAATCTCGCACAACGAAGTATTTTACTATATTAGTGTTGAATGATAACATCTAAAATTATACGATATATTTATTTTCAGTAGGGATGCACCGAATATTCGGTATTCGGCCACTTTAGCCGAATATTCGGTTTGGCCGAATAGCTTTACTAATTTAATTTTTTTCAAATTTCTTCATGTTATTATCTTATAATATAAAACATCGAAAAATTTCCAAACACTTCTTGTTTTCTTTTTTGATGGACTCAAATTCTTAAGTTTTTTTTATTTATAATGGTAAATCAAACTGTATTTTTAAGGGAACAGTAACATTGTGATTGTAATTTTTTTCATTAAAAGATAAACAATTTATTTTGTAAATGCATAACAATATTGTAAGTCATGGTTTTTTCCCCTAATTTTCATTTTAATCGGATCCACCCAGGGCCATAGGAAAGTACTCTTATTTTACTAGCCCTGGGATCCACCTTCTGTTTTTGTTTTCATTCTTCTGTTTTCGTGTATTATTTTTTATCAAGTTTCAATCACATTCTAAAAGTTTTGTTTCAAACGAGCACTACTCTATTGTGTGTTGCTTTAACTAAAAATTTAATAGCTATATTGTATTAAAATTATTGTGCGATTGTGTACTTATATGTTTATGTTGAATTAAAATTGATGAATAATAAATACAACTTACTTAGATCTGACAAAAAATAAAATTTGGTTTAGGTAAGCCGAATATTCGGTATTAGGCCAAATTTGGTATTCGGTGCATCCCTTATTTTCAGTATGTATGTGTTAAATGTCAGAAGTCGATAAAGTCGTACTCGGGGTTAGCACGGCATAAACAAAGGCATCGAAATTATGTAAGTTGTATATTAAACAATTTTACATCAATACACAATAATATTCAAATTAAACTCGCATGCTTTTTTTTCATGATTATAATAAATAGCCATTTATGGTAAGAATAATTTATAGTTTTTTTTTTCAATAAATAATTCGGCCTTTCTATACAAGTTAAATATTATATATGATAATTGATACACTAATTTATCTTATATTTTATAGCAACCTCTGGTGCCTACGCATATTTATGTAAGTTATATACATATATATATATATTTAACTTCTAAAATTATATTAATTGAACTTAGTGTCCAAAAAATTAAATCCAACATTTTTATAGTTATCATTGAAATTAAACTATTTCACAAAGAACTAACATACAATAAAATAATAAAGATTGGAACAGAACTTTTTTTTTAAAAAATTAACAATGGTAATGTTTTTCAAAAAATATTCCTACATCATCTGTTAATAAAATTTAGTATGGAAATTGAGCTATTGGTTAAACAGGAATCAGTTATACAACTTTACGCAGGGTTCGGAAAAAACCGTTTTTTTCTGAAAAAACCAAAAGAACAGGTGTTTTTGGTTTAAACCAAATGTTGGTTTTTTTTCCATTTCTTATAAATAAAATGTATACACTATATATATTTTTTAAACTTCAGCACACTACACTAAATGTAGAGCAAGGAGAGGAGGTATACAAGGTTAATGTTTTTCTTAAAAGGGAACTTAAAAGAGTAAACATATTTTGTTAGAAAGAATGACAACGTCAAATAAGTTATGAGTTTTACATTGTTACACAATTCAGAAATGTACATTTTATTAATTTTGGGATAAAAATTTTACACTTTCTACTTTATCATTCTTATTTATTCAAAAACTTAAACAAGTCAATTTGCTAGCTTTTACTGTTCTCAGTCTATTTCGCAAAGTTAGACTGAATTAGGTCAAAAGTAGAAAATATTCCTTCCAGTCCATCTGTAGTTGGTACGGCGGTGAACAGTAATTTCCGTAATATTAGAATTTTTATTAAATATCATTAAAAAATACCAACATGTGCTGCTATTTTTTGATTGGATATAAAAGTTGAGTCGTATCTCAATTTAGTTTTGGTTGAGTTGTTTGCATCATACTCAACTTTTAAATTAAATGAATTAAAATTGATTTCAGAATATAAATAGAAATTTTGAAAAAACCATGTTGGTTTTTTCAGGAAAAAACCATTTGGTTTAAACCATGTTTTAAACCAAGTGGTTTAAACCAGCGAACCCTGACTTTACGTATAAAAATGTCAAACAATAGGGGTTTTTTTTTTTAAAATATCAACTTTATCATTTATCATTAAAACTATTTACACTGGGCTTTAACACATACTACCTTTTCTTGATTGTTTATGTTTATAGGTTTCGACACTGGGAAAACAACGGAGCTATATATTAATTTCTCTAGAAGTCATAAGGTTTTAACTATACACAAGCTAAAAAAAATAAATTCTAAAAATAAAATTTCTAAAACCATTTTAACAAACCACTATACTTTCAATAAACTTTCTCCTTTATAAAATATTCCCTTTTTTTTTTACATTATCCATAGCTTACAGCTTTCGAATATGTTTAATAATTTTCTGAATAGTCCTAAATTTTAGATATCATACAATCTTAACAAGCTATTCATTTATTTTAGATTTGCAGAACGTGTGGCGATGTCTTTAAACATGATCGCGATCGAATAAAACATGATTCATCACATGTAAGATTAAGTTATCATTCTATTTTAATTAATGATTGATTTTCTATGTTAATTATATTAAAATTAACGAAATATTTAAGGTATATTTTAAAGATAATAGATCATGACATGTGACAACACTTTTTCTAAATATTGTAAAAAATATTAGAATTTTTACATACTTTTTAAAAATTATTAAAAAAAAGATTATTTAAAGAAGTAATCATGATCATGAATATTATTTTTTTATTGTAGTAAAGTATTTTTATGTGGCAAATCTACTCACAGAGTTTAAAAAGATTATCTCAAAAATTAAAGAAAAAAACCTGTCTAAGACGCATAACGTGCATTTAATTTATTTTTCCATTGAATATTATAGGCTAAAAAAGAAGACAGAAATATAAAAGGGATTTCTGAAAGGGAATTCTGTAAGTATTAACTTATTTTAATTATTAGTAAAATACTTTTTTATAATATCGGAATGACATCCTTTTAAACATAATCTATTACTTATGAAGTTGATAGCTATTTACCTATAAAAAAATCTGATTATATAGAAATAAGTTAAATTGATTCTGTTTCGCGAGGTATAATGTATTTTACATATTAGTATTCATTGCTTGTCTTATAGTGAGTGGAAAGTCAGTATGCGCAGGAACACCTATTTGATAAAATTAATCATTGAGAGTTTCACATTTATAGCAAATTTAGCATTGACTTCAATTATAATTATATTAATTAATGTATATTAACTTATTTTTAATACTTTTATTATTAGTCAAATACTTTTTATAATAGGGGAATGGGACTCCAGTTCTCATTTTGCATTGACTTCAATTATAATGACATTAATTTATGTGTATTAACTTATTTTAATACTTTAATTATTAGTCAAATACTTTCTATAATAGCGGAATGAGACTCCAGTTCTCATTTAGTATTGACTTCAATTATACTTACGTTAATTTATCTATCGACAAATCATCTTATTGTAAATTTTTCAGAAATAAATCGATAAAATATATATTTAATACTAAAACTCTATATTTTTGCAGGAGAATCTAAGAGATTTTGGAGTTGGCGCACGTTGAAATAGTTATTTGGCGAGTGATGTATCGGACATTTCAGACTATTGAATGAGAGACTGCACATTTTTTTTAGAAAAATGTTTTACATGTTACGATAATGTGTAATTTATTATTTTTTAAAAAATAAAACCTGTATTAAAAGCTTAATATGCTGTATGTGAATGCTATTATTTATTTTTTTGAAAATAAAATCTATATCAAAAGCTAAATATGCTGTATGTGAGTGCTATTATATTTTTTGGATAGACAACAATTTAGTTTATATTTTCGTTTGATATTGCAGATAATTGTAATTTGTATTTTAATAACTGCAATAAGAAAATTTTGTAACTTAAAAATATTTTTCAGAAGAAATTAGTATCCCAATTTTTGCTTTTCAAGTAGTATTTATATGCTTCTTAAATTTAATTGAAGAAGGATTAGAACAATGCATGAATAAAATCTAAAAAATATATATATTATATATACACTGCTCAAAGCAATTAGGGGAATGCATGGTTTAAACCATTTCGCCCCCAATGATTCCATTTCCTATCATCAGCTTACGATTTTTTTTATCACTAAGTTGAGTTCTCACTTGTTTATCATGTGATGGAAGAATAATGTCTTTTGAAGAATTAAATAATGTTAGTTTTAATTGTATGAAAAACATGGTAAAATTCACTCCCAAAAACTTTTATGAAATAAATTGAACCTGAATTCTTTACGCTTGCATTCTTAGAAGTCCGAAATTTGATTTTACCTTTTTTTTTTTTACAATTAAAATTTTTAAAAAAAATATTGTTATAATTTATTCAAAAGTTATGAATCCAATTTTTTGCCCCTTAAATTTTAGTTAAAAAAATTAGATTTGTTTTCCTGTTTTTTTACCATTTCAATCTGGATGCATAAGGAATCTAATTCATAAAGTTTAAATTTTTATAATAAAAAAATAAGTTGGAACTGGACATGTAAACAGAAGAACGCAGAGTGCTCCCCTAATTGTTTTGAGCAGTGTATATATATTTGAACTTTTTTAAAACTTAGGTTTTAAAAAAAAAATCTTTATACTTCATAAAATGTAAGTACGAAAATATATTCTTCATGTAAATGTCATGGAGTTTCAACTACATCACTTCGTGGAGATCTTGATGGAAATTGAATAATGCAATGAAATGTATAAATAAAATCTAAAAAAAAAATTTGAACCTTTTTAAAAGTTAGGTTAATTTAACTCGTGCTTCATTGTTTGAAAGAGTATTGAGTGTAGATATGAAGTATATAATTTGAAATTAAGTATTTTAAATAAAATCTATACTTTGGAAAATAAAGTTTTAAAAAAAATCTTTATACTTTATAAAAACAAAGAATAAAAATAGATTCTTTATGTAAATGTCATGGTGTATCAACTATATCACCTCAACCTATGATATTTGATATTGCTGATAAAAATTGTAATTTGTATTTTAATAACTCCAAAAAAAATTATAGTTCTAGAGGATTATTTTAAAATATATTTAGTAGTTCTCTAGTTATTATTATCTAAATTAGAATTTAATCATAGGGGAAGAATTGAAATTATTTAAAAGTTAACCAGTTGAAATTATACAATAAAAACACAATAATGAGGCGGCAACAATATTTATCAAATCTTGAAAGATAATATTTTTTATATTGTAAAAATGATCATTATATGGAATTATACAAAAATACAAGATGCCATCATGAAATGAATATAAATATCTATCAACTTTTTGTTGATTTTAAACAGGCATATGATTCAATAAACAGAAAAAAGATGTTAGAAACGTTATACGAGTTTAATATGCCGAACAAATTAATAAGACTGATTAAAATGACGATCACCTCAATAAAGGCAAAAGTAAGAGTACTAAACACATTTTCTAGAGAATTTGAAGTTGTGACCGGATTGAGACAGGGTGATGTATTATCGACTTTGTTGTTTATAGAACTACCCAGGTTTTAGCCTTTGCTGATGATGATGTTGTTTTGATATCAAGAAGTAAAACGACACTAATTGAACTCTTCAATAGGTTGACAACAGAGGCTAATAAATTTGGTCTGGAAATAAATATGAAAAAGACTAAATATATGAGCATGGTTTGTAACTGATACAGATACGGAGTTAAAAGTAAATAATGAAATAAAATTTGAGAGAGTCAATGAATTTAAATATTTGGGTTCAATTATCACTGAAAATAATGATATTATGCCAGAAATTAAACAAAGGCTGAAGAATATAAACTTTCCTATAAAGAAAGGTCATCACATCACAAAATACAAATTTTCTTAGAAAATGGCGAACAGCGCGCTTCCCTTGCCATTTTTTAATCTAAATTATCTTAACTACTATTCTACACGAAAATGTTGAACTATGTCTTGATTACAAATTTCATTTTATTTAGATAGAAATTTATTTAGATTTCAAAATAGATAGTAAAAATATATTTTTACTATCTATTTTGAAAATATTTTAAAATTTTATAATGAAGAATCCCGATTACCCCACTTCTATCAAATTTGTTTCAAACTAGCTTTCGGTACTTATACAAGGAAGGCATATGGGTCCTTTGCATATTTACTGATCGTATTCTAGATTTAAATAGCTAATTTTTGTAATAAAAACATACAAAATGGCACTTTATTCTATTAATAAATTGAAATGTGTACACTAGTTATTTGAATTAATTGTCTGAATTAGTGTAATAGAATTTTTTATAAGTAGATTTTACGATTTTAAAACATATTGGTATTTCCATCTTACAATTAAATCTTATTATTTCCATTAATTAATCATCTACATTGAATTAAGAACAGTTTTAGTTACTTTGATTGAATACCCTTAATTGGTTTAATTACGTTATAATAATTATTTTTGAAATTTATTCACCAGTTTTGCATTTTTTGAAATGTTTTAAGGATAAATGATAAAACTTAAATAACATATCAGTACATCTGTAAACAAAATCAAAATTATTTCAAGAATTATTGTGCCGATGTTCCAAACCAGTAAGTAATTATGCGATGAAATATTGGTCATGAGCATATCCAAAGTTCCTACAGAGTGACAACGACTGTCTCCACCCTCCAAAACTTTCGGGGACTGGCAATCAAAAAACGCATCTGCGCATGCTCCACTGCTCAGTAGTGCATGACTGAAGGGAAAGAGCAAAAGAGCTCAGTTTGTCGTATTTGGCTTTGTATCTTTTCTTGGCGGTTTTCAAAGTTTTTATTTAGTTTTGTTTACATTATAAATTGTTGCCAAAAATATGATTAAAAACCTCTATGAAAGTAAAAGTAATAATTTTAATTCTTGAGGGAAAGGGGTACATTGGGACATTTTTTCAAATATTATTTTTAGGATTTATTTATGTATTAGTTTATTTTTTGATGTAAGTGATTTGTCACAATGTGTTACAGCACTGGGTACATTAAGTCAAGCATGCACAGGCCATAAATAAAATGTTTACTTATAGTTTAAAAAAAAAAACATTGAAATTAAGTAGAGGAAATTACGTAGGTGGGGAATTGCATTCCTCTTTTAAAATTAAATGATTTAATAATCGCAAATTAAAGTTCAAACTGTGTGCATTTATTTGTAGCTGAACAATCTCTGCCTTTTACAGCTGTCACATTATGTATAAATTTTATTATCTTATAAATTAGATTATACATTTAACTTTTTCAAACACAATATAAAATGATCTATTCCAATAAAATATTTATTTTAAGTACGGTACCTACTCAAAGGCATTTGTCAAAGATCTTCATAAATGTTTAGTGACGAAGAACGTAATTTAAAACCAAAGTCAAAGTGACGAGACGACACCTGAGCAGGCACCCAACTCATATTTTAAAGGTTCCATCGTACGCGGCGGCAGGACATTGTAGTACAAATGTATTAGAAATATAATTTAGATTTTTGCACACACACACAGTGCTGGATTCGTATAAGTCGCGTAGGCACCGAACATAAGTCTTAAAAAAAGAGATAAGGTATACTAATTAGCTTTTATAACCAAAAATAAGACCCCATATTTCCAGTTTCATTATATAATGCTAGAACAAGACAGGTTTATAACTTACAATCCTATCCTTTAAACAAATATCATGAATTTTACTTTAAAACTTTATTACTAAACGTATTTCCAGCTTGAATACTTTATAATTCTCATTCTCAACTATTCTGTCTCAATATATACATTAAAAATATATCACATACCCACTTAACCTTTTTATATCAATCATTCATGCACTGAATTAAGATTTAATTCAAATTATTTGTCATTGCATGTTTTAAAGCTATCTGCGCAATTAATAGTAATATAGTAATAATAATAATATAGTATAGTATAAAAAGTAATTGGAACATAAAATGCACTTCGTGATGAATTTATTTCTCTTTTTCATGTGCTAAAACTAATACAATATTCAATCGAAAAGATACACCTCGCCCCTCTTTTCTCCAAAGGGGCAATGAAAAGTGAAACAAGGACTTTATAATGCGATGCTTACAAGTTATAAGTATACTGTCAGTTGATAAAGGGTTTATTTATAGAACAACTTTTTAATTAGACAATTTAATGAAAATTCACAGTTCACTTAATAATTTTCTATCTTTGAACTTTTAATTTATAAATCTAATAAATACTCAACAGTCCCTTAAAATACTGCACTTAGCTCTAAAAGTAAATATGTGCAGATATATTTGTCTTAACTATCACTCTTAAAAATTTATAAGTTCTATATACTATTTTATATTGCCTTTTCAAATATATTCCATTTTCATTATTTTTCTTCACCCACAATAGGAACGAACTAAAAGAATTTAAAACTTAATACTATTTAAAAATTGCAGGAATTTTACACATAAATAAGTTTTGTGCATTTGGTGTAACTTACAGTAATTAAGAAGGAAAAAAAAAGATGGAATTAATAAGCAATTTTCGTTTTTATTTCACAATAAGTTACATGATTATACAAATGTATATGGATTGACAAATAACTTGTTACTTTTATTGAACAACTGAAGGAGTAGGGTTGGTCTGGATTGAAAGTAATTTCTTTCTAAAAATTTTACTTCAATAAATGATGTATTTTTTACATCTTATTTCTAAATCTAATTTGCATGGAAAACTATACACTTTTTAGCCAATATTTGGTTATAAGGCTCCATAGATACCTATTCAATTTGATAAAGTTCTTGTGAGGAATAACTTAATGGCTCACAAAATTAAGCAAATCTTATAAAAACAAAATTAAGTTAATTAGCTTACTTTTTAAATGTAATAGACAAAAACATAAGTTAAGGAAAAGAAACTAAAACAAATGTATAGAACTTATTCTTGCATTATCAACAGAATAGAAACACATATGAAATACAATAGGAATTAAACAACAATAGTACGAGTAGGTTTTGAAATAATTTAAGGATTAATACATAATTTGCCATATATTAAAAAAAAAAAAAGTATATAAATGTAGTCTATTGTGCACAAAATGCTAAAAATTCTAGCTTAAATAATGAAGCAATCACCAACAGTGGCATTCCCCAAAAGACTAAGAATAATTTTTTTTTATATTTCTCAGACCTAGTACTGATAGCTTTAATAAATATTTTGTGGTACTCAAAATAAGGCAATGAATTCTGTAAGTAAGGAGGATTTTTTTTAGCACATGCATAAAATAATCCAAAAGAATTATTTTAAAAAACGGTAAAATGGATTTCAAATTATTATCAGACAGTGCCCTTCTAACTAAACTTTTCTTTAATTTATACTCAACTCCTAAACAGGAATAGAATAAAGAAATACATGTAAAAAATTTGAATTCAAAAACATCCTTCTCTTTGAACTTTTAATTTGTAGCTTTGATATGTATTCAGTAGGACTCTTAATATTATTCAGAACTTTTAAAAGAAATATGCCGGATGTTATATTTCAATCCTTCTTAAAAATTCAAAAGAATTAAACAAAATAACTAACAAAACATTAAGACTTTAAGAAGAATCTCGATAACTATTGGAAACTGGTAAGGAATTAGATATATTTTGGACCAACCTTGCTGGGCCTCTGGCCTGTTGTTGGTCGACAATTTTTGTATTTGTAAAATAACAGGTATAATTTTTTAGTTCAAGGTTTCGTCTTTTCTAAGGTCAATTTTTTTCTGTAACAATATTCTTTATAAACTAGAAAAACTTTCAACAGTTGATTAAAATTATAAATTACCTTTAATCAGGGTTGTTATGTTTAAAACATAGTAATAAAAAACATGTTTAAAACAATTTTATTAATTATTATATGTTTTATAATTTATTGGCCAAATACAGTTCGTGTACAGTTTGCTGTATTACCTTAAAGATTAAGAGTGTGATAAATAGTAGACCCTGATGGAATGGTAAACCTTGTATGTGATACTTTAGGTCCCAAATGGGACACTACTGACATTTGTTAATATTCATTAATTTATTATCGCCATTAATTTGTGAGATTTATGCTAATCCTCAATGTGGTACATAATTTTAGTTCATTTAAATAATACCAAACATAAACTAGTATTACATTATAAATTCTTCTATTAGCCCATCCGATTTAATCAAAGGAAGACACCGAATAGCCAGATTATCGAAGGATTTCTTGTATTCTATGATTCTTCGACAAATAAAGATGCAAGGCATATGCCTAAAATTATTGGGGATGGAAGTAAATATAGGAAACCAAAATGCAAAAAAAAATCCATGTTTTTTTAAAACCTAAACAACATGTTCAATAACCAAAATTTAATTGTTAAAAAAAAAACATGTTTTGAACAAAAAAAACCCGTTTAAAACAAAATAAACATGTTTTTGGTTTTATTTAAAAAAAACATGCTTTTTTCCAACCCTGCCTTTAATTAGTGAAAATTTCAGTTTATACTTTAGAGCTCCAATATCAATTTTAAAGACCTATGAAAAGCTTTTCCTAGCAAAACATAATCAATACTTTCCTCGGGAATCTTATTTTTACATAACTGCAGGATACAAGAAAGGCCTTACCAAACCCAAAAAGAATAAAAGTAAAGAAATGACATCGAAAAGCATTTATTTTGTTGTGCATTTATATGCTTGATACATCTATTAAGGAAAGCATTTCCATTTCTGTGGTTTAATCAGTCTGACTTGACCTAAACGTAGGCAAATGATGTTGGTGAGGTCCTTCCTTCTATCTAATTCCAGTGTCCAAATGATGTGCAGACGGCAAAAAATAAATAACAGAAAAAAAACGCTTGTAAATGCGTGCTATATTAAATTTAACAAGCATGCAGACACAAGGTATATTTAGTTTACACCTAAATGCAGAGAAAACAAAACATTGCTCATTATTAATTACCAGGTGAAGGAATTTAAAACATAAGGAAAGGAGCTACATTAGTGAAAATCTTATGACACACTAGCAAAACCAATGTAATTTAGTATAGGATGTCATAAATTATTTCACAATTTTTTACACTAACAAAAAATGAAAATCGCATTAGGATCCTAAAACTAGGGCGTTTAAATCTATTTGATACAGCTCTATTCTATGCAAGTAAAAGGCTCACAAAATAAAGACTAATATTTTAGCTTTTAAGCATTTACCAGGCAAAACTTATTAAAATAATCCTAAAAAGTAAAGTTTCGTGTTAAGGAAAAACAACCAGTCAGGGGACCGAGGACTAACGTGCTGACTTGGTTCTACCATTTTTAACAGGAACACGTTAAAAAGAAAATATATAGATAATATAAATTAATAGTAAGATTATTTATGAACTGAAAACAATAATTTTAAAATCAAATCAGCATAAAAATGAATAATACTTGTAAGCCACGTGTGTACATTTGTGTAATCGAAACGAATTAACGAAATACCGTAGCAAAATAATCGCCAACAATAACATCGCCTTGGGGCCCGGATGGCCGAGTGGTAAGCATCGCAGGCCAGCAGTCTGTGTGCTGTAACGGGCGCGGGTTCGATTCCCGCCTTCGCCCTGGGTGTATTTCCTCTCTTTGTGACAGTAAAAAAAAATCTTTCTGTGTCTGTCTTACTTGACGAAGACTTATAAGCGGCTCACTGAGCAAGCACACAAGTCGGAATATATATGTAAAATACCCTACCCTACATCGCCAAAAAGACGTGGTTGCTGGAAAGTGGTCGATTTCGTGAGCATGCGCAGAAGTGTTTTTGATTGCCAGTCCCGAAAAGTTTTGGAGGATGGAGACAATCGTGAGTGACAGAGTCATCGCGGTTACATAAGAAAAAGGTTACAGTGAACAAAGCTTGAAACGGTTACAGTTATGGGCGTCTTGACATATATTTGATTAGGTTAAATGTGAAAGTATTTTTTTTTTTAAATTTAAATATTTCCAAAAATAAAACTGGATTAAAATATATAAATATACGTTATTAATATGTAATGCGTAAAAGTAGTAAGCATTCAGCTTAAAGTTATTAGTACGTCTTTTAAATGTTTATAAATATCCTAAATGTAAAAAGTTAAAATTCTTGAATCGAAACGATTTTAAAATAATTAAATTTAAAATTATTTAACAGAAGAGTATACGGACTGAAATTTCACGTTTGTCAAATTAAAACTTGTGATGCACAAAACAAACGGTTCAATTTTTTTCAAATCTCACCTTCATAAACCTTTCATTATCTCATTCTTCCATTTATTTCTTGAATACACTGACTTGAATCCCATATTCATTTTACCAAATACGATGCCGTAATCTTGGCTCCTTACTCTCTGAGGCTTCGATTTTAATTAACGAATAAATCGTCGGAGTTATGAGCACTTAAGTTTCAAAATCGCAGAGATAGCAATACCTTCTTCTAATCCTTATATTCAGGAGGGTAATGTTGAGAGAAAAGTTCGTTTCCGAGAGCGAATTCTAGAAGGCTTTAAAGTTGATTAATGTGAAACATTCTAGAAAAGTGATTTAATTGTTTTGCGTGAAAGGAGAGAGCTGTCACAAAGTGGTAATGGAAATGTTATGCGAGTGTTTGCCAGTGATAATTACTGTTCAAGAAGAGTGAATTTAATAAATAAAAATACGGTGTAAGGGATATCTTTGACAATGGTATATTCTAATTTTAGAAAAATTAATGTTGCTTATTCCTGTATTTTTAAAATAGGATAAGTGAAGAATTATTTTAGTATAATTATATGGAATTACAAAGTCAATCTGTAACGTTAATCCCTATGACGTACAGTTATTTTAAAGTGATGTATCTAGAAAATATTAAGAGCAACTTTCAATTAAAAATAAGTTTTCACTTACTTTCAAAGGAATAGGATTTCATTTAAGCTTGAACTTATGTTTAGATACGAATTATGCTAAGTATAACAAAATATGAACTTTTTGCAAAGTTTCTAATGTATGATATGTTGACATTTATTAGTTGGAGAAAAATACCAAAACTTATTAAGAAAATATCTAAACTAAACATATAAATTTTCTTCAAAATGACATCGAAGTTTTTCCAATAGTAAATACAAATAACTGTATGCTCGACAAAATGCCAGTTAAACATTGCCTACGTAACTTTTTATTCGGGATTATTATTGAGAAAACTTTCTGTATCAATAACCCCATTCGTATAACATTAAATTCAACAGCATAAACAATTTCTTCAAACCGGCGCAAAAACTTCCCACAGAAAACTCTCTTTCGTAGAACAGTCTATGATGTTTTCTCAGTCGCTGAATTCAGCCTTTATTTATTTGCATGGGTAACTAAATTTATGCTTTTTGAGGTGAACAAAATGTATAAAGTTGTCTTCTAAACATCGTAGTAAGCAATCCTTTTGAAGAAAAAGTGAAGTCAACCATTTATGACATACTTGCATTTTCAGGCATGCTTAAAGTTATTTTAGAAACCAGTCAGCATACTTCTTTTTCAACTCTAATGCAAACCAGACGAAAGTATGTTAGCTTATATTTTGAATAAACAGTTATGTAAATATTTTTGTCTGCTATTCATGAAAAAAACCCATAAAGTAATAAAGTTAATAAGTTATTTTTCATAAACTGAATTAGTTATATCCAAATAATGATTTGTCATTTAATGTAATTCTTAAATATTTTGTACTTTTAATGTTTGGAAGATTTTTATTTAATTTCTTAGTATATGATCCGATAAAGTTTAATTTTTAGGTTCAAAATGAATTTACTTCTTCTTCATTTATTTCCTGAATAAATACTATATATCTACACGAAAGTTGTATACATAATTATTAAACAAGAAATAGCAAATTATTTTCGCTAATTGTTTCAGCACATCAAACTAGTAAATATTTGAACTAACAAATAAAACTAAAATGCATAAAATATCGAGTTTACTTCCAGGCTTAACTTTGAAGATAAATGAAATTTTACACCAAAGCTCTTTTTTAAGGTATATCTCAATTATTTTGCTCTCGTGGTTTTAAATATCTAATCCGTCAAAAGCGTCTGACATTAAACATAAAACTACAACAACGAATCCCCCATTGAGAAAACATGATTAATTTTTAGCACTTCGGAAAGATATTTCAATTCATCATTTTACCAGAGTTTCATGCATCAAAATTTGGAGATGAAATAAGTACCAACAAATATTGTTTCGCATGTTATTTTGAATAAAACTTATTATTATTTGTTATAAACTTTGTATTCGCTAATGTCTTTATTACATTGAAATACATTAGTAATTTTTATGAGATTGTTTGTTGTTTGCATTTCACAAAATATACATAGGTACAAATTATTGTTTTTATTTAAATTACTATTGATCAAAAATAAAAAATCAATTGAATGATTTGCTTATCGTTAAATTATTGATGTTTAGATTTTACATTGTCTTATTTGTTATTATCTTTATTTTCTGCATATTAAACTGGAAAGGAATATTTTTAGATGTAATATTTATCAATTTAGGCAATCGGAATGACATTCTAACCTAACATTTCTATAAGCATAGTTCGGTACTCGGTTCAGTGGTATAGGCGGTAGGCGTCAAAATCCCATGATCATGGGTTCGGGCTGAGTCGGCATGCGTCAAAAAGTGGCAAAGCAAGACACGAATGTAATATATTTATCTGGAAACGTAAAGAAAACCCTTGAATGCCCATTAGCATCTCTCAAAAAAGGAACTCTCAAACAATTTGGCATCTACAAGAGCCCAAATTACTTGTAATCTCAGCATCAAAATTTTAAACGAGATAATCATAAATTGCAACACAAAAAGAGGATCTCAGTTTTTTGTAGTTTTCTTAGTCTTCAAAAATCTTAATCCGACCAAAAAAACAAGTCCAATTTATACCAAGTAACCATAGTTTGGAAGCTAAGAAAAAAACAGAAATCACAAACAAACAGTCCCGAAAAAGTAACCAAAACACATTACGCGCAGCTTCAGTGCCTCAGGTGCCCGCTTTTAGCAGGGTATGCGAAAGGTAAGTTTGACATGCATTGAAAGCAATTACACGGCTTTATTCTCCCTCGCAAAATGGCGTCATCGATCTCCATTAAGAATTAAGATAGAATGGAATGGTCATTGACAAACCTAAAAGTTCACCGAAACCAATCACGTGACACATAATCTAAAGTAGCCTAGAAAGAATTCACGTATTTTTAACCCTCTAATTCCTGAATTTTTTTTTCATCCCGAAAAAATATATATGAATTTTTAATACTCAATATGAAAAAAAAAATTAACTGCATTAGAATTTAAATAATTTCAATTTGTACTTTTTTTTCCATATTACAAAAACCAACTACAAAATTCCAATTTTGATAATAATGACTAGAAAACTACTAAATATATTTTAAAATAACCCTCTTTAACTACAATTAATTTTTCAGAACAATTTATTTGTAATTTAGTATTAATATTATTATACTTTGAATACTGCCAAAAACGTAATTTTGCAACAGTTAATAACCCCACTCTTTAATTTTGAATACACTTTTACTACTGTCATCTATGAGGGTTATTATCAACTAAAACTTCAAAATGGAATGTAATAGATGAAAAAAACACAAATTTGTCGAGAGGGAGGTCTACTTTAATAGAATAAAATGGATTATGTAACTTTTACCAAACGGTAACAGTATGCATTAGAGGGTAAAATAATCATTGTAGGGGTAAGTGGTGTACCTTGGACGTATGTGTACCTCGAACCTATGCTGATTCTAGCTCGATTAGCTTAGATATTGAAACAACACCACATGCAGTTAAAGTATTTGCTACCAGGGATCTCAGTGAAGTTCTATCTGTTTGTTTAAAAGGTCAATTTATTAAAGAGGTTTCGAAAAACTAAATTCCCAGTTCAAAAGTAAATTTCTGTCAGATTCTTTAGTGTAATTTTTTACTCAAACATGTAGTGTTTATTCAGAAACGATGGTTATGCAATATAAAGCAAAGTTTTAGCTATAAAACAGTGTGCTTGAAATTAAGTGAAGTCTAACGTTAACTTGGTGAGAAACTATTTTGTTTTTAATATCCAAGTGGTGTACCTCGAACCTAATACAAGTGGTGTACCTTGGACTGGTCCAAGGTACACTACTATAGGTCTTATGTGCTTCAGATTGTTGAAAATCCTTTTTAAAATTCAAGTTAATTCTTTCCTTTGAAAAATTTAGTATTTTAAGCTATTAATATGCAACCCTGATTTGTAAAATATAGAAAAATGGAAATTTGTAAGAAATTTTGATATGATGTGATAAAGAATTTTTTTTGTAGTTAATTATTTAGATTTATGGAAGCCTATGAAATTTTAACCATATTGATATAATATAGAAAATAATTATTGCATGCTCATCTAAAAAGATATTTTTTATAATAAATATCTAAGCAGAACATCCTTTTTACGTTTAGGTCTATTTGAATAAACATAGGGGGAAATATTTGAGTTGGGTTTTTTTTTTCAAATTTAAGACAGAAAGACATCCAAATGTTTTTCTATGGCATGAAATAACAGTTTAATTTTATGCTGCATTTTAACGAATACACCCGAGAAAGATCGCATTGCAGCTGAAAAAGCCAAAAGGGCACTAAAAAAACTAAGGCAATAAAACCCCTTACTGAACCAATTGACCTAGCATAACCAATTACTACAATCTTGGCTAGAAATAAGAGTAGGTTGTAAAATGTATTTTTGAATTTTATGTGGCTAATAAATATTGGTTTTCGGACTGTAAATCGAGTCTCTCTACCTGTTAATAATTGGTCCAAGGTACACTACCGGTTGGACCAAGGTACACCGCCGGTGGTGTACCTTGGTCCTAATTACAATTTTCTGTATTTATTTTTTTAATAGTTGAAAGCATTTAAATGACATGTTAAAATAAATATATGTTGTATATAACAACATAAAGTATTCAGTAAAAATATTTTTATTCACTTTTTGAAAGTAATTAAGAAAATAAAAATTGAAAAGTCAAAATAGGTCCAAGGTAACCCACCTTCCCCTAATGTAGTATTGAAATAATTTTAACCATCTAATGCATACCGTTGCCATATGGCAACAAGTAACATATTGCATCTTATTTTTTTAAAGTAGAGCTCCCTCTCGACAAATCTGTGTTGCTTTCATCTATTATATTCAATTTTGAAGTTTTAGTTACTAATAACCTTCATAGATGACAGTAGTAAAAATTGTATTCAAAATTAAAGAGTGAAGTTATTAACTATTGTGAAGTTACGTCTTTGGCATTATTCTAAGTATAATAATATTAGTACTAAATACAAATAAATGTTTTTGAAAAAATAATTATAGTTTAAAAGGGTTATTTTAAAATATATTTAGTAGTTTTCTAATCCTTCTTATCAAAATTGGAATTTTGAGGTTGGTTTTTGCCATATGGTAACAATTTTTAAAAAATTATATTATTTAAATTCCATTGCAGTTATTTTTTTTTCAGTATTTTTTCCATTAAGCATTAAAGATACAAATATATTTAAACAAAAAAATGCATTACAGGGTTAAGGAGGCCGCACAAATTGAGGTCGTATATTTTTGAGAAAAAAAAATTGATTATTTTTTCACATATTTATAATAATACCCAGGATTTCTATGTTCCTAAAACTGTCATCATTTTAACTGTGCCGCAATTAGAACGAATGGTGTGATTAATTTAGTAAAGGCCAGTAACACTTGAATCAACTGGATGTTGAATTTTTAAATGCGTTTTTCTGGCATTTCAGTGTTTCATTAAATGGCTTCAGTTGGAAAAAGATAACTCAAAAAGTTATTGAGTAATTTTAAAAATTCTTTTTCCACTAATTTAAGAAATTATTGTCTAAAGAACATAACCTAAAAACTTTAAATAAATACTTTTTTATTTTGTTTTGGCATTTTAATTATTTTAACAGACCGTAAAAAATTTCAATTTTTTCAACTTTTCTTTCAGATACACACAAAAATACTACCAAAGTTGGATGTAAAAAAATTAGTTTAACAATACAACACGGAGTATACCAAGTTTATAAGTATCGAAAGTGCAGAAAAATTATGTTTTAAATAGAAACTTCTTTTAGTTTTTCCCGGCATTTGCTTTAATGGTTGCTATAAGTTGCTAAACAAGCAACTTTTCTCACCTAATTAGGGATTTGGCGATATTCATATTGGCCCCCATCCAAAGCGGCGTTTTCAAGCATCAAATTCTTAGTCTTTAATATTCGTGTCATAGGTCCGAACCATAAATCTTCCCACCGCATCAATGTCTTAGACATATCGTACTAGTTTAATCCTTCAAAATTACGTTTATTTTAATATAGATTATAACAGTTGTGCTGATTGCTTGATATGTATGGACTTTAAATCGGGGCCCGTATTTTCTTTCTGAGTGAATCGAATGCAAGAAATGTTTATGGTTTTATTGAAGTAATTTCTTTTAATTTCTTAATGCTAGTATCATTACGTTTAAAATGTTTTCTAAATCAATTTCGAATTTTCAACTTGACACAAGGATTTTGAAATACTAAACTATAAATATGTATTTTAAAAGTGATGTATGGTACATTAAGCGCTTAAAAAAGATTTTTAAAAAAATCTACATTGTAATATTTACTTAAAGAACACATTTGACACTTACATTTGCAATGAAATTTCAGCTATTATGCTTTTATACAATATTCTCTATATATTATATTCTCTATATTCTATTTTATAATTATATGCTTTTATACAATATTCTCTATATATTATATTTCTCTATATTCTATTTTATAATTATATGCTTTTATACAATATTCTCAACCGTGCTTCCACGAAACTCAAAATGTGTTAAAAATACATTTCCAATGAGGGTATCCTTATCAGAAGGGAAAAAATTAAACGAAATTATAAATCCAGTTTCAAACTAGCAAATATAACACAGCACCTTAACAAAAAAATATATATATAATAAAACTACAGTACTAATGATGGCACATCTTACATTTCCAGGAATGAAAATAAAACTAAAACGATACATAATGAATGTTAAATCTCTTTTTAAACTAAAAAAAAACTTAACTACATCTCACAAATGGTATTTTAACCACAACTTTGAAGTCACGATCAGGAATCCCAAATCGAGGAAATCCACTCTGAACCCAGCATCGCAGGACACGTAAATTGCAAAGGGGCATGCACTGCTCACTTATTACCGTCCACCAAACCACTCCCCATAGCTTAATCAACCTGACTAAGGCCGAGGCGCGTGCTGAACGGTCGAAAAGGGGTTTAGAATCAGAGGCCTGCCTGACCTGCCCTCGAGGTATGAAATTCTAATTAATCACGATGGGGGCCGTTCAACAGGACAGACAGGAGATGTGGAAGACACTGTCGTTCTCTTTTACTACTTGGTTACTTGTCTTGAAGACTCGGTTTACACCGGCGATCTGAAATGCCATGCATAGACTGAGTTGACGCAATAGACTATTCGTGTAATAGAAGCGAGAGATAGTTAAAAAGAAACTTAAAGTAAAAAAGTTATTATTTAAATGTAGTATCCACAAGATAAATAAAATGTAAATATTTTTTTTGATACTAATTAAAATTATCCTGAACTTGAAAGTTATTTTTCAGTATCTGCTATGGAAAACGTGTCGTGCAGTTGTTTTGCGTTATGCTTCGGACCAACCTGACTTGTTTGGTTAATTTCAATCTGTATGCTACTTCAGGATTGTGATTACAATTATATTTGATTTACACATGATAGCAGTTGTCGATTTTTTTAATCAATTCAAAACACTCATTGTTATTCATGTAATTAATAAGTGTATGCAGTTGTTGTGTTACCTTGTGCTTGGATAGAAATTCAGATGGTCAAATAAGCACATGTGGGGTCCACACAATTCATTTCTCTTTAAGAGCTCTACTTTTTGAAATGCGTAATATAAAGAACTAATTTAAGTTTTGGGATAAATTTTAAAACTAAGAAATAAACCTAAATAACCTAACATATATACCTGAATAAAATAATTTATTTTATTTTTTCAAAGGGAAGTATCAGAACTCGGAGTGATTTTTTTATTCTATCTATCATACAGCAAGCTACGTTTGCTATTTTACAAAAAATTAAAAATTACATATTAAGCAACATATTTCGAAAAAAAACATGCCCAATCAAAATAACAACCGGAACACCTTAACCAAACCAGCAGTGGCTCTTTGAAAAGAGCAGTTGCGTTCTTATCTCAACAATAGAGGCAAGAATTCCAAAGGGGCAACTTGATGAGATGGTAAACCTGGATTCCAAATCTGGATGGTTCCTCGGAATGAATGACACTGATAGGGAGTCAGAGTCGCAGCATTAAGGCGATTGGTCCAGGTATTCGAATGTTGCCATCATTATGCTTTAGATTGCACACCACATATTTTGTAGTATGAAGTTCATACGTAGTCGGAAAGTTTTTGAGCAAATCTTACCAATGTCACTCAAAATGACTTTATAAATAAATAAAAAAATATGGAATATTTTGGCTATTTATGACCTTGTTTGTTGTGAAAAATGTGCTTTGTTTTAACAAAATAAATGAATCGTAGTAATTTGATTAACTAAGTGAGGGGCTTAAACATAATAAGTATTTTAAGCAATTGATGAAAAACTGACATCTTTATTCATGGATTTATTGTAAAGTGATATTTATTTCATTTATTTGTATACGATGCATCAAATTGTAATTTGAACGTATTTTATTTTTTACGTTTTACTTTCTAAGTATATTTAACATTAATTTGTCATCTAAATGAAGCTACTGGGTCCAGTAACGTTGGAGGTATTCTTTACTTTGGGTGAGGTTGAATATTATTTATATCTTGTATCGATTATATTTACATTTAGATAGATAAGGAAAATGGTTTTTATTGTTTTCGAATAAGAGAGATACGCTAAGAAAATCAATAAAAAAAATCGAATATAATAAGATGCAGAAAAAAATAAAACAAATTATTCTAAGTAAAATAAATATTCAAGTTTTAAAAAAATGTTACTTATTAGAGGTTTTATAGGGTGCTCGATGATTTATCAAACCCTAAAAAAATATAAAGAGAAATATATTCGAATAAAGAGTTTATTCCGTTGCATGTACTGTACGTATATATCATTTATACTTTAATTTTAGCATGTTTATCCAGCCTTTTTAAATTGAAAAAAATGAAAAAAAATTATCTTTAATAAAGATGCATTCATAAGATCTTTTAAAACATGTGTTCAGAGACAAACTTATATGTGTAATTGATAAATCCAGAGATTCAAGCAATACTCAACTTCATATTTTATAACTGGCCCGAGTTTGGCCCTGGGATATCGTAAATATAGAAAAGATGTATAAAAATAAATAATTAAATTTAAAGTCTCCATGATACTTTGCTTAAACAAATTCGGCCTTCAAAATATAGTAAACTAGCACCGTCACGTGCTACAACATTAAACGGTTTCCTTAAATAAATAAGACAACGTCAAAACGTAGAACTTTTTCGTGTGAGCAATGAGTAAAGAAATATTTTAAAACCCTCGAACGCACATTCTAAAGAGCTTCGCCCATGGATGAGCAAAAGTATTCGGTTAAAGGAAACAACTTTGGTTACTACATCACTAAGAAGTTCGCTTTATTTATGAAAATCGGGCAAGCTTTTCTTATAACATCAGTTCTAAGTTTTCTTTACCAAATGTTATTTAAGACAAAAGTATATATAACCTCTAAGAGCGACCAACCTCCCGTTCCCTCACAAATCGGTCGTAAATGGAGGTTGGTCGCTCCTAGAGTACAAGAAGGGAATTAGCTAAAAAGTTGAAATATCATTTTACAACGCATTATTAGCCATTAAAAAATTATAAAAATACATTTATCGTTACATTTATTTATTAATTCGCAAATAGATATACACAAAATTATGCTAACTTACTTTTGAACAAATTGTAATATGTAAAAAATACTACATTAACTTATTTTAACAAACTTTTATTTACTAATGAAACCTTTTTTTTAAAGTAAAAAGAAATTTCTGACTGTTTAATTTTTTTAATCAGAATTTTTAATGTTTATTTGTCTTGTTATCGTTTGTGCTATTGTGTAAATTGACATAATAAAGATAATTTTTTTATGAAATGGTATTTGAAACTGGTCGTTTGGGGAAGGAGATCTGGTCTCTCCCAGAGTGGATTTTAACATTGAACATATAGGGGAAAAATCGGTGCCTTGAAAAACTGGTCGTAAGTCGAGGTGGTCGCTTAATGGAGGTGGTCGGTCGTAGAGTTTTCACTGTATATACATTAACAATGGTGACGAACCAAAGGTCTGAAGTGTCTACAGTTATCTCTACGTCTATACCTGATTTATACTTCTAAGAATATTGTTTATGGATAAATTAATATCCGTCTTTCTCGAAAAAAAGAAGATGCATTGAAACCTGTTTCTCTTTTTCCGTCTGAGATTCTGAGATTTTAAAATCTGCGATTCACTGGAATCGTATTTTTTCATTGAAAAAAGAACTATTCTGTTTCTCTAAAGATAAAGTCGGTTTCAAATATACATATATTTCTATACGGTGGTAAATATGACAGTATAAAGCGGCAAAGATGACAGCATTTAGATGTAGGTCTAAATTATTATAAAATATTGGCAATGCGGAACAAACTATAACATAAATTTATTTCGATTTTTTTGTTTAATAGAAAATTCGATAAAAGGTTAAATAAAATAGGATTTTACACTGAAACAAAAGCTACATAAGTTATCAGGAAATTTATCCTTTTAGAAAATACTCAGGAATTCTAATACTATATAGAAAAGGCAAAAAAACATATATCTAAAAATAACTTTAAACACTGCCAAGTTTAAAGATTTCCTCCCTAAAAACTGTCTTGAAATCAATATTCAGGGGAGACAATACCAATGTATTCCCTGGGTTTCAAAAATATCCACCCATTGTGTACGCCTGGACAGGCAATACATGGAAATAATCGAACGTACCCTTTGAATTCCATTCGTAGGCGAGTAGAACATTTTCAAACATGTGCGCCAAAAATGTATATTCTCGAAGATTTTTTGTTTTTTTCTAAGTAGGGAAAAATGCTCGAACTTCCATAGCATTTCAAACGATTTTCTTAAAAAAAAACCTCGAAGCTCACAACAAATATAGAAGAAAGAGAGTCCCGAATTACGATTTTTAAAATGAAATATCTTCAACTGAATCAAGTAAGGGATTGTACGCAACGCTGCCCAATTGAACACCGTTATCTTCGGCCTAATCAAGTTAATGATGTACTAAAGCTATGCTGGCTATATGAAACCTAACTTATTGCCATTCTGTCACAATCTGTCTATTTTGTAAATTATTATCCAATGAACAATATATTTTTAATCAGCAAAAAATTCAAAATATGTACCCATAAAAACCTTGTAAATGGTAATTGATAATAGTAGTTATTATAAAGTTTAATCTTGTTTGCATTATGCTATTCAGTTTTTGTATTTTTTTTCAGTTATGCCATAATTTCACACACAAAATTGGCATCATGGGTGAAAGTAAGGTGAAGTTCCAAATACTGAAAACTTCACTAAGAGGATGGGGGGGGGGGGGGAAGCGAGGAAATAACAAACAAAATATGTAAAGTACCGTCCAAATTTCGTACCACGAACGAATTTCGGTATTTTGGGCATCTTTTCCTTTCATCCAAACAAGCAAATCTCCATTGATTTCTTACTCCCGGTTCTTTAACTTATAAAACTTCTCTATCAGTAAAAAAAATTCCATATTTCAAGAACTATTTCATTCCAAACTAATGACAATTTCAAAATAAGCGTATTACCATCTTATTTCATTTAAGTTTGGGACCAATATCATTATCATCGTTCCTTGTATAAATTCAAAAATATGATGTTTCATTTGTGAACATAGAAGAAAAGAAAAACCAATGAAGAAAAACAACTCCGGATTACAAACATGGCGAAAATCAGCCACCGCTTATTCTAATTACGTTCCTCATGCATCACAAACAAAATAACTTCATACCATAAAGCGAGTTAAAAATTCTAACAATAGACAAAACAAAACTGAATCATTTTCTCTATTTAATAAACTATCTCGCAGCTAAACCGAAAACATACATTGCCCATGCGTAGTTGTGATGCAATAATGAGAGAAGCGCCGCACCGTCCGAAAAAAAAAACAAAAGTAACATCTCGTAGAAACGAAAAGTGACGTCATGATCCATTGTGTGACGTCACCGTTCCGATCACAGAAATAAATATTTTGTATTAAAAAATAGCCAACGAGTTTTCGATTGTGGAAAGTGATACAGATGCAGAGCTTTTCGGAAAAATATTTCCGTCATGCTTCCGTATTTAAAAATAAAAAAAATACGGAAATCCGTATAAATACGGAGTACTTTCACCCATGATTGGCATACAAAAATAAAATCAGTGTGCATATTTCCTGGTATGCTTGCTATGAATTAAAACAACAGCTTAAAAATTAAGCGCTATTTTATTCCACAGCAAACTATCAAGATCTGATTAAATAAAACAAGATTACAAAAAGATACAAGACAATCAGCTTGAGAGTCTATAGGAGGCTGGCCGGCTATTACGTCATAACGTAATTAACACTAAAGTTCTCTTTAACACTACAATGCTTTATTCAAAAAGGTCAATATAAGTGAGATGAAGTTATTCGAAGTATAAGTGATTTTAAAATCAAACGAAGTTATTGTCGTGAAGCTTTGAGATAGTTTACTGATTGTGTCAATATATTTGATTGATGCGCCCTATGTTTATATGCAAATTTAAAAACAATTCTTCTATAAACGAAAAAGGGGTGTGGAATTTAAATCTTAACGAAAGGGGTGTGGAATTTAAATCTTTTCTGAATAGCTTTATCGTGGTAAATTTACTCAGCACAGAAACCTACCTTTTTATTTATGTAGATTGAGTAGTAATGACAACAAAGACTCGTGAAAAAATAATTATTAGGCAAGGAAATTTAAACTACATTGCGAATAATTCTTTTGTTTTGGAGATAATTATCACTTATCAAAATCATTTGCGTTAATGTGATGAATAAATAGATCTACTGTTATATTGAAGCGTGTCGATTCTCGACTGTATTCTTCACGATTTTTGTAATCCATTTGAAGATGAAAGTCCATATGTCTAGTTTTTACTTTAACACATAAAATTCAACTCGAAATAAATGCATCTAATCTAAAACAATAACGTAAATATATTCTAAATTAAATTTTACATCTTTTTACAAAAATAGGCTTTTAGAGGAACTCACGTCCTTGCCTTCTAAAGTTTTATTCCGTTCTTACAAAAAAAGCTTCGGCTACACAAGCCAGCGAGGGCAACCCCGGGCATTTCCCAG
Source organism: Hylyphantes graminicola (assembly GCA_023701765.1). NCBI lineage: Eukaryota > Metazoa > Arthropoda > Arachnida > Araneae > Linyphiidae > Hylyphantes > Hylyphantes graminicola. The sequence goes on along the minus strand of CM043113.1, from coordinate 41,110,613 downwards.
GTAAACGACACTGATTGGTTGCCCGGGAGAGGTGCTCCGCGTGCCCGGCCAAGACAGGTGTTTTTTTTCCCCGGGGACCGCGGAATCGCAACATCCTCCCCACCTTGAGTTTTGGAAAGGGAAACTGAAAAACTCAAAAAACAACATTAAAATCACAAATTAAGACAATTTAACATATTATTTACAGTTTGTCTATCCTCTCCCCGAATTTCTAACGGGTAGAGTCGCTGGATGGGTCTCAAGAGTGTCCCTTTCGACGTCTTTACTTTGACAAGTCGCCTGATGTTGTCTCGGCCTGGATACAGTTCCTTCACCACTGCCAGTGGCCAGACCAATCGCTTCTTGTCATCGCTTCCAACGAGAACGACGTCTCCAACTTGGATGGTATCAGTGCGACCGCCGTGTGAAGATCTGAGGAACCCCAAATATTCTTTTTTGAAGCGTTGTTTCAAGTTCTCTCTCAGTCTCTGTATGTAACGCCATCTCTTCACGAGGTTCTCTTTGTCGATACTGTCCAGTTCTGGTACTTCATTTCCAGGAAGACTCTGCAGAAACATTCCTGGTGTTAGAGTTCTTATTTCTGGCTCTTCAGAAACGTAGGTCAATGGACGGCTGTTCATGATGGATTCACATTCGACAACCAGAGTGGAGATTTCATCCAGATCCAAGGAGGCTCGTCCCAAGTTCTTTCGCAGCAGATCTTTCAAGATGCGTATGAGCCTTTCCCAGAACCCTCCCCACCATGGGGCTGAAGGAGGATTGAATTTCCACTTGATCTGTTGTACTTCGAATTCTTTCTGTATCTTGGACCAGTTCAATTTTCGCAAAGCTGTGTGCAGTCCGACGAAATTCGTGCCATTGTCTGAGTACATGACCGAAATCCGACCTCTACGGGCTATAAATCGTCGTAGGGCAAGAATGAATGCAGGTGTACTCAGAGATGGAATGAGTTCGAGGTGCACCGCTCGGTATAAGGCACATGTAAAGATCACTATCCAGTGCTTTTCACCAGTTCTACCAATGAGAGGGCCGGCCAGATCTACACCAGTCACTTGGAAAACATGAGACAAACTGGTACGATCTTTTGGGAGTGGAGGAAACGGTACCCTGAGAGACTGGGCTTGGTACCTCCTGCAAAATTTACAATTTTCTATAACGCTCTTGACAGTCCTGCGTCCTTTCACTATCCAAAATTCATTGCGTAAAACTGTTAGCAATGTGAGAGTTCCCGCATGTTTGTGCAGAAGATGTTGCTGCTCAATCAGTCTCTTGACTGCCAAATGTTTGGACGGAAGGATAACCGGTGAGAGAAATTCTTTGGTTTCATCTTCATCTGTAAGTCTGGTCTTCATCCTCAAAATTCCGTCTTCATCTCTGTAAGCGTTCAAATTTCTCAGAGATTTCTTCTCAGCTTCATCTTTAAAGGACTCGTTCTGCACACATCGAAAAAGTATGTTTCGTGCTCTTGTGTATTCTTCAGGTGTCAAGTTTGGAATGCTTCTGGACCTCAACTTTGGACCACGTCTCCTGGTTGTTGGTCGGAAACGCATGATCCAAGCGATGACTCTGATTATTTTCGTTAAGCTTGATATTCTTTTTAGTAATAGTCCTATTACCGATTCGATTTCCGTGTTGTTTGCTGACACAACGGTTCGTCTTTTCTCTGACTCGACTGCTCCTTCATCTGGGTTGACGGATGACTTGGGCCAATATTCTTGTGGTAACTTCAACCAGTCCGGACCTTCCCAAAATCTTGTTTCCGCCAATCTCTTGGCTCCGCACCCTCTAGATGGTAAATCGGCAGGATTTTGATCACCCGGGATGTGAAACCAATCTTCAGATGAAGTCAATTTTCTTATTTCGGTTATTCTGTTGTTCACGAAGACTGACCATTGTTCTTGTCTTTTTATCCATGTCAGAACTGTAAACGAATCTGTCCAAAAGAAACTTTGTACTTTGTTCAACTTCAGGCTGTTTTTAACTGAGTCAAACAACCTAGCTGCAATTGTGGCGGAAAGCAGTTCCATTCTCGGGATTGTGACATTCTTCAAAGGAGAGATTCTGCTCTTAGCTTGAAGTAACTGCACTGCTACTCCGTCACTGGATTCACATCTTGCGAACACTACAGCGGCGTACGCAATCTGACTAGCGTCACAGAAAATGTGTAGGCTAATTGTGGTATCACTTGAGGCACCAATCCAACGAGGAATTCTGATGTTCACGAGGTACGGCAGTTCCTTGGACCATTTTAGAAATTTCTTTTGGATGTCTTCTTTCACCTCGGCATCCCATGGAATCTTCTCTTTCCAGACAGACTGTAACAACATCTTCGGCTGCAACAGTACCGGAGTTGCATATCCGACCGGATCGTAGATCTTGTTGAGGAGAGAAAGAATTTTTCTCTTTGTCACTTTTTGATCTTCGTCGAAATGCAATCCTTCCGAACTTAGCTCCAGAGTGTCTGTTTGCTTGTTCCACACTAAACCTAAGACATTGAGTTTAATGGGATCCATAGTTTTACTGTAATCCAAGGATGTATTTTCCCAACCTCTCAAGTCGAATTTTCCTCTCTTCATTATTTCAGTAGCTTCTTTTATAAAAGGTTCCAGGTTGGATTCTCGGTTGATGCTTGTGACGCAATTGTCGACATAAAAGCTGTCCTTTAGTTTTTCAATAGCACTCTTCGTAAAGGAGTTGTCTCGTGCCACAAGTGCTTCTTTATTCAAGTGATGGTCGATTACAGCACCTAAGAGAAAAGGACTACTGCAAACTCCAAATACTACTCTTGCATGTCGTAGTACCCTCAGTTTTCTTTCTTCGTCATACCAGAGGAACCGTAAAAAGTCTCTCTCCTTGGGTTGCAAAGAAATCTGTAGAAATGCTTTCCTAATGTCCGAAACGACTCCTATTTTGTACAGACGAAAACGTGCCAGAATAGAAGGGATCTTTTCTATGAGATTTACTCCTATCTCGAGGCAGTCGTTCAGTGAAGGTGCGTTCAGGGTCTTGGCTGAAGCATCGAAGCATATACGAAGTGGAGTAGTACTCTGTTCTTTGACAACGGGTAAATGTGGAAGGTAATGTCCAGGATTTGTCAATTCTGCATCTGGTACATCTTCTACAATTCCTTCCTTCTTCCAATCTTCAAGTACTTGGTGATATTGTTTCAGCAAGTCGCCTTTTTCAAGCTTCTTACATGTAGAGTCCAATCTTTTCTTGGCCATTTCATAGTTATCTGGAAGAGGAGCATGGTCAAATTTCCACGGCATGCTTACTTCATATCTTCCGTCTTCTCTAACATGTACTGTTTCTTGAAAATGTAGAAGTACCGCTTGTTTTGTTTCTTCTTTACTTCGTTGTTCAATTGGGTCTGTAATTCCGATTAGTTCCAGGTCCCATAAATTCGGAATAGGTGTGTTTCCTTGACTCAGCATGGATATCACGGACATGTTGACGTTCTCTGACCGAAGCTCAGTAGGGATCTTCCCGGACAAGGACCAACCCAATTTGGTTTCAAAGGCTACGAGTCCGGAAGGAAGTTGTTCTTTTCGTCCAGTGTAGAGCTTTCCAAGTACGTCTGAACCGAGCAGAACTTCTATAGGAATGTTTTGTCTTCCAATATCAGAGATGTCGATTTTCTTTTTCCGTAGTTCCTCTATCCATGGGCCTTCACAAATACTTGGGATCTCATTGCATATCAGTCCTTGGTCCAACGCATCCAGATTACACACATATCCCCCTTTGAGATTGCCTAGGTAGATCTTATAACTCTGGTGTCTACACTCATCAGTTTTGGTTCCCCCAAATAGTGAATGAGTAATGACATGTTCGCCCTGTGATTTATATCCCAACTCTTCGGCTGCGGACTTCAAAATATAGCTTTTTTGGCTACCCGAATCACAAAGAACGCGAACATTCTTTTCTCTCTTGTTATTTATCAATCTTACCACCAGAGTCTGGAGAAATACATTACATTTGGTTTGCGGAAAAGAGTGTAAAACGTCTGAGGACTCTGAGTTCACGACCTTGTCGTCGACAGCTTCATTGGACTCAAATGATTTCTTTTGGTCTAACGAGGGGCACATGAACTTTAGATGTCGCTTGGAACATTTAGCACAATTTACCTTGGACCGACAAAATCTTGCCAAATGGGTACCAAGGCACTGGAAACACAAACCACTCTTTTTGACTATGGCTGTTTTCTCAACTAAGGGAATTGAAAAAGCCCGTCTACAGAAACGGCTTTCGTGATTGAATTTATCAGGGCAGAAAATACAACAAAGTCTTTCATCCGCTTTTTGAGTTGCCAACAGTTCTGTAGCGCTGTAAATTGGCTTTTCAGGAGCGGGAGGATGTGACACGCGACCTTGACACACATCTTTTTTCGGGACAGTAAAATCAGTTCTTGACAATTTTATTCGCTCGGCTGACTCTACTTCTTGTTTCAAAAATGCCAGTAACGCGTCCAATTGTGTTTCGTTATTTTTCGTAGTTGGGTTCTTTTTCAAATTTACCCTCACTCTTTCCCAGTTTTTAAGTACATCCAAAGGTAAACAATTTTCAACCAATGGAAATAATATTACGGCACATTTATCGGTCGTAACTCCTAGTGAACTCAATGAACGCAGTTGCGTCGATAGTTTATTATACAACGTATTCAGAGAAAATTTTGATTTATTTCTGTTCGCATTATTTAACACCAGTGAAATTATTTCCCTGACGTACACTTCAATGATGAGATCGTCTTGACCATAACGATCTTCCAGGCTCTGATACGCCAATAAATAATTTTCGTTTGTTACCGGAAATGATTCAATGAGCTCTCTAGGATCGGAATTTTCTTCGGTAGATTGTATCAAATAATGGAACTTTTCAGCGTTACTTAAGTGTTCACTGTTATGAATCTTCTCGAATTGATTACGGAATGACAAATACTCTTTTATATCACCGCCAAATTTTTTCAACTCGATCTCCGGTAAACGCGGACGTCTTTTAATCTCATCGTAATTAATTGCATTATTACGGATAATTTCAGTATTATTTATGGGTACTGAAACCAGTTTAGCTTTATTCAAAGCCCTTTTTACCAACACAGATATTTCTACAGACTTGTCATTATAGTCTTCGATTTCATTAAACGCTACGTCAAATTCTGTGTCGTCTTTTATGCTATCTAAAAACAACTGATGTGTTTTCTCTAATTTTTCTTGTTTTTGTTTAAATAAACTATAACTCAATTCAATATCTTCGCTAGTGCTATCCTCTTTATCAATTAATTCCTTCACGGCATTAAGTGCCTTCGTGAAAGCGGTACGTTCGGCCGCTTTTAATCTTTTTAACTGATCCATGTTAAAATAATCAAATAATAAAACTCACGAATAAATTTATTTCTCAATAAATTCCTTATTTTCTAATGTATAATAGCACTAGCACGCAATAGAAATTGAGTCCTAATATTCTATTCTAAAGAGTAAGCAAGCTTAGCTTACCTCTATAAGTCCTTCGCTCAGAAGCGGTGTACAGGTAGGCGAATCCATGCCCACCCCGGGGGCGCCAGATGTCGATTCTCGACTGTATTCTTCACGATTTTTGTAATCCATTTGAAGATGAAAGTCCATATGTCTAGTTTTTACTTTAACACATAAAATTCAACTCGAAATAAATGCATCTAATCTAAAACAATAACGTAAATATATTCTAAATTAAATTTTACATCTTTTTACAAAAATAGGCTTTTAGAGGAACTCACGTCCTTGCCTTCTAAAGTTTTATTCCGTTCTTACAAAAAAAGCTTCGGCTACACAAGCCAGCGAGGGCAACCCCGGGCATTTCCCAGGTAAACGACACTGATTGGTTGCCCGGGAGAGGTGCTCCGCGTGCCCGGCCAAGACAGGTGTTTTTTTTCCCCGGGGACCGCGGAATCGCAACAAAGCGAAAGTAAATCATTTTTTATTATTGATTTGTAAAAAAGTATGGTTTAGACTTTGGAAAACCACAAAGAGTATTTTCTTTTTTTATGTTGCATCCAATTTTTTTGCAGTAAAGGATAATACCCTGAATCCTATTATAGCAATAACAAATAAGTCTATAATTATATTAAAGCTTATTGTTTCATTACCACCATAACTCATTGAGTTTCTTAAAACATGTAAGCCAATAGAAAGGTATATATTTTATTACAATAGCATAGCATAGAATATCTAATTTTTAAAACAGTTTTTGTGTAAAAGAAATAAAGTGTGAGATTAATAAGTATGATTTTTCTATCCATATATTCAAATAACAATTTTACTAAGCATACTGTTTGAAACAAATAAATAATTTATAGAAATTTAACACATCAAACCCTAAATTTCCCTTTTGTTCAAACTCACATTCTCCTAAATAAATTTTCTATTAAAATTAATATTGTTCAAACGTTAAAACTTTTTTCAGTTCTTTAATCTTGTAAATAATCAATAGCTCTTAATTGAATGGAAAAATATACCATGCGCCCAGACTAAACGAATAAAGTGTTCCTAAAAACAATGATTTTCTGTGATTTAAACCAAAATATGAGTCACACACACTTTTAATGCATAATCTAATTCAAAATCAATACATTAAATAAACAGAACAAAACCAAAATGCATCAGACGCGCCTTTCTTTAAATTTTAAAATAATAACGTAAGAAAATACACCGAGTCGAAACAAAATCGTTCATGACACATTCCCGAGAAATTCGTCGCCGTACCATGAAAATGAGTTATTAAATTGCCCGCCGCTGTTCCTTGAACTACAAATTTCACATTAGGGGCAACAATGGCTTAGGGAACAGAAGATTGGAGTCTAGATTCGAGACACTTTGCTGGGTGTCGCCTCAAATTACTTAATAAGTCCGCTTTTGCCTCATTTACATGGAGTTAAAATGATTGGAATTTATTGTTGCGTTTCCTCAAGTGAATTGTTTGCGTTTTCGTTTCGTCCGCTGAGGTGGCGTTTGAAATGTTTGTGGATGATTTATGTTGTCATTTTCAATGAATATTTAAACAGGCTGTGTAATTAATTTATCAGTTTCCATGTCACTAGTATCGCCATTTTGGGTCTCATTGAACGTAAGTATTTACACGTATTGCTCTCGTTCGATGCTGGTTAAAGTTGATAAGTTGTTACCATGGCAAGTCAAGCACCACCTTGCTTATTATTTTTTCTATTCCCTAAAATACAGGATGTATCTCTTAGGTTTATGAAGCAAAATTTGTTGATAAATGCCACTGTAAATTACATCTAACGTAACGTCCCATTTGCGAGGATTATAAATGTTTCGCGTTGCGGGGTTATCTAAAGTAAATTTTTCTAGATTTGATGTTTCTTCTTTGTTTTGTTGTAGTGTAAGTAGAGGATCCCGCAACTTGTTTTGTGTAAACCACAAAATATCTCGAAAGTCATTATTATTTTTAAATTGTTTCATTTACAATTACAACGAAACACTGTGGTAGCTGTTTCATTTTAAACGAAAAACTTTTATTTTTGGAAACAGACCATGATCCTATCTATCGGAACTCCAATAAATGAGATAATCGTCTCTTGGCAGATATTTGACTCTACACTTATAATTTACCATTATAATTACTTGCCGCATTGCGAAAACTGATTAGAACTTATTTTAAGTAAGATAGTCCCTGTATGTATAAATTTGTATGCACTCCGATCCATTATGAATAATTAATCGATAATAATCCGTTTTACTAAGACAATATTCTTAAACATACCACTGAAACATTTAAAATTATTCACAAAATACCCCATTATGTAAAAAAATGTACATGCGAAGACTTGCCCCACTGTACGAGAAAACTCTACCCATGGACCATTGCACATTGTGAGGATGAAAATACGTAATTTCGAAGAAAATACTTTTCCAACTTTTGAGGAATGTGCTCAGCCAGAAACGAGGATGGCATCTTCTGGCAGTTAGTGCAGGCAGGCGGATATATGAAGGCCCTCCGAGCCATGCCCTGGGACACCTTTACTCATCTGCATACTTACTGTTAGGGGCTCGTAAATTATTTATTTTTAAGGGAAACAGTAACTTGGGCAGGGATCATAGCGGCAAGTGTTGGGGAAAATTAATGTCGTTTTTCGGGGTTTAAGGTTTCGATGAAATAGTTTCTGGGTTTGTATTAAATTCCTCAGAGATTGTTTTTAGTTTCAGATGCTGATAAGAATGTAATATGCTACATAGATATTCTTTTTCTCTTTTGATGGGTTACCGTTTAATATTACTTCTTGGAAATATGAATGCATATTAGCTTTTAATCAAAGTGAATTTAATTTGCCCAATGAATAAATTATGTTTATTTTGCTGATTTTCTTTTATAAAAAAATCTAACTTTGTTAAATATGGGTTTTAAAAGAGTATTATAAGGGATTAGCGTATCCAAAATAATCCTCATGTGAGTACTGTTTTAAATTATTTGAAATTGCTATTTATGCGACTTGTTAAAGCGCAACTTTTTTTAGGAAGTAATAAATTAATAAAATATGCACACGATTTTTCTGCTATATAATTTAGTATTAATCTTATGCGTGCCATGATTTTATTATGTATCAAAACATCTCATGATATACCAATATACTTTTCCCGTATCTTAACAAACTGAGGCAAAATATACTGAGAAACACAGATTTTTTTTAAATCAAACATTAATCTCTGTATTTGTCAAGCGTAGAGTTTGTGGCATGCTCGAAGGGGCACAATCTTGGAATTAACTTGGATTTTTTTTTAACTTCATGACTGAGTGGAGCGAATCTTTCGTATATGGAGATATATATTTTTTTTATTTCACTTACTAAAAATACAAAAAAAACAGGGGGAAGTTATTTGTTCTAGACTCAAACTTCTTAGAGCATAAATTTACAAAGCATAAAAAAAGACTTGATATCTTTGTCTGCAAGTCGTCAGTATTGAAATTAAGCGGCATCAAGTTTTAATAGATAAATGTCCAAAAAGGCATGTTCAAAGTTTAATTGTACATAAGCTTATAGAAATAAATATTTATGGAATTGTTAAAAAACGCACTTAATATAGAACCACAGTTTTAATATTTTATTTGTATTTATGTATGTAAAATGGTTCTTTATACTTTTGTTTATCTCATATTTTAACAAATAATAATTACATTAATAACAATCGTACCTTATAAAACAATATCTAAGCCTATTCTAAATTCTCAATTAAAAGTAACGTCTCTAAGTACTCCTATAGTGACACCATGTGCGATCACCTTTGGATATGACATCAATATTTTGATATTGGTTGGACATTGGAAAATGATACAAAATCGTTTAGATTAAACGTATTAAAATATCAAATTAAGACAACATTTAATTTATTTATATTTTCGTTGTACAATTCGTTGCATTGAAAATAGTTAGTACTTTAAATTGTATGGTTATTTTTATAACTTATTCACTATGTAAGTGGTAGCGATATTATCAATGTACTTAAAGTTTTATTTGGTAGTTAATTTTTTTTTTAAATATAATGCATTTTTATTTTAATCTTGATGAAGTTATATTTCTCCTTAATTTTAAGCCAACATATTTACTATTTTAAATATTATATTATTTAAACGAAGCAAATAAAATGTCCAAAAATAATTAAACCAATAATAATAAAATGTCCAGAATATTATTAAAAATTATAAATTATTAATAAAATGTCCAGATTATTAAAACACACATAAAAACTTAAATTGGTCTCATTACAAAACTCTTCCTATTTTTATGACAATAACAGAATGATAATAGTAATATAAGGTCTCTCGTGACTTTTATTGAAGTTACTAATGAATTCCCAAACGTCAATCATTTCTTAATAACAATAGAATCGTCGGACCGTCATTGTATCCTCATTAATAAAAGAGCTTACGAGACACTTTGGGGCACGTATAAATAATATATTTCGTGTAAATATATATTTAAAGGTATTGAATGATAAAATGAATAAATGGACGAAGTTTATATTCATTTATATACCAGTTAGAGGCATTAAATTGAAAGTTGAGTTTTATAGTTACCGTAGGGGTAAGTGGTGTACCTTGGACGTATGTGTACCTCGAACCTATGCTGATTCTAGCTCGATTAGCTTAGATATTGAAACAACACCACATGCAGTCAAAGTATTTGCTACCAGGGATCTCAGTGAAGTTCTATCTGTTTGTTTAAAAGGTCAATTTATTAAAGAGGTTTCGAAAAACTAAATTCACAGTTCAAAAGTAAATTTTTGTCATATTCTTTAGTGTAATTTTTTACTCAAACATGTAGTGTTTATTCAGAAACGATGGTTATGCAATATAAAGCAAAGTTTTAGCTATAAAACAGTGTGCTTGAAATTAAGTTAAGTCTAACCTTAACTTGGTGATTAACTATTTTTTTTAATATCCAAGTGGTGTACCTCGAACCTAATACAAGTGGTGTACCTTGGGACTGGTCCAAGGTACACTACTATATGTCTTCTGTGCTTCAGATTGTTGAAAACCCTTTTTAAAATTCAAGTAAATTCTTTCCTTTGAAAAATTAAGTATTTTAAGCTATTAATATGCAACCCTGAATTGTAAAATCCAGAAAAATGGAAATTTGTAAGAAATTTTGATATGATGTGCTAAAGATTTTTTTTTTTTGTAGTTAATTATTTAGATTTATGGAAGCCTATAAAATTTTAACCATATTGATATAATATAGAAAATAATTATTGCTTGCTCATCTAAAAAGATATTTTTTATAATAAATATCTAAGCAGAACATCCTTTTTACGTTTAGGCCTAGTTGAATAAACATAGGGGGAAGTATTTGAGTTTTTTTTTTCAAATTTAATACAGAAAGATAGCCAAATGTTTTTCTATGGCATGAAATAACAGTTTAATTTTATGCTGCATTTTAACGAATACAACCGAGAAAGATTGCATTGCAGCTGAAAAAGCCAAAAGGGCACTAAAAAAACTAAGGCAATAAAACCCATTACTGAGCCAATTGACCTAACATAACCAATTACTACAATCTTGGCTAGAAATAAGAGTAGGCTGTAAAATGTATTTTTGAATTTTATGTGGCTAATAAATATTGGTTTTCGGACTGTAAATCGAGTCTCTCTACCCGTTAATGATTGGTCCAAGGTACACTACCGGTTGGACCAAGGTACACCGCCGGTGGTGTACCTTGGTCCCAATTACAATTTTCTGTATTTATTTTTTTAATAGTTGAAATCATTTAAATAACATGTTAAAATAAATATATGTTGTATATAACAACATAAAGTATTCAGTAAAAATATTTTTATTCACTTTTTGCAAGTAATTAAGGAAATAAAAATTGAAAAGTCAAAATAGGTCCAAGGTAACCCACCTTCCCTTATATATTGTTTTCGTAATTGTGACGAGCACTATAACAACGTAATGGAACAAAGGAACAAAATGTACGGTAAACTTTAAAATTCGATTATATTTACGATTTACTTTATTAGATACTGTGGGAAATCAATACTATAGTTTCTGGAAAACAAATGCCGATCGATTAAATTGTATAAATTGTTGGCATTTTAAAAGATAAAAAATTAGGTAATTTGAATTAACTTCTTTGTATTTGATTACTTTTTTAAATAACTAATTTTTTATAAAGAATTTTTGTAGATAAGCTGAATTATTTGTTTGTTGAAAATTTAAAAAATCATGCGTATTGAAAATTCGATGATTGAAACAGTTACAGATGATAAACTAAATGAAGGATTTAATTTTAAAAATCACATTCTCCAAGGTAAAACTACGATACAGAGTCAGATAAGTTCATTGTGGCAGCATTTAGCAATTACAAATTCAATTGGAAAAGTCACCATCGATGATGGCGAACCTTAAATTCTTGTTAGATATTACACCGAAGAAGGATAAATGACGCTTGTATGTTGAATTCAAAAGAGAACTTTTTTTACAAAAGAGTTAAAACATAAACGCATATAACGTCTGCACTGCGTGAATATAAAACTAAAACAATCTTTACAGTCTGGAATCTTACAAAAATCTATACCAAATTAAAATCACTACCTTGCCCATCAAGTGCAGATGATGGTTTAGGTATCACCCCTCGGAAATGAAGTCGACCCCTGTTCGTGAGAGAAAAAAATACAATAAAAAGCGCGAGTTATCATTACGCTATACGAAGAGGCGAGAAAAAAAAGGCAACAATCCCTATCAGATATTTTTTCTCCTTTCCATCGTAGCTATAAAATGAGTTTTCATTGACTCGCGCTATATTCGCTATGATTTCTCTGTTTAAGTAAATTATGTTTATACTTACACTTACATGACTATAAAGAATAAAGTTGGATTTGGAATTTGTTTGGAAATAAGCTGTTCAAAAAACTTTTAAGGACAAGTTTTATGTGCAGAAAAAACCCAACATAAACACATTGGAGAGCGCGCTTGCAATGGATGTGCTTCATGAAGCATAGACTGATAAATATTTTAAGCAAAGTGTGCTTTTTGCACAGTTGAGTTCAAGGTTAAAATTTATGCCTCGTTTTTTATAGAAGTACTAAAGTTAATTTCTGGACTGGTTAAAATTTCGCCACTGTAAAAAAATAAGTTTCAAATGTATTGTTTCTTTGTATTTTTAAGACAATAACAATGCAATTATATATTTAAAAAAATATCCAAAATTCGATTTTTTGCATGTGCACACTTTAGAAAGTCTTAGAAATTAGTCACTCTTCTTAGGTAAAGAATTAGTTACTCTTAGAAATATTTCGATAAAATAATCTGAAATATTAGAAAGACATCCTCAAAATATTTTTTATTACTTATTGCGTATAATTAGGAGTGTTAGAGTTCATTCATTTTCAAACATTAGATTTTAGAAACCCATTAAAAAATACCTAAATCATAGTTAACAAAATAGTTCAATATGCTACTTGTGAGAAAAGTAGGACTAAGAAACTAGTTGAAAAATAATCTCGCGAGTTTAAAATTGACCAAGCTAAAATGAAAATCTATTTTGAAAAAAAAAAAAGGAAAACCTCAATCGCGTAAAAAAAATTCCAGCAATCCGGATGCAATTATTTATTTTTTCACACTGGCAAGAAAAGTTAAGTTCAAACATTTTTTTTAATAATTACTTTTGCCACGATTATTGAATTGAAAATGTCATTTTTTTACACGATATTTAAAAACAATATTCATTTTCAAAATATTTTCAAATGGGTGTTTTTATTTTGATAAGGATAAGAAAACTAACCTAAAATTTAATGTAATTGATCCAAAACAACCCTCAATTTAACCCTATGAGAAATAGAAACGTAAAAACCTTTCATCGGACTGTCAGGCTTTCTAGTAGCACATATAATTTTTTAGAGTTTAATTTTTTTCAATTTTATAATTTTAAATAAATTATAAAGCTCGGAAAAGTCATATATAATCCTCTTCCAAAGAAATAAAGTATAAATAATTAAAAAATTAATTTTTCAGTGAAAATTTCAAATTTTTATCCCAAACAAGATTATACACTTCAACCAAATTGCGGACTTTTTATAAGGTTAAAATTTAATGAATTTACCACTATTCAAAGTAAAAGACACACACTCAGATTTACCTGTTTCACTTCACAGATAAATCAAAATCCAAAGAAGCTGTCCAACACAATTCCAAAGAGCCGCTTCGTCCCAGGGCTACAACACACGCACCACGATTTCAATCCTCTTCCGATAAGCACTCGCAACACCCGTCCACGTCTCGGCAACCAGAACTGACCCTGCTTTCCGAGCGAAGATGACTTTCGCTTCTGGATTTTGTTTCTGTTTTTGTTTCCATTCTTATTTTACCTTTCTCTCCCCCCTCTTACCTGTTCAATCCGACCGTGGTTCAACAACACGCCGGCTCTGACACAACACACGAAAGGTCATTAACATCGGCTAGCCGGCTTTGCCGAAGAAGTGTTGTAGCCAGCTCGCTTTTTTTCAATGGTACAGAGGCTTAGTGTTTGGGTTTCATTCACTTCCTGTCATCAGTGATGGTATGACCTTCGCTGGTTAATATGGCTTTTATGTAAGGTTAAGATCGTTGAAAATTAGATTATGGATTCCTCTTCTGGAGAGATTTGGGGGATAGTTAGATTTTGGGAGCAATTTTATGCACTGGCTACAAAATGCATTCGAAATAAGTTATTTTCAAAAAATCATGTTAAATAATTTAGTGACCGCACTCGTGAAATGGGGGGGGGGCTATTTTTTGTACACTAAAACTATTTTTTTTAAATGACAATGAAACACAACTAGAAATTTGTAAATTTATGTCATCACCATGATTTGATTTTATATGTCATATGTTTAATAAAATTGGGTAAAAATGCGGTCCTATTGTTTTATGTTGAAAGTTTATGTGCAACGAAACGGGATGCATGAGTTTTCAAATGACTTAGTGTTTCACTTTCAGCAATGTTATGACCTTTTCTGGTTAATATGTATTTTAAAAAGATTTAATCGTTGAATAGTGAAAGACAGATCACCAGGTTCTGTTTTGAAATTTTTATAGAAATCTGGATTATGCAAGCAACCGCTTGCAAACTGTTGGAAATACATTAAAAAGGATTACATTATATTTTCCTTTTTAAATATATTCTTGATTATTTCGTATGTTTATTGACGGAACATTCGGACGTATGCACAAAACTCGAAAATTAATATTGCAATTATGTGTGTTCAGTGTTCACACAACCGATATAGATGGAAGTGTTAGGAAATTTTATTATGTCTTCTTGTAGCCAATATCTGTTTTGTTATGTTTAGCCATTTTACATAGCCGCTGATCAGATCAGTCACACGTCTCTTCCATGTTTGAGCAATTTTCGTATCGGACTCGAGATTGAAATTTCTATGGAGTGTGCAAATTTGAATCCAACCTCGTCCTATCGAATATATATTTTTATGTAGTAGTAAAATCCACACTGGATAAGGAGAACCCGTGATTTCATATGTGAGGAGAAAATCTTCGAAATATAAAGTTGGATTCGGTGTGCGATGTTCCCCGCTGTTCCATTAGTTGGGACTATAAACAATATTAAGTTATTAGCCAAACTACGAAAAATTATATGATGTTTCATCAATACTATTAACAAATTCGTTCCATCTCTTTTAGTCATGAGGCGCAGTGGTAATGCTTTGCATTGCCGACGCGCTACAGGTCCGGTGATCGAATCCCGGATTTTGCGAGGTTGAACCTTTCTTCCACCTAACCAGGACACATGCCTAGCTCCCCAGTGTCCTTGGTCACGAAAGCTGAATTGGGTACGGCTGGTCTTGGCCCACTAACGGGCAGTTGTGTCGAGTTTTATTTTTTGCCTTTCAGTCATTATTAAAAAAACATTTAAAAAATTATTTATGATTCGGATACCTGAATTGCCATGGGAAAAATTTGTTTATAATTATTACAATACAAAAAATATTCCATGTAATTAATTGTTCGTATCTTACCTTGATCTCTGTATCGCACAAAAAAATACGGATAATATATATATTTTTTTAAATAACTCCTAATTTAACTTAAAGATTCTTTTTAAAAAATATCAGATGAAATACTAATAAAAGCTAAAACTATTCGAAGCATTTATTTTAAATGTTAGACTACTGCTCGAAGCTTTTTTTTTGCTTCCATAGAAAAATTTATTTTTGAATCCACTTTTGGCCCCGCCATGTTATTATTCTCTCTCCACAACCGGATAGTGTGTGTTATTAATTTTGTTGAGTTTCCTCGCATCACTGAGCGAGATTTTCATTAGCAGCGGGAAACTCTAAATTGGCGTAAAGTTTTTAAAGATATTTTTTATTCAACGTTAAAGTCCTTTCGCCGTATGAAATTTCCAGTTTGCCATTTTAGTCAAAATAAAAAAAGTCTTTTTTAAAAGTTTTTTTTTAAGTAAAGTAGTGGTGGTTAGCATGTACGAAAACATATATTTTTCAAAACAGGGCCAAGTTGGGTTTTAAGTGAAATTATATGCTGCCAGAAAGTTATTTTTACTTTTCTCTAGAATTTGAAAAACAGCACTTTGATTTTTGTTTTGGCAATTATGGCAGCTACTTTTCTTGCATATACGCTTAAGTTTAATACCACTCCAAAGCAAAGTATTTTAGCATGTATGCTATTTTTTTCTAAAATTCTTCCTACAAAAAGTATACTTTTTGTAGGAAGAATTATACAGAATATTACTACAAAATAGTATACTTTTTGTAGTAATATTTTAGTTAAATATTTGCATTGTTAATATTAACTAAAGTAATTTTAAAGTAATATATTATTAAATATATTTATGTTATTTTTAAATAATATTTTGCACAAAAACATAAAGCTATGCCGTAGATAAACTTGTGTTTTTAATCAAAATAATTCATTTCACTAAAATCATTATTATTCACTGATCAACTGACCCATCATTTTTAAGTCAAAATCGAATAAGTATACAGTGTACATATAATAATATATTTCGTTATATTTTTTAGACATAATAACTTGTCTGGAAAATATTAGTGTAATTGTTAATATTAAATTTATTGGATTTTTTTATAAACTACATATCCGCTTTACTGCACGTTAAAATGAGCCTGAAAATTTTCACATTTTATTAAATATATTTATGCTATTTTTAGCCTACTTTTCTTTTTTTTTAATTCGAAGAATTAAAAAAAATAAAAAAGTAGGTATTGACATGCGGTCGATGACCGTCCGTCCGTCCGTCTGTCTGTCTGTCCGTCCGTCTGTCCGTCCATCTGTCCGTCTGTCCGTACCCCCCTTCCAAATTCGGTTCTATCCATCCGATCTTAAATTTTTTTTTTATTAGAAAGGTATAACCTCAGACACCCAACTTTCATACTTTTTGTCCGTCTGTCTGTACGATAGGACGGACATAAATCTACTATTTGACGACGAATTTCCCATTGAACTAGCATTGAAGTTCAATTTCGAGTCATTTAAATCGCTGAATTTAACTAGAAATATTACGGACAAGTGAGATACGTCAAAAAAATTCAGCGCATCGAAATGAGAATACATTGAAAATTTCATAAAAGAATTCGAATTCTAAGTACTTCAATTATTTAAAAAACTGCAAAGTTTAATGCTCATTTAAAAGGCATAGGAAGCCATTTTTTTATTAGAATCAAATCACCATTGCCATAGCAACAATTGCTTGAGAAACTTTAATTCTTGAGGACAATAAATTAAAATAAATTTATTTTTGAGACATCGATCAATTTAAGATGACGTCAAATATATATTTCAACACGAGATCTGTGTATGTTGATATGAATTGTTTTCATTCTATTTAAAAGCGAGGAATATTACATATTTATTCTTTGTAATATAAATTTTTGCAAACGATTTAAGTAATAATTATTTATTTAATTTTTGAAATAAAATAAATGAAACTAACCGAATTTAGCAAGTAAATGTTCATTGAGGAGTAGTTTTTTGGTTTTTGTTCTACGAAAAATTAATATTCATTTATAACTGCAAATAAAGCTGTGTTTAGTGAAAGATGCTGTGTTTAGTTAGATGCTGTGTTTAGTGAAATTTATTTTAAAATTTAAGTTGGAAAAACGGTTGTTGATGTCACTTACTGTTACGAACCTAGTTTTTTCAAGATAAGAATTTTAGTAATTATTTAAGTAACAGGAAAGTAGGCTATTTTAGTTCTTTAAGAACTTCTTGTTAAATAATATTTTGCACAAAAACAAAAAAAAACTATGCCGTAGAGAAAATTATGTTTTTAATCAAAATAATTCATTTCACTAAAATCATTGTTGTTCACTGATCAACTGACCCATCAATTTTAAGTCAAAATCGAAAAGTATACAGTGTACATATAATAGTATATTTCGGTATATTTTTTAGACATAATACCTTGTCTGGAAAATATTAGTGCAATTGTTAATATTAAATTATTGGATTTTTTTTATAAACTATATTACCTCCTTACTGCACGTTAACCCTTTCAGTCCCAGTGATGCCATTTGGCATCATCACTTTCAATATTTTTTTCAAATTTTTTATGTCCCGTTACGACATCCAAACACACATCATTCGATTCTTCACACTTTGCTCTATCAGACAATATTTTACTTTAATCTCAATATAAGTCAGAACTACTATTTTTTTTATTTTGAAAATAGTCAACAAGCGTTTCTCTTGAATTTTGATCAGTTCACTTCAGTTCCACATATTTAAAACACAATTTAAACTATTTCGGTTAAAATAATTACGAATTTTTTTTAATAATATGGTCAGATACCTTAAAATATATAACTCGAAGTGTTTTTAGGTAACATATTTTTTTTTTATTTTGTTGTTTTCCACAATTAAAAAATTTTGGCATTGATTCAAAAACCATATAAAAAATTTAAATGAATTTTTTTTCTTGCGGAATTCGTATATTTGACCTAAAATAAGCTTATTTTGTGAATATCAGATGTTTCTGTAGTGTAGTATTTTTTTGGGACTGAAAGGGTTAAAATAAGCCTGAAAATTTTCAGTGATTGAAAATTACAAATACTAACCTATTCAAGTTCTGTCCGCAAATTCTAAATCTCTCATTAAAGGTGAATACTAACACATTTTTAGAGTAGAAATCCTCAAATATCTCCTTTTACAACGATAAATTGTAAATTGAATTGGACGTTAGTTCGTTCTGTGATTACCACTGCCCACCATACGTTTGTTAGCCAATAAATGTCTAATTAGAAATGATAATAGGATTAAGACTTCCTTTTGTGATAAAATTTATCTGTTGCATCTCTTGAGAAGCTCATTGTAATTAAATAAATATTCTCAGTATAAGAGTTTAGGTGGTATTAATAACAATAGTAATAGTAAATAAATTAATATCATCTAAGCACTTAAGTATTGGTAATGCAGTTTGGCTCAAATATTATCCACGGGATATCTATATTTGGTCGAAAAAAAGAGTAAAACGTAGAACGGTCATTTTACTATGGTGCACTCGTCACTTGACCAGGGTTCTAAATTGCGAGGCGTTATTGGCTGTGTTAAAGCTCTTAATGGAGGCTAGAAATAGGCAGCCGGAAATGATTACACTACACTATGGGGCAGAAATAACGGTTTTAATAGTTACACGTTTGTTTTAAGTACTCTTGTATTTTTATTTTACATTTACAATTTCGCTAAGCGGTAGCTTTGTTTCCGTGAAATATGTGATAGGAATATCATTATGGGTCCCTTGTTGAGCGGCGACCTGTGCCGCCCCGGTAGCTTAATCGTTAGGATGCTAGCCTTTGGAGCTGCTGGGGTCGGGTTCGAATCCCGGTCAGGGATGGATGTTTGTGACCGTCAATAAATGCTGTTATTTGTCTATGTGTTTGTGTTGTCCTGTCTTTGTGTGTCTCCTGTGCTTGTTAAAATTCTTTCTGTGTCTGTCCCACTCGATGAAAACTTATAGGCCGTTCTCTGAACAAGTACACACAAGCTGGAATATATATGTACCATTTATATGTACCTACCATACAATACGGCCACCTGGGTCATTTTAGGAGTGAATGGGTCAACAGTACTTGCAAGCTTAATAACTGATTAAGTTCAAAATTTAAAATGCTGATGAACAAATTTTTAATCATAATGAAAAATAATTTGAATTAAGTAAAATATTGGAATGGAGAAAATATCTCAATTATTTATGTTTTTATTATAAATACAAATTATATCGTTTACAATGCAACAAGCACATCAACCAACTGTCCCTAATGAAATGTAAAGTAAATAAAAAATAAATTAGTATACTCCAAAAAACACTTTCTTCTTTTTTTAATATTAAATACACTGTTAGACTACCATTAAACCAACACTTTATTTATCAAGTTCATTTAATATCGTTCAATTATTTTCTTAGAATAATTACAATCTTCAAGGATAAAATCGCAAACAAACTACATTTTGTAATATATTTTTTTAGAAAAACTTAATTACCTGAACATTTTAAAATTCTTTTACGCAAAAACTTCGAAACAAAGTTTTAAAAAATACAATAATAAAAGTTGAGGCATAATGAAAAAGAAAATTAAAAAAAAACTTGGCGAAATACAATGTGCAGTTTTAGAGACTTTAATAAAGAATAATGCAGATATTCCATTTTTTCAAATTTTTATCTAAACATTAACAATTGTTGCATTTTTAATTGCATCTAGTTTTCCACCTGAATGCCCTCATTCATCGAAAATATTTTTTTATCAAGACAAACTTTTAATAAAACTTGCACCAAACAAAAGGGACAAAGTTTCTCAATTTGCAAACGTTTTTTTACGATATAAATGGAACTACTTATCGATTGCATAACATTTTTTCTTTCTTTTTGAAAAAAAAAATATAAAAAGATCATCGCTTGAAAAAAAACTCAATTCCGAGTTGAGCGCGAGAAAAAGTTCTCAACTTTGCAGTTCAGTGGCTAAACTCTTATTGATAGGTCGTTAATCAGCCCGAGTTTAAAGATACTCAGTCTCTTCTATTAGCATTAATTCGGATTCTGGGAAAAACAATTTTCAACAAAAATGCAGATTTGTTCAGTTGAGTTCGAAAAAAAATCCTAAGTTTCTCTTTCTCTTGATTACGCTTCGCTTAATTCATTTTTTCCCTGAGCTTTTATTCCCGCTTAGAACAAAAACTGCCATTAGCTCTTATTAACGATAAAATGTTCGAAATAGCTGGTGCATTCATCTAATTACGAAAAAGTATTAATTAAAATAATTAGAAATACGAATTCTAAATTATTTGCCCTCTACGCAGCCTCATTTGTGATTCAAAGTATTTTTTATTAATTTGAGGATTCTAAATCTATTTTTGTCTCAGTGGACCCGAGTTTTGGAAAGAAAAATACTTGACAGGTCATAAAAAAATTTTGTATTTTTTTTCCCCAATAGATTAATTTGTTCACTATGCACCCTGTAAACCTTACCCGATTAATTTGTGAGTTCTAACTCTCTAAAGATATGATGAAAGCAGCAATCTTAAAAAAAAAAATAGTCCACGTACGGATCTTTTCTTTAATAAATAATTCCTTTTAATTTAAATAATTCCGTTTGCCATTGGGATTTGTAAATAGTATTAAATGAACAATCAGTTTATTTCGAAATTTTACTTATTATATTTGTTTTCAGATGTTGTCTTATTAGTTTTAAAATATAAAAGTTTTATTTTTCTTTCTTTTGTTGAGATACGATTGTTTGATTTAATTTTTTTAATTTGCATTTAGGTTATGAAAATATTGTAATCTGAAACTGATGAGTTTTTACTTTTTTAAGGTATTTGTTTTAGCATTTCATTCTTTTATCAACTAAAAAATATTAAAAAATTATTTATTCTTAACATTTGTCTTGTGTTTAAGTTTAATGTATTTTATAATTTAGTGTTTAAGTTTAAAATATTTAATATATTTAAGTCTTATGTATTTTATAATGATAATATCGATTTTATTATGTTTCTAATTAGGCACATTATGGTTTGTAAACTAACATACATGCCTTAAATGACCTTATATTAAAAATAACTTTTAATCAATTTAAATAATTATGTGTATACAGGATGATCTTGTGTTGCAAGTTGGGTAAAGGCAGCGCGTCACAGAAGATACTTTCCCGGTGTGAAATTTGCGTCTTAGATATTGTTCGGGCAGAATAAAAAATCTATATCGAGTGAAAAAACCACAAATTGAAAAAAATATATCCTTGCACATAAAGGACTGGTGCGAGTTAAATGTATCGGGGTACAAGGTTATGTCACTATATATGATTGGAAATACTCCAGCTGCAGAAACTTCTACGACTCGGAAATGGATCCGAAACAATTTTTCTCTTGCCCAGCCATCCTGACAAAATTGCAGCAAATCACCAACTAGTCCAACGATGAACTTTATGAGGACTACTGATCGCTGAAGCAGTCAGGGAGACCTTTGGTCCCATATAATTTTTTTTAATGAAAACAACATCATCAGCATCATCACATATGATGTGGGTGCTAGCTCACTTATCAACTTCGCCACTAGAACGTTCTTCAAAATTAAGATTTCTGATGCCATTAGGTCTAGTGCAAAGTTTGTTAAACTAAAACTAAGGCTATTTGTTTTGTAAGTATAACAAATGTAACATTTTTATTTTAATCGCTGAAAAGTACACTGTAAAAAATTTGGCTTGAATTTACTAACGATTACTTAGTAACTTTACAGGAAAACACCATTTACTAGAAAATCATCTGTAACCTAAAGAAACTACTGTAGTAATACTAAGCAATACTAAGTAAATTGATGTAACGCTTACAGCGCCACCTGGCTATCTTTTTGAGAGATGCGTAGTTTCCCTTGTTGCATTGTTTTGTTTCTCGAAATTTGTTCGATCGGCCATCGGATTTAGCAAAAACTAACCGGTGATCGCGTCCGTAAACTGAAAGTGTACGAGACTAAGAGTAAAAAGTCTGATTCGATATCGGTCAAAGGTGAAAATTCAATCAATGTAAGTTTCATCGAAAAATTATGACGAATGAGAAACCGAAATACGTGGGTTTTTTTTATTTTAGTACATACATACAAATTGCGTTAAATTATTTCTAAAACTTCATATCCGAAAGCTTTATATCGATCAAGATTTTTACCTCATTATTTACACGCAAAGAATCTGCATGTCCCGATGACCGCGTGGACAAACGTGCTACCTCTCGTTGCTAGACGATCGAGCGGATCTTGAGATTGCGAGTTCTGTCAAGCGATCTGCTCCAGAAAAGTCGAAATAATACTGACTAACAGAAAATTAGTGGCGCCCTCTTGTTTAACATTTTTGAAACTGCTAGTTACTAAGGTTTTTCTAGTAAAGATACTACATAAGTGGATGTATTGATTACTAGAATATATCTTGTAACGTTTACTGAAGTTTTTATAGTATGCTTGCAATTTAAATGATTGTATTGGATACTAAGCTTTAATTAGTAATATATACACATATTTCTTATGTAACATTACTTAAATGTCAAATGTGTTAAATCTATGTCCTTATTGATTCATAAATATTGAAGGAATTGAACGATGCAGTTTGAGAACTTGACCTTCGTTTATAATAAAGAAATAAGTAAAACTTCCATGGAAAATTCTGCAAACTATATCAGCGTTACATTTAGAAAACAAATACTTTTGTGATTCAAAGAATGTAATGAAATTGATAAGTACTGTTTCGTTTCTTAGTAATTTGTTGAAAAGAAAAAAAAGCTAAATATTTTGCTAGGTAAAGGGTACAATAATATTAGACCGAGTATATATATTGAAGACACTCATTACCAGAGATTTTGTGTAAATCATACAGTAACTTAACAGTCATTCTACAGTTACTAGATTAATATTTCTCATTGCCTCAATCAATTATGAAACTGGAGAAACTTAGATTTCCTTAAAATACCAATCTAAAAAGCACAATGCATTCTTCGTTTGTTATTATTCATCTTTGAATACCTTAGATTTTGTGAAAACTTAGATTTTGTGAAAATAAATTCAACCATTTTTCCAAATTCAAGTTAATTATCGCTTTTTGTCACCAAAGTGCCCACTTAACCATTTTAATAAACCCAACTAAGCCATCACCAACTTTATATATTTAAATAACAGCAAATCCTTACAGCAGCATTTAAATTACTTTGAAGCTAAAAGTTATATAGTTTTCATATCAGCTAATATTAACAGCTGCTTATCTTGCTCAACATCTTTACCTGGAACAGTAGTAACGAGACCCATCACGCGACGTTTTCCGGATCGAAACGGAAATGTCACGTTACGTTGTCATGCACAATCAGCCTGGAAAAAACCACCATGACACGTGTTTGCTGCATCTGGGAAACTGGCCGAAATAACGTGGAACATGCGTTTGATTCTGCTTGACATCTATTTCTGAGCATTGAATGGCTTTGTGCAGTGCAGCCTTCTGTTAAGTTCGATTTTTTTGCTATTCAACATTTTGCTATAAACATTTTTTTGCTATTCAACGGCTATAAATAAGCAATAATACCTAATTATAATTTACCTAATCCAAAATGTGAAAAATAACTAGATTTACTGAATTTTTTTCTGGTCACGAAAAGTTATTCAATTATTCTGCTAATTCCATGGCTGGCGAGTTATGATGTCCATGGCTGGCGAGTGTGGTATTTCATAAGTAACTGAGGGGGCAGGGCCGTCACGGGGAAAGGTGTGCCGGGGGCTGAGTATTTTGCACCAATATTGGTGTTAAAGTCTACTAAATACTGATAATTTACTACAAGTTTTATTAAAAAATGTGTTTCATTATCAAATTTCAAAATGCACTGCTAAAATTGAAAGTGAAAAGCGTGGGGTCATTTTTCACTCCGGGGTAAAAAAGCGGTACCTTTTGGCACCTCAAAGTTTTGAATAGCCTTGAGTCGATTAATTTTGGGCTTTGGAATAACTTAAGAGTGCCATTCTGGAAACCCTAGGGATCCAGCATATGAGACACCTCCATTCACTGGGTGTGCAACTTTTTTAAATAGTTTATCTGAAGGAGGACAGTTCAACGTTTTAAAAAATAAGGTTTTTGTTTGATCGGGGTAAAATTGGGAGCACAGGAGAAATTGAATTATTCTTCTGTTACATATATATATTAATGTGTATTGCATTCCAACTACCTAAAACTAAAAAAAAGTATATTTTCGGTAACACTCGTTGAATTATATGAACCATCTGCAGCAACTTTCCTGCAATCATTTTAAGCCAATATGTACAGTTAAGTTAAGTTATGTGGTCATATGAGGATAGTCTTCTTATAATGAAGTACATACTGAAAAGTTTTACAGTTGCGATGACTTTCCCAAACTATTATAGTATTTTTTCAGGAAGTTTGACTACAGAATATACCAGTCTACGAACCAAAAGAGCCAATTTACTCTACTCACAGCAACTATGAACGACGAAAAAGAAAAAAAAAAAGGCCAAGTTCACTGAAAATGCTTGTGACCAAAATTTGTATGCTAATTTACCTAAATACCATTCAATGCACTTTTCTTTGTGATAATGTTATCATTTTTTTACGCATATTATTTAAACATGTTAAACCTCAAAAGAAATTTATGTTTTTAACATACTTTATGGTGGCCCTTGCAAGTTTTTAATTTATCATCTTCCAATGGAACTGAATATAGAACTGACCTCAAAATTAGGAGGTGATTTAAATTTATTGAATTTATTTATGTGTTAATAACTGTCCTAATGTAATATTTGAATTGAAAGTTATGCTCTATGATTTTTTAGTATTTAATTTTTTTCAATATTCTACGGTTTGTATTTCTGCTTGTAGAAAATAAGTCAATTTTTCAATTTAACACGGTGAATTGATATTTGTATATATACTTACATTTCCACCTTTGGCTATCTCAATATGTTTGCGACGAGTGATGGTTTCGTCTAATTCAACGTTATATATTTGGACTAAAAAAATTAGGTTAATAACTACAGAAGATGTACCAAAATATACCGTCGACGAACAATAAACCCCTGAAGTGTATTTGTAACCTTCAAAATAACAATCGAAAACTTCTGCGAACACAGAATTCTGTGTTTCCAATAAATAATAAAGTCTGGCGGCGGAAAAGACGAAAAATCTCCTAAAAAGTTTTTTACCATTGTTAAAAATAAAGTTTGGGGATGCTGGCGTATTACTTTCTTGGTATTCTGTTAGAGGATATGCCACTGTACGAATCAAAGTGACTTATCTCCTACGAAGTAACGTACAGAAAAAGATTCATTTTTCTGCTTACTGTGTTATGTTTAGAAATAACAATGAAGTGTATAAAAATGGGTAAAGAATGAGCTTGTACATATCGAATGTTTTCGCATCGCCACCGTTGCGAAAAATTCGTTCTGGCATTATATCACAGAGATTCTTTGAAAATACCCGGCATGGGTAAGAAATTCGAGTTTTTCTGTTGTGACAAAAGTGTGAGTTTTGCTTAGTGTTGTTATTGAGGTCAGAAGCATGCAGGATTTTTGTGTCACCTAAAAGTAATTTATTATCGAGGATTTGAAGGTCTCGCCAGAAAATGCGCAAAGTGGTTTTCAACAATGATGTGATAAATTTTGCATTTTGTCAAAAGTATTGAATGCACAATATTTTTTCTAAAAAAAAGTTATTGTCCTTCTGAAAGTGTAAAACATGTTAGATGTTACTCAATTTCATGTAAATAAAACCTATTTTTTCAGACACTTTTAAAAAGAGAAATTCAAAGTATCCTATATCATTATTTATTTCAATGATTATTTGCAATGAAATTGTATTTTTTGTCTAAATTGATAAAAGCAAAAACCTAACACTTAAGTTTAGTTTGTTTTGCTTGAACGGCACACAAGTGCTATACGGAGCTTCATTTTATGCTACAACTATTTACTAACAATAACAAATACATTTAAACGTTTCCTAAATATATTCAACAAAATATATTCAAATCGTGTCTTTTATGCAGATAATGCATCTTTTACTCAAAATTCCTAAAAAATGTGTAAGCAATACCTATTAAAAATTTAGGCCGAGTGAATAGAAAGATATCTATGCAGTTATGATACGACAAAATATTTAGACGAAATTCCCATTTGTAAGAACAATACAAGAATATTTTCTTTTTTTTGCAAATTATTACCTGTTAACTGTTATTAATTTGTAAAATTCTTCGGCCAGTTTAGTGGCACATAATTACTTATTTCCTCATAACCCCTAGCTCGCGCGTTTGAGTCCTGGTTGATTCAATACATTTTCTAGTTGGGAAATTTTTCATGAACATATGATTTGGTGGCGTGTAAAAAAGATTTTTATAAATTTTATCGTTTAATCGAGTTCTGGAATTTGGAATGATGGACTTTTATTGTTGTTTAGCTGTAAAATCATGCTATGTTTTAAATTAAGACATAAAGATTAGGAAATGCATTACAATAGTATTCAATTGGTATTGAATGTCTGCCTCGTTAAACCAAGCATTTTTTTTTAAACTTAAAAAAAGCAATATTTTTGTTGAAACATATTTTAAGTACATAATAATTTTTGCAGTAATCCTATTACAACGCAGACATCCCTTACCAAACAAGACGATACATTCAATGCACACATAAAGTTGATTCTGTAAAACTTTTCACAATATATAAAGGTTCTTTTTTATTCAAACTACCTAAGGGGCGATGTGCATTGTTATTTGAGCTCCAAGTTTCAGCTACTTTGTCACTTGGAGCCCTCAATGACATCGTTATGGGCTCCTGACTCAACCGGATGGGGATTTTATACCTTCTGTGATTAAATGTGAATCCCACTACACGATTCAACAGTTGATGTGAAAAAATTTGTTTTGTGCTTCTTTTTTAATGATCAATGTCCTTTTGGTGTATAAATAAACAGTTTAAATGTGTGCATTAAACTGCAATAAACCTCCCAGAGGATCTTTAACACGGCCATATACGCGTTGCAATTGTAAACTGTTATAAAGCGAAAGAGAGCTAACTCTTATAACAAAAGAGTGAAATCCACTCCTGTAAGAGAAGTGCACTTTCGGCACTGGAAATAAGTGAATATTAACTCAGACTGAGTTAAAATCACTCGTTTGGAGTAATCCCCTCGGAGGTTTAACAAACAAAGGATCCACTCACATAGGGGAAGTGCATTTTCGACACTGGAGGAGTGAAAATTATCTCAGACTGAGTTAAAATCATTCGTTTGTTTTACGAGCAGTGTAACTGACCAACTAACCAACATATCATACTTCACAATCAAAAATTAACAGAATTTTAAATTAAGTTTTTCCCAGTATGTGTGCTCAGGAACTTATTGAAATATTAGACGAGTGCAAAAGGAGGTTCAGGGTCGATTTAAATCCTGGTTTCTAAAAAATTAACTCCAGACCTTTGACCTAAACAGACGAATAACTTAAGCGTTACAGCCAAGTCGTGTACTTGAGCTTCTCTGGCATCAAGGGCGATAATTTCCCTAATTATTTGGCTATTTCTTTTATCAGAATCTTATTAGGCTTAAAATTATTTACAATAATTGACAATAAATAAATGTAAATTTATTCCTCCTATTTCAATTTCATTTTACACACAATGATGCGTTCCGGTTATATATCTGCAGTGTTTATAATAAACAACGCGGAAGTTAATGAATTGGAAGGTCTGTTAATTTTTCTATGCAGGCTATTAGGATGTTTTTGTCAGTAGAAAGCAATGCCAATTTCAAAATTAATCTTATCTAGAGTGGAAATTTTTGCTTACATAAGCAACTTTGGTTGTGCATGAAAAACTAACGCTAACACTTTTAACTGACTTTTTAAAATCTTCGTTTAAGGCTGTTCTGTGTTAACTTGAAAACCAAATTTATAATTAGCATATTAATATTTAAAATCCCGCTGGATAAAAAGAAGGAAAAAATCTTAGTTAATATTGCCACACACATGAACCAAATATTTATTCAAAAATAAAGTTAATAACATTTGAACTTTAGTACTAACATTTGAACTAACAGGATTTATAAAGACTTGACCACCTTGAAGAAGACCACTTTGCCGTACAATAAACAACATTTCCTAAAATTAGCAAAATACAGTTCTAAGAAATTCTACACCACAAAACAGCCCCTGTAGCGCAATCGTTAGGACGCTAGCCTTTGGAGCTGCTGGGGAAAGGTTCGAATCCTGTTCAGGCATGGATGTTTGTGACCGTCAATAAATCTTGTTATTTGTCTATGTGTTATTAATTTCTTTGTGACTGTAAAAATTCTGTATGTATCTGTCCCACTTGACTTGTTCTCTGAACAAGCACACAAGTTGGAATATAGATGTACCATACAATGACAATGACAATTGACAGTGATTGCGCTCTCTAGAAAGGAAGGGCATAAGCTACATAGCCCATTACCTCGCTCGCCAGAAGAGACAGTCACAAGAGACACACAAAGAAGGACGCCACAAACACATAGACAAATAACAACATTTATTGACTAGCACAAACATCCATGCCTTTACAGGGATTCGAACCCGAGCCCAGCAGCTCCAAAGGCTAGTTGTACCATACAATACCACAAAACTAATTATTCTTAATACAAACAAACTGTATCCTACAGTGGTATTCACCATTAACCACCGATGCACCCTTCGCCCAACGTCTTTGTTATGCCAGTGGCGAACCTTAACTTACGCCTTCCAAGTAGCTTCTGTTTCATCCCCTAGTGCTACAGAAGACGCCTACGCCTACGGCTCCCCAGTGGTCTAGTGTCGTTATTGATGGGGATACTTGTAGGGGGGCCCGTTGATGTAAAACGTCATCCCGTCAATTCTGGGTATCGTCGCCTTGGGACGTATTTCAAAGACCGCCAAGCACTAAAATATGATGGGGGTATGAAAAAGTCGTAGAAGTTTTTGAGCGTGGGTATTGCACCTGGGTAACGAATTGGAGATTGGGTGACAGTTGGTTTTGTTTTATTGGATGTGTTGGTGCCAAGGGTAAATATAAGATTATTTAGATGCAGATTCATTGAGAAATGAATCTTACCGACATCAGTTTGCTTGTCAAAAACATACTTTTTAAAGATAATATTGTAAATAAAAAAGTTTCAATACCGTTATTGTTAACATAATTTAAGGTTATTTTAATTAATTTGTTTGTTTTAAGAACTATGCGATTTAAAAAAAAGTTTCAAAGTTAATTTCTTTAAAATGGCATCGATTTGTACATGACATGATTCTAACTCGGATGAAGGATCCAAAGTCCATATAATTTGCGCCGCCTCGGTGGCTGAATGGTTAGTGTACTAGCCTTTGGAGCTGCTGAGGTCTCGTTCGAATACCGGTCAGGCATGGATGTTTGTGACAGTCAATAAATGTTGTTATTTGTCTATGTGTTATTCATTTCTTTGTGATTGTTAATATTCTTTCTGTGTCTGTCCCACTTGACGAAAGCTTATAAGCGGTTCTCTGAACAAGCACACAAGCTGGAATATATATGTATCATACCATACTATACCATACCAAATAATTTGCGGATCTTAAAGAAATGCATACTTGGATAGACTTAGATACCACAGGCTACCTGCCCACGGCATTATGCCTTCCTTTACAATTCAGTAAAATTAAGGTAATAAATAATTTCAAGTTATTATTTTTTTTTTGTAATTTTATGATTTCTTTAAAATTTATTATTTTATTGAAAAAACTGTTTTTTAGCCAAAAAAATTGCTTTATCGTCTAATAAACTTGTCATATAGATGTGAAAGTTCAAGTTAAATTTATTTTGATAAAATGCTTTTGTTTTCAGCATTTATAGAAATAAATAGGGGATAAAGTATTTTCTTAAGTAAGTTTTTGAAAAAAAATATAATAATGAATCTATAGATGCTAGGGAAATTTTCTTAAAATTTCATCGAGAACAAACATCGTTAGTCGAAATCGCATTGAGTAGGTTACATTATTATTTATATTATATGTAATATTCATTTAACAAACAGCCTTAAAACTTACATAGCTATAAAATATTTTGCTACTTTCAATCGCAAACAACACTTATACAAAATTCATAACCAACATTTTCTGTTTAATATTAAATCCAGATTATCTTTATTGCATAAACATGTAGTTACAGATTCATCATATATTATTTTTGACGTACACGCGAGATTAAACCTCACATTTTCAATAGAAACAACCTACTAGCAATTGTAGAAAATGTCCTTGGGAGTCGTGGATGTCCCTTTGGGTGTCCCTTTTTTTTTTTGTTCCAGATGATCAGAAAAAGGTACTTTATAATTTATGAATAAATTGCTGCATAGAGTATGTTTTTTTTATAAATATTTGTAACCCGTATAGAATATCTGCCCCGAGAGAGGTTCAATTCCCTCCTTTTTCCAGCAGTCCAAAATATCGAATACGTACTAGAAAAAAGTCTTGTGAATTACCCAAAAATATTATTTTTGAATGTTACAGAAAGAGGTTTCCAAAAAAACTGATACACACCAAAACTGTTTTTTAAGCACAGTAATCAATTTCAAAATAAAAAAATAAAAAAAAACGTTGCTTCGTTTCGTAGAATGGGAACCTGTAATCAGATGCACTGGCGATGCATGAAGTGTGTTATAAATTTTCTCTTCGAAGTAAACATCCGTTGCGAAAAGCGTTCCGTTGTTATTGTCTGTGATTCTGATAACACTCTGGGTTTTTTTTAATGCAATTGAAAACAATTCAAGGTTAAAACAATTATTTGAATTCCTTTGCAAACCTAGCCCCTTTAAAATAAAGCCATTACTTAAATGTTATCGTTTTCATTTAAAAAATTGAAAAAAAGAATAGTTTTATTCTTTAACATCAAATAAACAGCTTAAAGGAGTGATTTTGATATGTTTTTTATGTCTTAAGTGGTTTTTTTTTCCTTCAGAAATATTGCACTGACTTTGGTTGAAGTTACACGGGAAATTAGAAGACATATTTATAACTATGAAAGTATTTATGTGTATTTATCTCCATGTCTTTCATTAATTTATCCTCAAGTCTGCTTGGTTCCTCTGAACTTTCAGAAAATATTTGATTTTTTTTAAATAGGGGGGAAAACTTTGGTAAACATTTATTATTCTATTGAATATATTGAAAATTTTGAAGTGAAACTACTTTTTTATACCCAAAACAGTATTTTTTAAAACTATTATTATTTTATTAGTATTTCGTTAACAAAGAGCGGTAAAGTTTCTCTTTTTAATTAAAAATGGCAGTGAGTGCGCCCTTTAGAAGGGGAGAGCATGGGCTTTATACACTGTTAAAAAAAAATCCTTGAATTAACGGAAAAACTACTGGCAGCAAGTTGCCGGGATTTTTACGTTAATTTCAGGATCTTCCGTTTTGGAATTTTTCCGTTATTTTCAGGAACTTCCATTTCGGAATTTCTCCGTTAATTTCAGGATCTTCCATTTTGGAATTTTTGCGTTAATTTCAGGATTTTCCATTTTGGAATTTTTCCGTTATTTTCACGATCTTCCATTTCGGAAGTTCTCCGTTAATTTCAGGATCTTTCATTTCGGAATTTCTCCGTTAATTTCAAGATTTTTCATTTAGCTGTTTCCTGTTAATTTCATTAATTTCTAATTGGCATTTCTCTCTTAAATTCAGAAAACTTACATCGTATTTTCTAGTTAGTTCCAAGACATTTTTGCTTTTTTCTTATCAATTTTGTTTCTATATACTATTTCAACATCAATCATTCTTAGTATATCCATTTATATATGGTGTTATAAATATAAGCATAGGGAAATTTAAACATGCATCCTGTTTGTTATTTAAAATGTAAGCATATCATGTCTTCATACTTTAACCTTAAATCTATTAGAAACTAATACATTCTAATCATTTGATAATTTGTAACCATATTTGGTATATTATCTGAATAAAAAGGACATTGTTCACATTTTCGAAATTTAAAAATTACCACTCTTCATATATTTAAAACAATTTTAATATGGCAGAAAAATTTTAGGAATTTTTATAATTTTGATAATTTTTCTGTCATATTTTTTACAATATATATATTTAGTATTGTTCTGTGGCTAAATGGTATTGTATTTTACAGTTAGCATATCTAGGGCAAAATCATGGGTAGGGGATAATGATTCGGGTGTTTTAGCGGTTGAACACTCCTTAACAGAGAGACTCTTTAAGACAGTAACCTATGTAGTCAAAAACAATAAATTTTAAAGTGTCTGCATTTGTGCAATTCATACATGAATTAGTATAGTCGCTGATAGCAAAAAAAGCAATTTTTTTAGTGTATGGGGGCGAGAGTTATTATCCCCCCCCCCCCCATCCTGGATACACCACTGATACAATTCAACAATATGTGAATAACAAAAATATACAGAATATAAATCATGTTTTATTTTTCTTTCACAATTAAAAAAGACTTATGCTATTTCAAAACCTCAACTAATTAAAAAATTTGTGCAGGAACTACAGATTAAGTTTTCTTCTTTTTCTGAACTTTCTACCCTCTTTGGAGATTTCTGATAAACAAGCACCTAAAAAAAATAACATATTAATATATACAAATCCAATTTTGAATAAATAGATCTAATGTAAGGAAGCAAGTGGTAATTAGGCGTTAACCACACAGAATCTTCTTAAGCCCTTCTAAAATTAAACAATTTGTCAATTTTAGTCTTTTTTCGAGCAAGTCTTCTATAGTATCTGCACTGAATAATTTAATATCGGAGTAAAAAACGCTTTTTCTCTATTGCTGTAGTTGTACGGTGAGCCGAAAATGAGATATCACTTAGCAGCTATATCTAAATAAACACTAAAATAGCGTTCTGCGGACACTTGCAATTCCTAAATTTTGAACTCGTTAGAAATTTGCATTTAATTGGAAATTGTGTTTTTCTTACTCAGATTTTTCAAAACAAAGAGCATTGACAATAGTGTATGTAACACCTGAATCGAATCAAAGCATGTGATCTGCATATATCCGTAATCACTAATTGATTCATTAAATTCAACAAAAGAGTATTATTTATTAAAGAGAAAGTTTACGTTATGTATACTCTTGCAAAGTTTTTAAAATAAACCATGCTGTGCTGATAGCGATAGCGTAACCGTTCTTTTCAATCGAGGTTAGGTTAGGTTATGAATTATCGTCGCACTAGAGCTGCACGAGGGCAATTGCCTTTCAATCGAATTTGAATGTAATAATTTCAAATCATTTCACTATTTTTTTTTAATAATGTGCACTTGTTTACTGGTGAACATTGTTTACTTCATACATTTGACAGCTTTTTCAAACTTTTAAATTAAATTAAGCGTGTTGGTAAACAAACGGAATTATTAATTTCAGGAATCATCCCACGGTCAATTATAGGAATAAAGAGATTACAGAAACAAATAAGAAAGAGACAAGAACTGGATTCTATGTATAGAAGAGAAAGATAGAAAATATAATCTTCAAATAAAATCTTATTTTATAAAAGAAATTAACATACCTGTATATTTATCTTTCTTGCTTCAGGTGTGGTCAAAACAAACAAACAAAAAATATGGTGCCTGAGTCGGTCGGCGGATGTGTCGAGGCTAAAAGCAGTTGGGTGCGAGGTTATATGGAAAAACTACGTTAATACGGATCTTAAGTGAAATTCTGCACGCAGAAATACGGTGTTTTTCCGTTTTCGCTTGTCAAGCGTTTAAGGAAAACGGAAACAAGCTGTTTATTTCAGACAAACCGTCTGTTTGTTGAAGAAACGCAATCCTTCCGTAAATTCCCGAAAATATTCACAGAAATATGCACGTAAAATTCAGGTTTTTTTTAACAGTGTAGCACGTTACCCCGCTCGCCAGAAGTGTGTCTGTCTCGTTTTAAAAAAGTAAGTTTTAAAGTTAAGTTAGTTATTTTTAAAAAAAAAAATTATGACTGTTTTTTTTTTCAAATATTTTCGTGAACATAAAATGTCCTAACATATTTGTTACTTTACTGAATTGCTTCAGAATTCACAAAATAACCTTTAGGATTCATTTCGCGTGTATTTTGTAGATATCATTTTCGTCCATACATATCCTTCTATAAAATTGAACATCCGTCTCCATTTTCGACTTAAATTCTAGCCCCAGGCATACGTCTACCGCTGCAGATAGATTCTAATACATTTCACAACTGTATTTTTTGAAGTGGTATCGCTATCCAAACCAGAAAAGAATCTCGAGAAATAGAAAAAAAAAGAGTTAAATGATTCTCTCAAACCATTTCTCACCAAGAAGTTATCCTAAGCCTTTTTGGAAGGTAATAGGATGCTAATCTAATCGCCTCGGCCTCCCAAAAAAGAAATCCGAAATCTAAAAGAGGAGAAAACGCCCCGGAAAGTTGTCAAGCCAAAAGAGATTTATGGTTGCAAAAACAAACGGAAAATCGACTCAAAAAGTTTAAACTGCGCTTCCAGAAAATAGAATCATGTTATAAGAAAAGAAAAAAACCTAAGTATTCGGCAAAGAAGCGAAGATTTTACCCATGGGAGAATCAAAGATTGGGCAGCAGGCTTCAAACCGAAGTAACACTTGATCTCAATTTTCCTACTGTCTGAAAACCGTGAAAAGAACATTTCAACACAATGTGTTTTTAAGTTTACGGCTAAATTTTTTCCCAGCTGACACATTACTTTTTCTATAGGAACTTAAAAAATATGGTAGAATCTAGCTAGATTGTTAATAGCCATAGACATCAGACAAATAAAAATATACAAAAAGTACAATTCAAATAGTAATATGTGTTTACTTAAATTTTATTTATTTTGTTTTGTGCAAAAGATTAGTACAAAGAATTCAGATCGGACCAAGAGTATCTAATAAATTATGAAACTTAGTTTAACGTCATTTTTATGTAAATTAGTTTACTGAGAATTTAATGTTGTCTGTTAATTGGCTAAACAAGTTTCAAAGTCTGGTCTCGATTTTAATATTTAATTACCCATTTTAAAATACATTGAATTGTGCCCCATAATTATGAAATAAAATCTCTGGATGAAACATGTATCTTAGATCTTACTTCTGAAACATTCACTGCTTGCCATCTACCATGAATTTCAAAAGAAGCATGTCTGACATATCTGAACTCCCAACCAGCAACCTTTTTCAGAAGAGGTTGATGCATTATCGGTCCATCATCAATCTTCTTTTACAATCCATCTCCGGTAGAAATCATTGCTCCAGCAAATGCATACATCTTTAGACAGGGCACATGTCATGTTCCTTTGATTTGTGCGAGAGACTTCTTGTTTTGATAATGAAAGATCCAGATGGCTCTCGAAAAAAATAACTTGGGATGGATTAAATTTAACCCTCTGAGCGATAAGCAAATTGATTGATGTATAAACGTATTTTCCATTGCTGGATTAAAATGCGAATTTTTCAACTGAACAATTTTATTTCTTCAATTTTTAATATTAAATTTATGTAGTAGATGATTATAAATGACTTCTACAATCGTTACATTTTTAAATTTAGTAAATTTATAAATTGTATACTTTTATTTAAAAATTCTCTTGCTGGGAAACCAGACAGTCTAGTAACGGGTTTATAAGTCTGTGAGAGTCCCTCAGAGGGTTCAATAAACATTTTTTTCTTCGTGAGCTAGCGTCGTATTGTTTTTCGTAATGTCTGTAAGTCTTCAGCCGAAGAGTCCATTTCTTCCTCATGCGGCAGGGTTGCACCACTATCACGCCTCACCCGTTCAAGTCTAATTCGTGAGTTCCTCATTCGAGTATAATACACGTCCCACCAAACAATACTCTACTCGCCCATTATTGGGCCAATACTATGAAATGTCGGCATATCCAGTATTGGTCCAATGCACTGTGGCCATAACGGCGACGTCACAAACGTGTCCGCCCTTGCCAGCACCGGCCCAATGTTACGGGCCAGTACCATGTCAATACTTGCAATCTGGGATTCATAGAAATTTCGACTTTGGGCAATCATTCTACCAATACAGCCAGGCCGTAAATTTTTTCTAGTGGTGCCATTTAGTGAAAAAAATGTAAAACACAATCTCACAAAGATAAATAAAAATGGTTTGTCAGAAAGTTGAGTTGTATTTATACTCAAGTAGGGGGGGGGGGGGGCAGGAGTACGGGATTTGATCAGAGCTGTTCAGCGCGCTATCGACTGCGCTAATGGCGCTTGCATATTGGAGCGCGTTTTAAATATATGAATGAGATATCTTATATTTAAAACATACATACTCCTTGGATCTAAGGTGGCAATAAATAAATCGGACGCAAATTTTGAGTTCGAAATATATATATATATCTTAATAAATAAATCCTCTAAAATTAATTTATTTTCAAATTTTTTATAAAAATGTCAGAGCAGAGCAATTGAGCACACTGAAATATTAAGTAACTAGTTTTAAAATATCCTTTTATGTTTAAATTATACTGTCTCTTTATATAGGTAACACTGGCATTATTTTCTCATTTTAATGTAATATAAGTAAATAAATGCAATAAACTTTCTAAATTTAATGTAATAAACTCATTTTCAATTTTAAAGGAAACTTAACAAATGTTTGGGCAACATTTTTGTCCACAGAAAGAAACAGCAAAAATTTTCCTGTTTTACTAGGGGGCAAATCCCCCCGCTCGCTACCGCTCGCTAACCCCCAAGAATTGCTATGCAATTCCTCTTTGTTTGCTCTGCAAACAAACATGCAGGACGAAGATTTTTAGTTAAAAGGTCCCGACTAGCGGCGAGAGTGCGCAAGACGAAAAAGGGAAGATGCATCGGCTTCGGCTGTTTTTACGATGCGTAGCCGGAAATTCAAGACCGATGCCAACAGTTGAAAAATAAGCTAGTTTCCGTGGGACTGCTCCAGAGAATCACGTAGCTCTAGCGCTAAGCAACGATCTCTACCAAAGCCACGGGAGGCAACCTGAAGCAGCGCCAGCACAAAACAAGCACACCGCCACACTTACTTTCAGCGGTTCTGACGTTTCTGATAGGCTGAAGCTGCGCGAGACATGTGGCTTTGAAGCGTACGACAATTACAATTTTATATTATATAGAGATATGCGCAAAATATATAGATGATTTGCAAAAAAAAACCCGAAAAATTCCAACAATTTTTAGCTGGGATGCAATTACTACAATTGTAAAATATTCAAAACTAATTTCAAAAATAACGAGCAATTTTAAGATAGAGATTCAATTAAAAAACATTTCAGTATTTTTAAGGTTATTCACACAGTTTTTTTTAATAAATAAAAAAAATTAAGTAATATTTAAGTAAATTTATATCATCCGAAGACCGGGATCGGACAAATTGGTTGAAATCAAGCGCGTTATCAGGATATAATAAGAATTGAAAACGTGTTTTTGATATTTTAATCTGGTATGCAAGTGATTCTAAAACTTTATTTTTTAATCTATATAAATCTTAATTGTTTCTATTTAAAAGTAAATATTTTTCTTGCAGGCCTATTTTTAATTCGATGTTTAACTATTTAAAATGATTATTTTTTTTTCTCCAGGGTTACGATTCACGTTTTTTATAATATCGTGGTAGGATTTACCTTTTTTCTGGTATGTAATTAATGTTTATCAAATGTTTTGATTTAAAATGAATCGTTTTTAATTCTTTTAAGTCCTTTTTTAAAAATACTGTTTGAATAATCTTTTTGGCTACAGAAATTTTTTTCCTACTAGCAGTTAACGTGCACATTTTCCCTTATGTTATTCTTACTTAAATCGCATTAATATTATTTATAATTATAATCATTAATTGCTTAAAAATAAAAAAAAACATGTTTTTAGTCGTTTTGAGATCATATTTAATGTCACGTTTTAGGTTATTTCGATCCTTTTCTAAATTGTCACGTTTTTGGTCATTTTGCGTGGCATATAAATTACGCGTTATAACGTCATCACTCTCAGAAATAAACGCTTCAATGGATGGTATTGCTCTTATACGCGAATATATATTTGGGTAGGGTTCCTTTTTTTATTCGACATTGATTCATATTTTTTTTTTATTATTGGAGTGTTTGGTGTTTAAGAATATATTAATTTTTTTTTTATCTATTTATAGTATTCAACCCTTTTGTTTAAGGGTTTGTTTTATATAATGTATATTTTTTTAAAAACCGTAAGTAAACACCTCAGACACACGGCTTTTGTAACTATGTTACATACAAATGAATAGTTTCTAGAAAATTTCTTAGCTCTTTTCTCAAATGTAGAAAATTTCTTAACTGTAGCAAAAAAAATTTGAACCTATAGAAACTCTATGCAGAGGATATTGAAATATGCTTCCTTTTAAAATGAATTTTATCTCCATCAAGCATGAAGAGGTTGCTAGTGTTTCGAAAATAAAAATTAACAAAGTCAATTTTATTTAGCTTTATCTTTATGTGAGAAGATATCTAAATATTCTTACACTGCAATATGTGATAGTCTCGGAATTTCAAACCGTTATTTGTAGTTATTTTTTTACAGATTTTCTGAAATAACCAAATTAAATATCATACAGAAAGCTAGTTATAAAGTATCGAGATTTTTAAGTACGTCTTGCATTATGATATATTACTTCGAGTTTCATGATCAAACATATTTTTAATAAAGCTCAAGTATAAATATTAAATGCATCGGTATCAAAGCAATAAATATAACTGGAAATCATATTTAATGAAGCACAAAAAAGCCATTTGACTTGAATCTTATTTAAAAGTCTTTCTTCTAGTCATATTTCTTTAATATGTCAAGTATTTTCTTAAATATATATGAAGTTGCACTTATACTAATTTTAAGAAATAGTTTTTTCTCGATAAAATTACTTGTTGTTATTTTTATACATATAGGAATACATTCCTGAAATTTTAATATTAAATGAGAACACATTGGCTTTAAATTAAAAATTTGGGAAATTAAATACACCCTATGTTGTCAAGTACCTACGTTAATTTTCCGTGCAGATTATTACTTGAAAGAAAAAAAAAATATACACTTATTCAGAATTAAGATTTTTTAGTGAAAATCAGAAAACTGATGAACTTACTGTATAGTTTAAATTATTGTTAAAAAACATTCTTCCAATTCGAATTCTCAAGAGTTTTGTTAACATTTGATTATAATTGTTTAAAATATAGATTAAGGCTTCAAAATTGTAGCAAGATTCTTTAAAGCTTTTAATGTAAAACGTAAAGGTGGAAGTGTAGGACAATTTTGCCAAATACAGAAGGTTTTATGTATTGCTAAATGTTGTAGGATTTTTAAAGTTTTTGATCCACTAACAATTAGTAAAAGGTGAATTGAAGACGATCCGCTAACAATTAAATAGGCGATTTGTGAACAATTAGAAAATACATTAGTTAAAGGCTAATCAATGTGATCATAGACGGTTAATTTGTAATCTTTTACCAGCTTCGGAATTTATGCATGGTGATATTTAACATTCATTGAAATGGCTAGTCAACTATTTATATTTACTGGAAAGGGCACAGGGTGACCCCCCCCCCAATACAGGTGTTTCTAAAACAAACATAAAATAGACCTAATTAAGAAAAATGATTACATTAAATAGGAAAGTTTAAAAAACAAATACATATTATTGTATTTTATTTTTGGCTTCAACATGTGCATCTCGTATATCACTCATGGTAAGATGATCATTTTGTTTCTGCGCATGAAGTAAACAACACAATGATTCGTTTGACAGAAATTTTCCTTAAGATATTAACGAACAGTTGGGAACTCTTAGTTTTTGAAAATCATTTTAGTGTTACTTTATTGTCTTATAGAG
This sequence comes from Hylyphantes graminicola, assembly GCA_023701765.1. NCBI lineage: Eukaryota > Metazoa > Arthropoda > Arachnida > Araneae > Linyphiidae > Hylyphantes > Hylyphantes graminicola. Next base: position 41,070,265 of record CM043113.1, on the reverse strand, counting down.
AGTTTTGAATTCTGTAATGGTCTTCTTTTCTCTTATATTTTGTTCATTCAGAAAAACTAAAGCAGAAAGCTTATTTTCGCAAGATAAAATGTCTTGGTAACAGTGTTTAGTGAGTTAAAAAAAACAAGTAAGTTGATAAGTTTTGGATCAATTTACAGTTCATCAAACAAATGAAATCGTATAACTGAAGCTCCAAACAAAATCAAAGATCTAAAGGAAATTTTCCCATGACCCGATCATTTTCAAGACTGATGAACACTGGCAGAGCCAATCAAACTGTAGCAGACGATCCCATCAAAATTCGAAAGAACTTTCCATCACGTTTCGCCAGCACATCAATTCGCGAGTTTAAATGTGTGAAATGAGGAGACGTGTCCAATACCAAGTAACGCTGCTAGCAACATCTCTGGAACATTACGGGAAAGACTGCGGGAATGAATTGGATTCGGAACACGTAACAGTGCGCGAAATGAAAACTCGGATCTGAAATTCTATTGCTGTCGGGTCGCATTTCCTTGATAATATCGCATCTCCAAGGGTTTTGGATTGAGCCCCCTGTACTTTAGACTTTACATCGACACCGTTCCGAAACGAAAAAATGATTTCGAGTCAAAAGATAAACTCCAGGCTGAAGTCAAAGTGAATCAAGTCAGTTGGTGGTTGGTAATGCCACGGGGTGCTTTTTTTCCTTTTGATTTTTTACATTTGCTATATTAGATGTATTATTATCCAATCAATTGTGATTAACATTTAGGGATAAGACTTTTACAGAGAACTTCATTCTGTTGTTGTTGTTGTTGTTGTCGTGTGCCTCCAGGCCGTAGCCTGGAAAGCAAATGGCGCCACCTCCTCAATTTCAGCATGTCGCTGGAGGGGAGGGGCAATTTTCTCCAGCCGACCTGCACCCATGGTAAACTGCGCAATGATCGACTACTGGACTTTCGGGCCCACATATTTAACTAGCACGTTCTCCGCATGTACTCAAGACAACACAAATACCCATGCCTTACCAGGATTCAAACCCGGATCCACTTCCTTTAAGAACTTTATTCTGACGGGGTCAATACTTTATAGCCATTCCCGATCAATGTTTTACTTCTTTATTCCATAGGTACTCATACATGGACCATTGTAAAATTTACTTCACAGCTTCTTTTTTGTAGTTTTTTTAATACTAACTTTTCTACTATAAACGATAATGTTCGCTCTTCCCAAAAATATTAATATCGAAGCTAGCTGGCAAGTATCAGCCACTTTCATTTTTCGCGTACTGTTAAAAAAAATATGTAGTATGAGGGTCAAGTACGTGTTTGGAGATCTCTCAAAAAAGTTTGTTCATCAGTAAGTTTATCAGACCACTTAACCAATTAAACATGTGGGTAAAATACGTGTTAGTCACATTGTTATAGTTGGTTAGATATTTGGTGGTATGGTTCAGGTATTTTAATTTGAAAAATCAATGAGAACTCTTATAACAATTAAAAAACATTTTGTACTCTTGATAATTTCAAAAATTAAACAATAATTCAATGGTAAATATAATTTCCGTAAAGTAAATGTGTTGGGTTAAAACGCGAAGTATTAGTACCGCCATCTATTGTTTTTAAACTCAACCAAAAACCTCAAGCGGAGAAGTGAATCTATTTGCTAGGGACTCTTAAGCTACTCTCTTAAGTCAGTGAATTTTGATTTTTTTTTAATTAAAACATTTTAAATTAATGTGTGATTGCAAATTGAAATATTTCAACCATTTTTTAAGTTTAAAATTTATTTAAAATATTATAAGCAATGTGATTTTACATATTTTAACATAATGAATAAATGCTAAAAGAAAGTTAGTATTTGTTAAACATCAACATCATTCAGCTGAAAAATATTTGTAATATACTATATTTTTTGTTTCATACAAATCTATTAGTAACAAATATAGAAGTACTAAAAAAACTTAGTAATAAATAAAGAAGACTAATTTACTGCAAACTCACAAACATGAATAGAAGGATAAATGTGTACAACCCAGATAATTATTTATGTTCACTGTTTTACTGTTATAAAATAATAATAGTTATAAACATCTTTTATAATTATTTATTCACGTCAATTTATTATAGACGTTAGCAATAAACTATAGTAGGGGGAACCAGTGACATTTGACCCATAAGGATGCATGACTCAATGCTTTTCTCAGCAATGGATAAGTTTTGTGAGTGGAAAGTTGCATCACTTTTTTCCTTTCAGCCCAGCTAATTACATGGAAAAAAATTTAGCTGAATCATTGCGTTTGTGTTTAGTTATACGAAGAAATACGTTTTCATGCACTGAAAGTAAATTATTGACGCCGTAAGGTTTTTGGGTCTACCTTTTTTTGGTTTAAAGGAAATATTTTTTTAAAATTAGTTATTTGTTTAGTTCATGCTATTAGCTACAGTTACGTGCATAATAGTGCTAATGTAATTATTTGCAAATGACTTTGTTTTGGGGTTAAACAAAAAAAGTGCAACTAGGGATAATTGGCCCAAGCCAATTGGGGATATGTGACCCAAGTAAACAAAACAAAAGTAGACCAAGTACATTTTTTAAAAAATCACGGGAATCCCAAAAGTAAATGGTTGGGTTCTTTACGGTGCATAAGGTTTGTTGGGAAGGTTCAAGGGAAGTTTTTTTTACGGGAGATTACAATTCAATATGCATAAAAGAATCGATGGAAAATGTTTTAAATGGCCTGAAATGAATACTACATCTCAAGTTGATATTGATTAAATAGTAGCGATTTTTCAACCACTTATGTTTTCTCTGCAAAATAAAAGTAGCCCATGTTTTTTTTATTTAGACCAGAATTTAATTTAGAATTTGATTATTTCGTTAGTATAAGCATAATTAATGTGATAAAAATAAAAAGTAATAATTTTGTCGGAAAATACTATAAAATCTATATAAACTTTATAATATGACATTATATTTGTTATTAGGTAGTTCCTAATGGGTGGGTCATGTATCCCTATGTATTGTTATACAAGACTCAAAACTATGTCCCTGGTTCCCCCTAATAGTAATCTATGTTTTAGTGAGTAAATTACTATTATTATGTACTAATCCTTTTAAAAGAACATTTAATAAAATAATTGGTTACGGTCAAAAAATGTATAAATAAAAATATTAACTACTATGTACTATTGCTACTAATAACTACCCTTATATCAACCATTAATTATAATACGGAAAACTGCCAAAGAAAAACCCCGGCAACCAGTTTTAATGCACAATTTTTAATTTTCTCAATAACAGAATCACGTCCTGCAAATGAATTTCAAAACTAAAATAAATTCCTTCTCCGAAATCAAAAAAACAAAACACGCACGCATATCCATTATCTTAAATAACTTTATCTCCGCCCCTTATAAACGAACTCCCAACATATAATCAAATAATTTCATCTGCCCCTCTCCTTTTAAAACTAAAGGACTTGTGCCACATTGCCCGCATGGGGTTTGTAAATGTCTTCTACGAGCAGCGAATACAATGTGTGAAAAAAAAACGTCATTTTTAAAATTTTGATGAATAGTACGAAAACATTTTATCTGCGGCTTTTATTTTTCCTTATGTTTTTCCCCCTCATACACCCTTGCGTATGCAATCCCTTTGTTCAAAGGCCGCATGTAGTCTTTGGACGGGTGTGTGTTAGTAGAAAAAGGAACTAAACGAACAAACTCTGGTTTGAAAAATTCACTGTTAAAGTTGGACCTGAAGGGTGAAAACGTAGTAGGTAGGTAGGTTTGAATTTTCGTCGCACTAGAGCTACACGATAGCTATTGGAGACGGGCGTCGTATTTTGGAACCACAGTCAAGTGACGAGCCAACATGTGAATAGGCACCCAACGCAACCGTTAAGGGCGACATCGTACGCGAAGGGTGAGAACGAACCATAGAGCTAGGAAGGAGGAGTAGAGGGGTCTATCAGTTCAAATGGTTTGAAGCAAAGCTGTTTAGTTTTTCGAGCTACGGAGCACACTGAGGTATCCCAAGATGCAACAATTTAGCAATTTTTAAACTACTACGCCTAACATAGTAGCCGAAACTATGAAAACTGGCACTGTGGTATCCCAAGATGCACCGCTCTAGCCTGCTTCTTTGGTGCGTTACTGCGCACATACATGGCCCGCTCTATTATCTTTCCGAACTCTATGAAAAACGAACTAGATAAAACGTTTTATTTATTTACATGAAGTTGTGTTGTATTATAGTAGAAAGGAAACACGCTGCTTTGTGTATTAGGGGAAGGTGCTGAGGTTTGGGACAGATTTAGAATTTTAATTTTAATATTTTTTTATAAACCGATTATTTAAAAGTTTTTAGGTATTATCCTTTAACAAACTCTTGTCTATACTAAGGTATTTTTTAAAGATTTTTTTCTTTAATATTTAACCCCGCAGGTACGATGTCTCCAGGTACATCCACTGTCCACAGGTACAACTTCAGTGATGTACCTGGGGACAAGGCACGATGTACCTGGGGACAAGGCACGATGTACCTGGGGACACTGTTCCAAATTGGCTAGAACACAATTCTGTAGTACAAATAAGAAGTCAAATACATTTTTGGACTTCGTATAGAATGACATCTTTACATTTTTCTAAAAAAAATATCGAACTGTTCCTTTTTCTTAATTTAAAATGTATTTCTAAATACGTTTTATAGACAATTAACGATTACGCTTCCCAAATGCTTTTTTATTTATATAAAAACTAATAAATTTAATCCCCAAGACTTGGAAATAGAGTAAGTTTGTTGTAATTTTAAATAGTAGCTTTATTTTTCAATAACATAATTTGCAAATTTGCAAGATAACTTATAAGCCAAAAAAAATAATAATAACAATAATTAAATCTACCCAAGATTGTAATCATCAAAAAGACGTAGGAAAATAACTGCTGTTCTCTTCTTGTGCTTGGCTAACAACATTTGGTGCTGGAAGTTTAGGAATTGTATCACCTCTATCGAGTTCAAATTTTTCAGTATATTTATCAGTTTTAGTAAATATATTCGAATTTTCTATATTTTTTAAGTATTCTATATTAAATTCAGTACCCTGTACTTCAATAATATTGGCCAAGTTATATTTGACAGTTGTTTTCCCCAGGAACCCCACTAAAACAAAGTCCCCTACTTGAAGTTCATCATTATTTGTTGATTAATTATGCAAAATTAGTGTCAACTCATTTTTAAATATTTATGTTTGAATTAAGAGTTGAGTTCCATCCTTCCATTTAACATCCTTCAAACATATGTTTGCTTTATTTTTACTTGGAGCAGACTTTTTGCTTTTGTTCGTTTTCTGTTTAACTTCGGTATTTCCTGTTAAAATGAGATTTTCCTTTCTGCCTCTCTTTTTTTGTTTTCGTCGAAGGTGTTTTGTAAGTAGTCAATTTCTTAGAGATATACAGAAGAGCAGGTCTGTGGCCTCTGATCGGAACTTAAGGACATTTGAAAATCAGAGAAACAGTAATATGCACAGTACACAACAATTTACAGTGCAGCAGAAAAATTGGTTGTACCTAGGGACGTCCCTAGGTACATCCAAAATACTGTCCCAAGGAACAGCACATCGGGTAATTTTTTAAAACGCATTGTAATAAGAAACTGTTAAGTTTTGAAAAACACAAATAGTATTAAAAATTACTTCAAACAATGGCTTATTAAGTAGTACTAAGAAGAGCCGACAATAAGATTAAACCGATGCGTAATACAAAATATAAAATGATAGTAAAAGTTTCTCGGGATGTGTGAAATCTATAAATCCTGTTTATTATGTCCCCATTAGCTTTCGGCGACCCTTCTTTAACAAGAGAAGATAAAGTTTTGTTAGTAGTGTTGCCACTAAAAATACAGGATTTTTTAGATTTCCCTAAAACGAGTTATTCCCCATGTCCCCAGGTACAACTGTCCCAAAGCTGAGCACTTTCCCCTACTCATAATAGTGTTGTATAATACGGAATTTTACTTATGCTTAAGTATTTATAGTTCGTCTAAAAGCACGAACCTTGAATGTAGTCTACATCTGATGCTAAAAGTGTTTAAAACTAACATTTTTTTTTCAAATGTTCTATCCATAAACAAGCTAAATGTTGTTACTTTCAATGATTCCCTTGTCTCTTTTACCCTGTTGAGACATGGATGTGTTACAAGTGGTAATACAAACAGTGTAATCTAGCACGTATAACACGTCTTTACCCCTATGAATAGAATGTCTTGGAATTCACTGTGTGATATATTGAAACATTTAGTATTACCATGCTCAGATGCTGCTTTAGGGTGACGTATGTTAGCGCGATTCGATAATCCTATTTCTATTACCAATCCTCCTTTTAACATTATCTCCTAATTACGCTAAATCAATAGAATGTTACGGAACTAGCGGATATGGATAAAAGGAAAACGCCATGGGAACAACACACCTACAACCAAATTCCTACAATTATACACAGGGTGCAAATTTTGTGGTTTTTTTTAAAAATCCTATACAGTATTGTAATGTGTTTTTTTCAAACGTTCAAAGTCATATGATCAACTTAACCCTTACTAAAATTCTGAGGTATTTTTAAGGTATTAATAAGGTTTCTCTTCTTAGGTATTTTGGAGGTATTTTAGAGGTATTGAGTTGAGGTATTTTCAGCTACTAAATGGTGCAGAAAAAAACCTCTGATGTATTAAGAAAAAACCTCTGTTGAAGGTTTCTCACAAATACATAGATGTATTATTTAGAAACCTTCAACAGAGGTTTTTTTTTAATACATCAGAGGTTTTTTCCTGCACCATTTAGTAGCTGAAAATACCTTAATCCAATACCTCGAAAATACCTTAAATATACCTCTGATGAAAAACCTCGAAGGTTTTCCTAAAATACCTTTTAATGAGGTATTTTAAATAAACCAAAAAGGTTTTCCAAAATACCTTTCAATGAGGTATTTTAAACAAACCTAAAGGTTTTCTTTAAATACCTTGCAATAGTTGAGGAGTAAAATGTTATTGTCTTGCCCATGGAAATGCCAGTGCCCCGAAGACGTTAGTCGCCTTTTAACACAAGCAAATACAGATACGACCATAGAGACACGTTACATATAATGAACAAGACAACAATCGATGTTTTTACTTACCGGAAATCGAACCGAGGACTAACAAGCTGGGATTCAGACGCTTTAACCACTAGACTAGACTGAGATGGTTTTGAACATTAGTGTTAGGCATTTAAGGGTTGCACATGTTTTCAAATAAAGTATGCGACCTGTACTCACGTAAGCCTACTAAATTATACAGAGAGAGTTATTTTACCGTTAAAATATGTTATACATTTTAAAGATATTAATTAGTTATGATTAAAACCATTTTTTTAGTTTTTACTCGTTAGTGCTGCCATCTATAGTTTATTAATAATTACTAAAATTTTGCTTTAATTATAACTAATTAATATTTTTTTTAATTATACTTTTAATTATGTAAATGACATTCTTTTGTATTTTTTGTAAGTTTTCTAAGGTACATGTCATCAGAGAGGCGTTTCTTTGTCGTTATTTAAAAACAGAGCCCAACGTTTTCCCATTAGAATAGAAGTTGAATAATTGTAATTTTTTATAAAACTTGGTGCTTTCAAACCTTTCTTCTATACTTTTAAGGAACTTTGAAAAGATGTTTTTAGAAAATATATAAATAGCTTAATAGTTATAAATATATCTTATTTAGAGTATTTGATTGTAGGGGAAGGTGGGTTACCTTGGACCTATTTTGACTTTTCAATTTTTATTTTCTTAATTACTTGCAAAAAGTGAATAAAAATATTTTTACTGAATACTTTATGTTGTTATATACAACATATATTTATTTTAACATGTTACTTAAATGATTTCAACTATTAAAAAAATAAATACGGAAAATTGTAATTAGGACCAAGGTACACCACCGGCGGTGTACCTTGGTCCAACCGGTAGTGTACCTTGGACCAATTATTAACAGGTAGAGAGACTCGATTTACAGTCCGAAAACCAATATTTATTAGCCACATAAAATTCAAAGATACATTTTACAACCTACTCTTATTTCTAGCCAAGATTGTAGTAATTGGTTATGTTAGGTCAATTGGCTCAGTAAGGGGTTTTATTGCATTAGTTTTTTTTAGTGCCCTCTTGGCTTTTTCAGCTGCAATGCAATCTTTCTCGGGTGTATTCGTTAAAATGCAGCATAAAATTAAACTGTTATTTCATGCCATAGAAAAACATTTGGCCATCTTTCTGTCTTAAATTTGAAAAAAAACTCAAATATTTCCCCCTATGTTTATTCAACTAGGCCTAGACGTAAAAAGGATGTTCTGCTTAGATATTTATTATAAAAAATATCTTTTTAGATGAGCATGCAATAATTATTTTCTATATTATATCAATATGGTTAAAATTTTATAGGCTTCCATAAAGATAAATAATTAACTACAAAAAAAAATCTTTATCACATCATATCAAAATGTCTTACGAATTTCCATTTTTCTAGATTTTACAAATCAGGGTTGCATATTAATAGCTTAAAATACTTAATTTTTCAAAGGCAAGAATTTACTTGAATTTTAAAAAGGGTTTTCAACAATCTGAAGCACATAAGACCTATAGTAGTGTACCTTGGACCAGTCCAAGGTACACCACTTGTATTAGGTTCGAGGTACACCACTTGGATATTAAAAACAAAATAGTTAATCACCAAGTTAAGGTTAGACTTTACTTAATTTCAAGCACACTGTTTTATAGCTAAAACTTTGCTTTATATTGCATAACCATCGTTTCTGAATAAACACTACATGTTTGAGTAAAAAATTACACTAAAGGATCTGACAAAAATTTACTTTTGTACTGTGAATTTAGTTTTTCGAAACCTCTTTAATAAATTGACCTTTTAAACAAACAGATAGAACTTCACTGAGATCCCTGGTAGCAAATACTTTAACTGCATGTGGTGTTGTTTCAATATCTAAGCTAATCGAGCTAGAATCAGCATAGGTTCGAGGTACACATACGTCCAAGGTACACCACTTACCCCTATCTTAATAAAAATGTTTAACTGGTATTTTGAGGTTTTATTTAAATATTCTGAAAAATATATTTATAATTGGGTGAAAAAAATCCGACTTTTACATTATAATTTCAATATCAGACGCGTGCAAAAAGTTAGACTTTTTGAAACAGTGAAAAAAGGTAATTTTTGTCGCCCAATAAAGCAGTGAATAAAAAGCTTTTTTCACTATTTTCATAAGATGTCAACATTTCAAGCTAAAAGTTCTATTTCATAATATTAATAAAACCAAAGAATATGACTCAAAATTTAATATGGATGCTATCAAAAAATTTTGCATGAAATCTCATGCAAAATTGTTTGATAGCATCCTTATTAAATTTTGAGTCATATTCTTTGGTACCTACTAAAATGAATAGAAAAATATTAGAACAAACCAAGAGCCCAAGATATTTGTATTTAAAAATAATGCAAAGAAAATGGGAGATGCTTTATCTTTAATACATTTGAACCACAAAATATTGCATAGTTGCTTTTAAAGTCTATTGTAATTGTTACTTAATCAGCCAGTAAGAATCTTATAACTTTCACTCTATTGCATTATTAGAGTTGTAAGTATGGATATCGGGGCCATAAAATATGTAACATATTATGTGTATGCATGTGAAATAACTTTTAAAGATAAATTAATTTGCATTCACATAAAGGTTCTACCCAAATTATGTTTATAAAACTATAGTTTCTAAAAATACATTAATTTAATTTCATAAAAAAAATCTTCGCAATGACTTATCGATAATAGTTTTAAAAAATAGTACGTGTTTCAATATCATGCTATCCCTACAATAGTTATTTATGCAGCAAGTGTGAAAAGTAACAGTTTTTAAAACTAGGGGATTACCTCGCTCGTGAAATAATGACACGTGTTTTAAAAAGTTTACTTTTCGCACGTGGTTCATGCAATATTTTTTATAATTGTGTGAAAAAAATCATTGGTCCAAAAATATTTCACGCGCATTACTATCTTCAAAAAACTTTAAAAAAAAAAGCAGATCGATAAATATCTGGATTTTATTAATATTATGAAATAGAACTTTTAGCTTGAAATGTTGGCATCTTATGAAAATAGTGAAAAAAAATTTTATTCACTGCTTTATTGGGTGAAAAAGAGTACTTTTTTTCACTGTTTCAAAAAGTCCAACTTTTTGCACGCGTCTGACATTGAAATTATAATGTAAAAGTAGGATTTTTTTCAAGCAATTATAAATATACTTTTCAGAATATTTAAATAAAACCTCAAAATACATGTAGTATTAAAGAGGTATTCCTCTGAATACCTTAAAATACCAAAGGTATTTATTAAAAACCTCGCTAAACTACATAAATACCAAATTATTCCGAGGTTTACAAGTTTTAAAAAATAAAACCTCAAAATACCTGTAGTATTCAGGAGGTATTCATATATATACCTTAAAATACCATAAGTATTTATTAGAAACCTCGCTAAACTATATGAATACCAAATGATTCCGAGGTATATAGGTTTTAAAAAATAAATCCTCAAAATACCTGTAGTATTCAGGAGGTATTTATCTGCATACCTTAAAATACCATAGGTTTTTATTAGAAACCTCGCGAAACTTGTAAAATACCTAAAGCTTCAGAGGTTTCTCTAGGTATTTAAAAATAAAACCTTAAAAATACCTTCGGTCAGGTATTATTCCAAGAGGTATTATTACTGAAAACCTCAAAAATACCTTTTAATACCATGAATACCTAGTTTAAACCTCCAAAAAACCTCTAAAATACCTTAAATTTTAGTAAGGGAACCCAAAGCGTTTAAACAGGGAAAATGGGTGCTTCCAATCACCGCGAGGGAATTTCGCTGGTACTATACAATACATTTTACAAACCGTAAATTAGTAATGATGATGTCAGGACTCTTGCCATCACACTGTGAAGGTAAATTAGAGGAATTTATTTTACAGTATAGAGTTTTGGAAGTTGTTTAAAACTCTCTAAAGGAATAAACAAATTGGCTAAAGTGTTAAATTTGTTTCACTGAATTTCATGGTAAATTAAAAATTTTAACTGACTATTTAATTTCCTAATTTTTAAAAAATTATTTTTATGTAGTAGATGGTAGGAGATCCTCCATTCCTTAAATTTTAGACTTTAATAAAATCATTTAATTTATATTTTTAATAAAATTATGTGTAGCCTGAAAAGCCTGACAGCCAAGTGACGGGTTTATACGTATGTATATGGATTAGAGGGCAAATTATATAAAATAATTTTGGTGATACACACAAATGAATGAATTATTTTGTCAAAATGTCTTTGGTACTTTTTGGACAAACACGATGTTACCGAATAAAATTCAAGACACGTATCACTACGCGAGAAAACCTTCTCACCCCCTTCGCGGGATCTGTATCACTTCGCCGATCACGTTTTGCAAACAACTTTTCCCCACCGGCAAAATTTACTCTGTTTGAATGTTTTCCTATAGAGAAGACATAAAAAAAATTAGAGCAAGAGATAGTAGAGAAAGTGTAAAATAAAAAAAATATTTTTTTTTATAAGTAGGTTGTGTAGGAGTTTCATTCTCGGAAGAGTTGTTTTTAATGTATTTAAATCTAGTTAAGTATGTTACGATTTACTTTGTTTTAACATTCTAAAGCAATATTAACTTAATTGAAAACCGTATTTGAAATTCACAAGGGATTAGGTAATAGTAGAATATTTACGTTAGCGCAATTTGCACCTTAATCACTTTTAACGCGAAAAACGTACTTTTTCTTTTTGTAATACGCAGTGCGTTTTAAAATGTCTTTAAAAATTTTTTTTTTCATTAAGATATATTCATATCTGGTTTTTAATATATATTTCTTGATATTTGGATATTTATTTAAAGTGTTATTCTTAATACATTTGGCTTAATTTTTTTATTTCATTATCAATATTTTATTAAATTTAATGTTCTCAAAACTAAACGACACTTGTGGATATAAGTATATCAGCAAGTGTCGATTATATAAGTTGATATGTATTACATTGAAACGTTGTTTTAAAAGTTTATGCTGTAGAAGGTGTATATTGTTTAAAAAAATGTGTGTGTTATGTAGTAAAAACTATTTATATTACGTGAAATGATTATAAGATTTTTTATTTAATTTCTCCTTAATTAACTATGTAAATTATAAGTTTTTAAAGAACAAGTTTAACTGTAGAATTTTTGGTTTTAGTTCATGAATATTTATTAAAATATAGCTTAACCAATTTTTAGAGTGAGGTGTTTTTTATTATAAATTTTAAGATTGCATTAATTTTAAAGTATTTCAAATTTCCTGCATTTATTTAAGAGAACCAAATTCAAGGCTCTGACAAAAATCTTTTTCAAAGAAATAAAAAAAAATCCAAACCAGAAGTGTCCTTATAGCTTGGCCTATTTTTCTTTGACTTTCATAACAGTAATAAAGAGCTGGAGTGCGCCAGTAAAGAAAAGTGTTTTCAAATAAATCATTGAAATATTTTTTTCGAAAAAAAAATCAAGTATACGTCTGAAGGCGTTCGGTGGTTAATGGAAAGCAGGGGTACAATTTCCACAGACGATTTAACGCAAAGGGAGCTTCTTTCGAATCTTTTGAGAGTCGGCTATATATTCGCTGTTGGGTCAATAGGAGCTATTCATCGAGATACTGTCCCAATGCGGGATACTAGGGGTGATATAAAAATTTATATCGTTTTAATAAACAAATTGAAAAGTTGTTTTAAAAGTTTATGGCGTATGGTGTGTATTTTTTAGATCTTTTTGTGTGTTGTGTATTTAAAAGTATTCAAATTACGCTTGAATTGATTGTCAGTGTTTTATTATAATGTAAAAGTTTTTTTTTTATGGTATGTCATTATTTTGTAGACATCTTATAATATGTAACCGAGTAAATAAAAACGAAGCAAAGCGTATAAATTTTTGTGCACTAAATCCTTTTTATTTCAGAACCGGTTTACATTAATTTATCCTCTTTCGACCAGCCTAGCCTCCATTTCAGAAAGAATGTTTTTGAAACTCTTTTTAATATAAACATCCGCAAAAATTTAGGTGCTTTTTTGGGTCAGTGGATTTTGAATGGAGGAATGGACGAATGGATTTTGTGTGGAAGCAGATTCAAGCTGTAGTTTCTGATTCTGTCCCAAACATACTTGCTTGCAACTAACGAAAAATATTTAGTTTAACAAATCATTTTCTATTATTCTTCAACAGCGCTACAGCCCCAGTGAAGGTCTATAGTCTGTCCCAATTTGCTTTCTAAAAGCAGGAAGATTTGAAACCGGACTTCTCCATCTTTGCACTTTCACCAAATGATTTTACACACTAAAAATCTAATCTATGTCTTATTACGACGATTCTATTTATGGTCGGCCCCTTGAGAATACATACGTCAAGTCAGAGAAACTTTAAAATTCCGCGCGTTTTCCCTACTGATCCGACGAACGCAAGGGAAAATCGAGGTTGACAACTATTCACCGCTCCACTTGTCACACAGCGGGACAGGGAATCCTCGTCTTAAATTTCCCTTCTCCATTTCCCCATACGGTCCTTTTTTCCCCCGCCATTGGGTTCGTAACAAAGGATCGAAAGTGTTCTTCATCGCTTCGATTTTTTTTATAGTTTTTTTGGTTCGATCTTCATTTAGATTCTTTGAAATATAACACACATCGTTTGGAGGAAAAGCCGGGGTTATCATTATATTCCCTTTTTGATGATGATGATGGTGATGATGGAAGATATGTAAAAGATATTCTTTAAAAATAAATGGCAATGGATTTCAGGATTCTTTTTTTTTTTCGAATAATACTATGGATATTGGTAGTTAACGACTTTGTACAATAGTGTTTATTATTCTCTTATTCTCAAATCTCTGTGAAACACATGATTTTTTTTAATTTATTTTAAAAAATAATAAATTAGATGATTCGTGATAAAGGTTATGTTATGGTAACAACTCCTATTTGTAAAAGTATGATGATATAAAACATACTTATACTTTATGAGAACCATGTTTGAAAGAATTTATTAATGAAATCATAAGATTGCATGAACTACGATTGAGTTTTAAATAGCACATTGAACTTTAATAAAGGTCTGGGGCATTTCAACTAACCAACCATTCAAATTAATATTATTTTAAAATCCTTTACTATTTAAAAAAATGGATCACTTTGTAAATGATCAAGCATGATAACTTAAATACTCATAATTACATCAATTTCGATTTTTATTTCAAACTATGAGTTAATTTTTTATTTTTAAGATTTTTTTTGCTGATGACTTGGTTCATAGTGAAATGATTCTGATGCGTAAAAAATTCAATTTTGCATGTTAATTTGTACAATAACATTCCAAGCCTACGTCATTATAATTATAAGTTACATTAGGAAAACTAACTCACGTAATAGGAAGTAATTTCAAACCTATTTTTTTTTACATTTTTTCAATGAATGTATGCATCTATTAAACATTAATAAAATAAGTAAAATTACGCATAACAGACTTAATAAGATTCCATCGCACATCTATTCAATCATGATACGACACTATTCTAAAGCTTATTCTTGCCGACAAATACCCTTACCATCAATCCTGACGTAATGCATTAAACTTCAATCAATCTTCATTTCATTAGCGGCGCTATCGGTATCACCAGAGCAACAACCCTTAGATTGGGTTTTATTATCAGTCCCCTTTGTGCTCCAACAACCCAGCTCAAAGCTGACACAAGCAAAGGGACAAGCAAATCACCCCTTTGAAGTCTCGCTCCCAAACACTAGTTCACAACTTCAAACAAAGTGACCAGCTTCGGACCTTTTAATTCCCTATAATGAATAAATAAACACGATAGAGATCGAATGAAGTTCGAGAGTGCAACATCGACACAAGTAGAATGTACCGTCGCGTCGATTTAATAGTTAAAAAGCCTCTGATGAAGATTGCCCAGATGTATATCGCCAATGTTCCTAATTTTGTAATTAAGGTTGCTATGTTTGGCAGCTTATCGTTGCTGTTTGAGTGAGAAAATGCTAAAAAAATTCCCCAACGATAAAAATTATTGTTGCATGTTCACTGCGCATATTTTTGATGCATATGTTGTGTGGCTAAAATAATGTGTTGCATACGGTTAAAAATATTTAAAATCGAAATCCTTGTGATAATTTAAATTTATGTTTAAATTTCCTCTGGTGACTTAGTACCAAGTCACGTGGGTTATATTGTCGGCCTTTTAGGTTTGCCAATGATGCAGTTATTCTATTACTGGTGTATAAGCGATGTTCTGAATGTTCCTAATGTATAGACCGAGCGATGCTCACAAAGGGCACCTGGGGAAGATACTTCGGTGTCCATTTGGGGGATTGTGTTTGCAGGAGATGTGGTCAAAAGACCTTCCCTGGTATGTCATTGGGATTAGTTCCTATATTTATAAGTATTGGCTTTACTAAACTGTAACTGACACTATAAATTTCAATAAGACTTGTATTATACTAGAATTGTGATAAAGATTTGTAGAGACGAAAAATAAAATAAAATTTTAATGACGATTTTCACAAAAAATATACACCCAAATACATACCTGGAAAATATATATACATTCAAATAAGTTTAAATATTTAAGCCCTGACCAGCTTTTTAAGTACACCATAAACCGCTTTAAAAAGCTATTTTACGCCGTGTTTATTTTGATAAGGTTTCAGATATCTGTTGGAATATGATACTTGACGTATCAATATTAAATTCAATATTCCGAAATAGATGTTTTACATTAAAACGGTTGTGTTAGCCATTTATTTAATTTGTATATCGTTGAATACTCTAGAGAAACTACAAATTGGCACTTACAAACATACTGTTTGTGTTTAGTGTTAAAAATCAATAACTTCTCCAAACTTTACAATTTGATTGAAAATTGGATTTAATCAGTTACTAGCACTGACTGTTTTTTTGTTTTAAGCAAATCAACTTTACGAGAAAAACGTACTCCAATTGTGGGTTCTGGTTGCAGATACGTCCATTTTCTCCTCTACATGCTTATTTTTAGAACAAAGTTTTTAAAAACCATTATTTTTACATCCTTAAATATGTATTTTGCACATTCAACTCACAAAATTAATAGTGTATGACAACCATAAACACGCATGCATCTTAATAAAATATATTTATTCTTAAATTAACATCGAAGATAATAATTAAAATACATTTCAAGTAAACAAACGTGAAAAAAACAAATACAACTGTACTCTTACATGTTTAAGAATACGACTTCCAGTTAAAACGTTGTTTGTTATATTCTCAAAAATAATAAATCCTTTTAATATATTTACAAGCTACGTAACTGTAATAGAATACTGAACGTATCATCATGATATTTCATAACTTGCCTGAAATAAAGAAGATAAGTTCATGAAAAGGAAGCTTTCGTCTACATATAATAATAAAAGTGAGTTTTATGGCTTAGGAAATATATTGCAAGACGTGCCTTTCCACTAATGCTACGCGTTAGCAAAATTATTTGAAAATATGAAAAATTGATAACGTCCTCATGGCGTAGGTTAAGAATTGATTCAAAGCGCATTTGATCTGCCTTGTTTAAAAAAGAATGAAGGTGTTGTTTAGTAAATATATAATAATAACAACATGTTATGATTTTTATCTTTTGGTCTTTGCTGACATATTAATTTTGCATGATTTTGCCTAAGGTCTATTCCGAAACGAATATTTTTTTATATACTAGCTTAATATGCCCGGCGTTGTATAAGTGTTAACGGGGAATTGTATTTAATGCAAACTTTTTTCCTATTATTTGCCATTTTATGTATTTTTTTAATTCAATATATTTTTAAGAGTTTATGTTTACTTTATAATCTTTGTGCACACGAAAGGAATATTAAAATACATATTAATTTTTTAATAAAATAACATTCAATCGACTTAATCGTTACAAGTTCAATTCTTATAGGAAGTCAGTAGCACAGCAGTCTGTGTGCTGGCTTGTAGTGAGCATCAATTCAAATGTTATGTGGGTTGTGTCAGGCATTAGGAAGACATTTACCCTTTCCTTCTCCATATACTAGTATATTTCCTTTCACTATTAAGAATGATCGGCGTTAAAAGAATGCATGTAGTTCACAGTAAATGTATGGTACACCAGGTATAAATAAAGAATAATACCGTTAGCATTTTAATCTTAAACTGGAAAACAGTTGCCGCTTTTCTGCTGCAGAATTCAATGAGTTTTCTTAGAGTGTAGATTAATAAGAAGGCGCCTCATTCACTTATGAATAAAATTGTTCTACCGAGAAACCCTTAAACAAAATCATTATTAAAATGTTGTTAATACCCCGCTTGTGCTCCTGTGTTAAACATGAAACTAACACATAATTGACCGTAGTAAATATACAAAAGTGTATAGCAAAAAAAAAGCCTCATCATTCAACATCCTACAACATAATGCTTTAAAATTGTGCTGTCACATTCCTAATAACATCATGTTACCCGATACTGAAACTCGTCAAAGTAACAAAAACAAAGTACAACTTTTAAAACTACATACTGATTCCATATTCCCATTTTAGTTTTACGATTGTAGCTCCCAATATATATTAAAAGCATATTTCTTTTTGTATTTCAAAATTTTTGAACAGTAAACTGACGTAGCACTAACTAATTAAAAAAAAATATTATAACCCTTAATGTGGTACAGATTATTTTGTACCTACGAAGTTACAATCTTAATGTATATGACCTATATCCTGACACCGAAGTATTTCTAGGCAACAAAACTAAAACTCGAAACAATGCATTTTAAAATTCTCTCCTAAAACTTTCGAACTCCATGTCCTAACTTGCGTGTTAACATCGTAGACCCTGTTCCATCTTGAATACTTATAATTGTTCTGACGTCCTGAACATCAATATACTTCAACAATTGCTAATTAACAAACTTAAATATAACTGTAACATTTCATGGCCAACATAACATACCTACAGCGATATGTGATCTCAATATTACACATTTCTTATGTCCCGATACCGAAACATGTCCTAGCAACAAAAACAAAACGCTACATCGTAACATTCTCTCCTAACACGTCCTAACTCCATATTCCCATTTGCGTCCTGACATCCTAGCCCCTGTTCCATCTTGAAAGCATGTTTGTGTTTCATTGATTTAATGCATCTTGGGGGGTCGGAAAGGGGGGGGGGCAATGCGATATAATCAGAAGAATGGAAGCACACCTTCGCAGATGAAATCCAGATCTTCGCAGATGTTACAGAGTCTTATGTATAGACGGAAAAGGAATTCAATTATTACGGGGCGCTGTGTCTCGTGTCGAGAGTTGAAAAATTTATTGCCTTTCGCTTGTGTAATTGTTTAGGTTGATTTTAGTGAACTTTTGGTGACATGTTTTGTTTAATGTTTTTGTTTATTGTTTTTTCATATGTTTGATTTGCCGTCTATATTCTTTCTAAGAAAACTTGACGTTGATATTCATAGTATGAAACATTATACAATAATCATAAATCAAGGACTATCTAGGTGTATCACTTAACAGTGGTGGCCAAAAGTGTTGCAATTTTTTTAAAGTTTCATGTAACTTTGTGTGCTTGCAAAATATACTAATTTTTACTTAAATACAAACGTTTATACATTAAATTGAAGGTAATTTAATGTAAAATTTAGTAATAAAAATTGCCAAAAGTGAAATTAATATATTCTACAAGCACACAATGTTGAAAAACATGAAACTTTCAAAAAATGTCTACACTTTTGGCCACCACTGTACTTGTATGGAATATTCGATATTCTGTACTTAATTATTTGATTGTAAAATTTTCATAATCGTTAAAAAGGACGGTTTCTTAGTTTGTTCGACATTCTTGTTTTCATTTCAATGTGCTATATAAATAATTATTTTTTAAAATAATTCTAGTCTAATAGTTTTATTTCTAATATATTCTTACGACATGTCACATTCATAATTTTTTTTTATTTTATTAATATTTTTTAAATTATAAGTTGTACACACAAAAGTTACCATAATATTTCAAAGAGGTATTAGATACTATAAATAATTTATTTTGGGTATAATAGTTTTTGAGTAGGATCATCAGTTGGAAATTTGTTTAAATATCTTTTTAAATTAATGACCCAAAAGCTATTAATAAAATCAGATTTAAGTCTCTTATTTAAAAAAGAAGACTAATTTAAAAATATAATTATTTAAAATAATATTTGTATCATATTTATTATAGGTTCAATTCTTTTTCGCAGTAAAATTATTCGCAGTTTATCTTTATAAAGCATATTTTGTATTTCAATAAAAATATTTAAAAAAAAAAGTATTTTTAGGATTATTTTGGAAAAAATGTTTTAAGTTTATAAATGGAAAGGAGTTGTGAAAACAGTTTTCTTTTTGTCGAATATAACAAAGTAATCGTAGCTTTCGGATATTTCTTCATTATCATTATTCTTACCGACCCGACAAGCGAAACCATCCTCGTGGGAAAAGAGGTGATCTTTCACCAGTTTGTGTTTGATTTTGATTAGGGTAAGAAGGAGACGGAAAACACCTTTGAATTTGATTGCTTTGTTAGATTTCTGCGTGCTGTTTGTTTAGGAATATTGGATAAAAGCAGGGATGTGGTTAATTATATATTAAATTAAAAAGTAATTAGGATGAATGGTTGTTTATGTTTGATGACATTTTTGTTGTTGAAAATTAGTTGTATAAAGCTGTGATACATAATATATTAAGTTAAAAAGTAATAAGGATGAAGTTTATTGATGTGATTTGTTTGTTGCAAAATATTGCTTTAATTTAATCTTAATGTATTAAAATATCTGTGACTTTTCCATTCCTATTGCATGATTCGAATGAAAATAAAGAAATTCGATTTATAGTAATGACCAAAATCTTTCAAAGAATAAATAAATAATATTACTTTTCCAAATCTTAAAGCATCGTAAAGAAGAAAAATAAATGGACAAATAAACTGGAAAAGAGAAACGTACAATTATAAGCGTAGTTTTTTAATGCCAATTATAAGTGTAGTTTTTTAATGCTGTTTTAAAACTGCAGTCCGTCATAAGTAAATAAATCACAAATATAGTAAGAAAAACTAAACGTCATATTAAATAATTGCCGGTTAAAAGGGCTTCAGGACGCTATATCCTTTATAAAAATTAGCAGTTAATTTTTAAAAAACTAACTAATAACTTTTGATTTATGTTTAAATTAGTCAGAGCCAACAAAAGAACATCCTCTATTGGTGTTTGCTTTTTTAAGTGAGCATGCGCCAACACGATTTTTTTTTTTTTTGATTTTGAGTGTATTTTCACAAGTAAGCATGCATCTAAATGGAAGCACTGCGATGTTAACGGGTTCCCAGTAAGGCGAGATCATACTGCTAGTTCAAACTAAAACTTTAAAAACAGACGTGTCGAAAATTTACCAAAAACGTTAATGACATTCGATACAACCAAACTTGGCCAATTACTATTTTATCTTAACTTTTATTAAATGGAAAATATGGTAGCAAAATACGTTTTTTAAGAAGCATAACAAATTCAAGTGATTTATTATTTGTTTGTTTAAATTTAAATAGTTATTTTAAACTTTAGAAAACAAACTTCAAGTGCTTACAAGTGTTATTTCGAAACTAAATCATAACAGTTTATTAAGCATTTTTATAGTTCTTCATTCATAAGAATTCTAGCCGACCGGCGGCGTAATGGTTATGGTGTTAGCCTTTGGAGCTTCTGGGTCCGGGTTCGGATAACGTTAAGGCATGGACATTTGTGTTTGTCGAGTATATGCGGAGTACGTGCTCGTTAAATCTGTTGGGTCCGAAAGTCCTGTGGGCGGTCATTGCTCAGTTTCCCACGGATACAGATCCCTGGAGACTATTTCCCTCCCCTTCTGGGACATGTCTAAATTGTGGAGGTGGCGCGATAGATAGCAGCATATGTGACGTATGTGTGTGTTGTGTCTGTCTTACCTGACGAGGGTTTTTAAGCGGATCTCTGACCAAGCACACAAGCCTGAAAATATATGTCTATCAACCAACAAACCAACCATAAGAACTCTAATAGTTATTTATTAATTTTAAATTATTGAGGTGTGAATAATTCAAAAGAGGAACACATTTCCTTTGATTACGAACGCACATTTTTTGCTCACCAAAAGAGATAATTGTATCGGGTTCCTCCGAGATTCCTCCATAAAAGAAAAAGTAAGTTGAACCACTGTAGTAAAACCGAGTACTTTACCCACTCGGCTTCCTACAGCTTAGTTAGAAATGTTATGACTGGGAATAACATTTTGTATTACCACAAACACTTTCTAACAACTATCTTATTAACCAAGCATCAAAATATAATGGACAGAAATTTTCCATTCATAAGAACTATGCCAACGAATAAACTATCTAATCCATTCTTAAAAAAAAATAAATAAATAACGGCACTGCAAAGTAAGTGTCTTTGAGAAGCAAAGTTAATGCGGAAAAAAAGTTTTATATACAATAGTGCATGGGAGCTCTAAACTTAATAGTTTCTAGTCGTTGAAAGGTATAAATCTAAAAAGAAGTGTGGTTTGATAAATGAAATAATAGAAGCACATAATTATGGGCATACTTTATTACGGGGTTGACAGAAGGTCTGGATTATAATATACGTAATATATTAATTTCATAATTAGTATATTACTTTAGGTTTATAGTGCACCATAAAAAATGCACTGTAAACCTTAAATAAAAATATACCATAATTATATAATTTTTACTTTAGTAGTACATTTTATTTCAAATTCTTTTTATGAAACATAACTTTTATCTTGTAAGTTAATAAATAATTCACCTTTTTATATTTTTTTAATAAAAATAAAATTAATTGGATTTTGCATAATGAATTAAGGCGTATTTTTAACTACACATAATTCAATTACGTCGCATTTGTTATTTTATTACGTTAGTCGTTCTTTTTAGCTTTTGATTGAATTTTTAAAGGCAAAATTACTGAAAAATATATAACTAATTTTAGTAAAATACCATGCATTTATTAAAGGAGTTTATGGTTACCAGAGATAATTCATAAAAAAACATATTTTTCAAACATTCGAGTTACCATCTTTAGTTATTTTAACTGAGGTTCTTAAAAAAGCAAACAAAAAATATAATTACATTTCATCCTAAAAGAATACCAGTATAATTTGATTTTTATGAATTTGAAATGTATAATTTATGTGTTTTTAGTCTCTAAATAATTTGTTATAGATATTAGCAATTAAATCTGGTAGGCACTGGTTTTGGAAAAGACAGATTAGGGTCATATGGGGGAATTATGGATCAAAAAATCACAACATCCAATTTTATTCTAAAGTATGAAAGATAGAAAGATTTAATTTTGCATGGAGTAAGCTTAAATAATTTAGAATTTATTTAAATAATCACTTTACCAAAAACTTATTTATTATTAGTTTTGTTTTAATTATTGAGTGATCAGGAATTACCCCGGGTTTGGGCAATTATGGATCACACATGGGGTAATTATGGATCACCCTTTTTTTATAATAATGCATATTAAAAGTAAATTAATTTTTGGTTGCAGTTAAAATATAATTCAAAGCAAACTTTTAAGCGCCTAAATTAACTTTTTATTAATCTTCTTTCTCAGAAAAAAATTAGACTTTATCGTTTGCTAATTTTTTTTTAAACTCGAAGAATAATGATGATCTTTTTTAATAAATTATGCCGCAATTTCCCATTTACATTCTTTCAAAAATTCGGTTATTTATCGTTTGTTAAATTAATTTACAGTTCGAAGTATCTCGAAAGTTTCTCGTAAGTTTAACGAAATTAAAACAGTCAAAATATTGAATAAAAATGGAATTTGCATGTTATTTCAATGGAGATTAAATTTTTTGTTATTTAAATTTTAAATAAACTTTTAATTCGAATTTTTTAATGAAATTTGGAATGCAGCCTAATCTGATTTTTTGCTTCAAAATGACGTATACCGCTTAGCTAAAAACACATGAAAAATTAAAAAATAACACTGATCCAGAATTACCCCAGTGATCCAGAATTGCCCCAGTAAACTGGGGGATAAATCGATATACCTTCAAAATCATTAAAAAAAATAATTATGAAAAAATTTATATTGGAATGAAAAGCTTAGACCTTTTCCTATTGAAAAATAGCACCAACAAAATAGTTAGTTCAAATATATTTCTCCAGTATGGATCTTAAAAAAAATCATGTTTTTCAAAGACAATCTTTTTTGAAGATGTTTTTATAGTAGTGTAAAAAGTATTTTTTTTCTATTATTTGCTGCAGAGTTACATTGTTTTTGAACTTGATATAAGAAAATAGAATGTATAAGGATGACTTGGCATAATTTATTTTTTTTCTAAAAACCATTTTTAATCCTTAAAACTTAGTGATCATTATTTACCCCGGAAAGCGAGTGATCCATAATTCCCCCATGTGACCCTATCCATACAAATTCAATTTTGTAAAAAATGTTAAACTTGTTTAATTTAATTGATATGTAATTATTTTTTATGATAATTGACGATTACTCCTACATTTTAATTTTATGTTAAAGATTTTAGAGTGAAATTGCTTTTATTATATCCTAAAAGGTTCAATAATTTTGGGTTTTACACAAAAACCATCATTCAACAAAATTATTAAAAATCAGCTCTTTTTGTTCTTAATAGTTTATACTAATTTAAATTCTATTAAATAAATTATTATTACGATAAATTCATTAGTCAAGCGTTTTTCAAGCGAGTGTGTGTTAATTAAAAATAATAATTTATATTTTCGATGTATAAAATAATGGGTTCTTTGTCAAATACAATGCATGAATCTGAGCATTTTGAAATACAAGAGAGGGTATATTTTCTTTCTTTCTCTAGCTTAGGACTCAATTTACTCAACAGAATACAAACCAAAAAACTATATCCAAACAAAGTATTGGGACCCACTAACAAATGCCCCTTAAAAAACAAAGAAGGAAACAAACAGTATGTGGAAAGTGTGACTTTAAGGTCACTAAAGCAAAGAAATAGCATAGAAACAACACGGGACAAAAAAAAAGTGGAAGTAAGGATTTTCAAATATTTACGAAACAGAAGGAAATACTGTTTTGATTTAGTGGAATCAAAAGGTTTTGTATTTCTTCTTAAGTTGACGAACGTTGTTAAAATAGAATAAAACAAATACCAGAAAAGCCTTGTTATTTTTGCATTCTGTGTTAGGTCCCTTTATTTACTTATGTAACACAAAAAAAAATCACTTTTTTTTCTACTTTTGGAACAATAAATAAGTTGTCCCGTTAGGACTTTATTTCTTACTAAAAAAGGGTTTTTTTTATTAATCTATAAAATATGCTATTTTGGGAATAAATGTTAGTAAATTCAAAACTTGTAGAAACTTATTTATTAGAATACTTTTTATAAAACTATCTAAGTTAGTGTTAAAACCGTTAGGAAAACGGTCAGTCATTAAGTGAAAATGTTATTTTATAAGGGGATACAGTTTACACAGGGATATTGCTTAAAAAATTCAATAATAAAACAACACTTTATATCGTGAAATGTTACATTATAATTTTTAAATTTATCTTTTTGACATTAAATATTTTGACGTAAAATCAAAGAATAACATAAATATTTGAATATTTTGACAAATATTCAGATATTTATATGAGAGATTCGGATAATGTTTTGGTTACTAGATAATGTGACTAGCTATGTCGGAAAAAAGTACTTCCAAAATATTTTTTTAAACGTTTTTCTATATAGATTTCATTAGTTAAACGTTTTTGAAGTCCAAAGTCAGGTAGGTCTAATATGGTTGTTAGAAAATATTTAGCTGTGAAAGGTTTCAAATACTTTCCTTGACTGATGAGATAACATACCTTACACAAAGAAATGACGTATCGGACAGATATGACTTTTTGTTTCAAAAATACTACTATATTTGAAATACAATTATCTAGTGATTACATCAATAAATCTCGAATCAATTGGTTAAGTGTTGTGGTACAGTTAGCATATCCACTTTTTTTTAAATAAAATAAACACAATGAAAAATGCAAACTTTTGTTGAATCTTTTGAATAGCTAAAACCGCAATTGAATATTAATTATAATTATAAATGTATGCTTAATTAAGTAATATAAAAAACGACAGTTGACAAATATATGAAAATATACTGAAAATTGGTTTAGCATTTAAAAAAATGTTAAAGCTAACAGTCAGGGTTGTTGTTTCATAATGTTTCTGTGTTACATAAACCTACATCCTACAAGAAATATTCCTACAAACCTCACAGCTTCAAGAAAATGATTTCCACTGACCCTATTACTTAGCATTCCCAGTCGCCAGGATGTATCCCATAACTCTTAATATATACAAATATTTTAATGACACCCTCAATTTAAATTTTAACAATTGTAATTAAATTTAGCCTTATAATAATTCTAAGAAGCTAACCCAGCAACGTGTAATGATTTTTCACTTTCTGCCATGTTGCAACATGGCGGCATTTCTTTTTATCAATTTCGGAAAGTAATCGACGTGTGTCTTTTTCTATCTACGATTGCATTAAGCACGCGATATATATTCTTTGTGGCGTGCCATACTTCGTATATCCCATCAAAGCAGAAAACTGAAAACATAATAGACTTGCAACACGAATAGATTAGGTTAAAGAAGATTTGTTTTCACTTAAACGGACATTTTCATCGCATATTTTGGAATTTTTCGATTGAACTGATGTGTATCTAAAGTGAAATATTCCGGACATAAACGTTATTGCATAATAATAAATTCTTCAACGGGAAATGATTTGGCAACCGTTTATCGATTTTCGTTGTTATTTTCAAGCACGCTAGTTATTTAACTAGTTTTTCGATAAATAAATATTGTTTGCGTTAAAAGCCTATATTTAAAATGTCAAATTTCAACAAGTTTGTATTATTCTCTATTGATGGATGGCTCTATTAATGCAGCGAAGTTACATAGTATCGTCACTTGTTTAAAATTTTATTCCTAGGCATTTATTGACACGTTTTATATTGTGCAATTTATGATAGGTAAATCAGGTATCGGCTCGACACTTGACTGTTCTCGAAATTAAGACGCCCGTCGCCAATAGCCCTCATGTATCTCTAGTTCCACAATAATTCAAAACTATCCTAACTGTGGTGGGAAATATTTATTATGGATTCAATTTTTCGCCAAATTCTCAACAATGTTTGCCAAATTATTACAAAAAACTCTCCAAATATATTTTTTAAAAAATATTTAAAAACTGGTTGGTTGTTCATAGTTCATTCCAGTCGCTGCTATATTATGGGTCTGTTTAAAGGATACATCTGTTAGGTTACCGTGACTCTCCACATAGGTTACCGTGATCGCCAAGTTTTTTTTACCACATAATTGAGATTTTAAATATAATTGAGAATTGAAATAAAATTGTTGTATAATCAGGGTTTAACTGGATTTCTGAGGACAATAACGTTGACAGTAAGTTTATACTAATTATGTTTTTGAAGAATATATAGGATCTTTTAATTATAAATTAATATAAGTTTCGGGATATATTTTATGCAGGGGTCCGCCGCTCAAGCAACCTCAAATAGCGTTCAATGCTAGATGGCTCTGATTTAATACTGTAAAATCTCAAGAATGAATTTAATTTCATTCCGCATTTATACTGTCACTAAAAATCTGAATAAAACATCCTCATTCTAAAAAGTATAGGCATGAGCTACAACGGATACAGACCCTTCTCAAAAATAAAATGCAGAAACACTTTTACGCAAACACGAACTTACACCCCCAATAACAAATGACAAATGACAGTGATTGCGCCCTCTAGAAGGGAAGGGCGTAGGCTATATAGCCCATTACCCCGCTCGCCAGAAGAGACAGTCACAAGAGACACACAAAGAAGGACGCCACAAACACATAGACAAATAACAACATTTATTGACAAACACAAACATCCATGCCTTTACCGGGATCCGAACCCGAGCCCAGCAGCTCCAAAGGATAGTACACTAACCATTGCGCCAGTGGACCGGCCTCCCAATAACAAAGTCGACACACTGTCATTTCTTTATATTAAAGCGTCAAGAACCTTATTAATCTTTATTAAATAACCCGATTTAAACAAATAATTTTTTGTAGTTTTGAGGCAATTTCTATAAAACTATTACAACGTTTTCACTGATTTATTATTTTACAGGTACAAACCTATATATTATCTACCGCACATACTCCACATAACTAAGTCAAAATTGTCATTTCATTACATAGGAGCGTCAAGGAAGCAGGACATATCTCACATACCCCACGACAAAAAATGAATCTTTGCAGCTAATATAAAAAAGACGCATACAGAAACGTCCACACCAATATCGCACCAGGTTAGTGGTAGCCGTAACTCCCACTTAGAAGCTCCCTCCGGACTCTGTTAATATCGCAGGAACCCTGGGTTTCTCGGTTATTAAGCAGTCGTAATTTTTCTTGCCTGCCATCCACTGGGAGTGTGTGGGCTGTGTTAAGTTACTTTGGATCCTTGGGTTACTGAGAAAGTCTGGGTGCTCGAAGTATATCTTTCTTTTTGGTGGTATATTGGAGTGTTTTTTCTAGGTTTGTTATGTGGTTTCCTGAAAAATATATGAATATTTTTGTTCGTCATATTCATTAACTTTTCCTAGACCTATGTTCTGTTTTTTATATGCGGTTTGAAATGCTAAATTAATTGGATGGAATATAATGGGTTTTGTCTTTGGAATGCTCTATTAAAATGCCTTCTTTTTCATCAAACAATGCACTAAAAAACATTAGAAGAATATTGCACGTGATATTTAGTGGATAAAAACTATACTTTTCCTGAAATTTAAAATACGAACTTATAAATAAATCCATTTATCAAAATTTTTATATACTGTTGATTTTTAAAGGAATAACAATTTGAGAGCTAAAAATATATTATTTGTTTGATTATATTTTTGTTCGCCCTATTTTCATTAACTTTTCCTGGATCTATGTTATGCATGCTCTTTGCATGTGTTATGAAATGATAAATTAATTGTAAAGAATATTATTGGTTTCCTTAATGGGATGTTCTATTAAAATACCTTATCACCAAAATATATATTAAAAAACCTTACAAATAACGACATGAGTGATATTTCTACCATCCAAACTAAACTCTTATTGTATAAACTTTTAATTTTAAAATATTAACTTATATATTATTAAATAATGAATAATTAATTTATCAAAACTTACCTACAATTTATTTACAAAAGAAATAACAACTTGAGAGCTAAGAAATAATATGTCATTTGTTTAATAACAATTCTTAAATCCCGACATAAAATTGCCTAAAAATGTTAATTTAGAATCTTCAATGCATTTAAATCTGTTGGAGGAAATTTATCTATCGAATCGACAGATATTATTGACACATCAACCTGTTATTCACTGGTCAAATACTGGGAATAATGATTCCTGATGAATATCAATCAGAATTGATAATTTGATAAAATAATGATTACTAAAATAATGGATAATTTGAAAAAATAATGCTACTCGGTGAATAGCAGTATTTTAGCTTTGTTGAATTCAACTGAATTCATATGGATTAAATACTTAGTGTCAGTAGGTGCAATGCACGAAATTACCTAATTATTAAAATTACTACCTTTAATGTAGATAAATCAAATATAAATACTGTGAAAAACTGCATACTTTAAAGTGAAGTGTTCACTTACTGATTTTTTTATTAAAATGTTATGTTAATGTTAAAATACTAATGTTTTGAAGAATTCAATTTCATTATTTTACTCAATACCATGCAGTAATATAATGTATTTTAGATTTCGAAAAATTACAAATCCTAAAAAACATTAATATTTTGAAATTGGCCATTTCTTAATACCGTCCTTCCCTACGTAAAATGTTGCAAACTACTTAAGTTAATATTTCACTGCGCTGTTTATTTAATAACTAATATACCAACACTCATTCAAGTTAGAGAAGTCAACACATTCTTTTAATGTCATAATTAAATCTTGAATGGTTTATTATACTTCAAAGATCCCTGTTTGCATTCGATAAAGCTAATATTTATTTGGGATACACTTCCATTTGAAAAGAGAGATCGAAAGAATCAGTTAAATTAATGATGTTTACAGTCATTTGGAATGTGGGGGTGGTTATTGGTTACGTCCATCTTTTGACTATATATTTTTTGAAGATTAGAAATATTAATTAATTTCATTCCACTTAACGATCGAGTAAGCACAAAAACCATTCTAAGAATAATTTATTGAGTTTTAATGTGATTGGATAGGCTTTTCTATTTATTTGCTTACTTAATTTGCTAAATGACTGTTTCCTCTGGCACCACGAGTTTATTTGTTATTTATTGTAAACTACAGAAAAGTCAAAAGGCTGCTTAAATAAATTAATTATCATTTCTTATTTATGAGAGCTTTTTAAAGACATTCTTGATAAGATCTTTTTTTAGCTGAGCAGTGTTTTTTAACTTCTTGTATATAATTGTGCTTCTAATGGATTTTTTTTAATTAATAAAAACTAGAAATGATTATTCAAAAAATGTATTTTCAAAAGAAAATAAATATATATATTTTCTTACATAATACATATATCTTTAACTTAAAATTGTCGTTTTCTTCCTGTTGTTCCCATAAATCTGTATAAGAAAACTCATCAGCCATTCCTCTGTTCAATAGCCAAGGTGTAGCTCTATGCGATGTTTATAAACTAAAAAAAGTACATTTAATTTTTACAGATGCAAGTTATTTAAGTTTTTTTTTATTCTTCAAAATATTTAAATTGAAAGAGTAGTATAAAAACATGTAGTTACTATTTTTAAAATATATTTTAAAGTAATTAATTACTTAATATTTAACTTTTTGTTGTCTTTATTAAATTAATTTATAGAACATTCATCATGAAGGTTAGCAACATTGGTCTAACCTATCGAAGATCTTTTCTAAGACTGCACAAGCGAACTGTTCGTGTAAACACACTAGTTCACTCGAAGGCGCTCGCTAACAATAGAAAAACGTCTTGTTACACCCTCTTTTTTCCACATTTTATATTTTAGAAGGCATTAAATAATAAACTTAGAAAGACTATTATGCGATTTTCACCTGAATAGATGTTTTCACGTGATTATCTATATTCGATAACTTATAAATGAGAAACTTTTTTTCTGTATTGAAATACATATAAATGCGAGTCTAATAATTATATTGGAACAATAGCTATATAACTCACCTTCATATACTCAAATCTACAGAAAACATTGCGAAATGATACAATATGATAATAAAAAAAAGAAACAGTAAAATATTGAGATTGAAATAATTATTAAGAAAATGCATTTTAAAATACAATAAAGTGCCTTGATATATTTTTTAAGTTAACATTTTAAATAACTTACTAGAAAAATGGTAGGATTTACTGATGTTTTACTTACTAGTAAATTGCATAATTTATATTTTAAATCATTAAACTTACACAACTTCCTAGAAGATTATTTTCTAAAATAACTTCTGCATATTAAGCATTTTCCTAATTATTGGGTTTCACAATTTAATAAGCCCTTAAAAATTTAAAAGTCCCCAAAGATTTCAAAACTAATCCTGCAACGAATTATTATTAATTAGATTTTTTTCTAACCTCGCAGAATTTAATCCAAGTTTCAGCCCTAAACGAAGCAGTATTGTATTAATTTGTACCAGAAAAAAAACGACAACTCCTGATCAATTTTTAAGCAAAGACGACTTTACCCAAAGAAAATTTTCAATCTTCTTATTATTCTTGATTAAATATTGCATCGCGGACTGAAATTCGAAGCAACTTGGGAATAATATATTCTTGCTCTGCTTAATTGGGTCGCTTAGGGAAAGTCTAATTATTGCCATATTTTACAAAGACCCTAAAAAAAGTTGAAATTTAATGAGCGGTCAATTAAGAAGGATTAACTTCGTTAACAAATGATGATCCAGCGAGGGAACTCCCTCTTGGTAGTCAAACAAAGAGATTTTAATCTCGCGGTTAATAATCAGAAATACGATGTAACTGAACTCGAGTTTTATTTATTATCTTGCTTATTGTAGGAAGCATTTGACTTCATTGTGGTAATGTGGTATAATTTATTGTTAGAAAGCTCTGTCGACAACTGTGAAGTCTGATTTTCCATGGTGCTTGGGATCTAAATTAATATTTGTTTATAAAGGAGCTTATATGGTAATCCCGAAGTGAGGACAAAATGAAAACCACATCTGCTCGAAAAAGCAGAGGGCTGCAAAAATGATTATGGGTTTATCAGGTATCGGTAATGATAACGGATTAACATCTTTCAATGTGTATCCCCAGGAAAACGCGAGAAAAAGGGTGGTCAGAAAAATGATTTAATTCAGTCATTCAAATACATCAAGCATGGGGACATGAACGCCTTAGGTTTGAACGTAAATATACAAGAAGAGGACATGGTCAGAAATTTAAAAAATCCTGCTTCAGAAAGGAGGTGAGAAAACATAATGTTTACAATAGAGTTGTCAAAGAGTGTAATGCTTTACCATATTATTTTTGTTCATTCAAAGAGAGTATAATGTTTCAAGAAGAATCTCGATAGTTATTGGAGATTTTTTTTTTAATGACCTTGCTGGAAATAGTTGTTGGTCGACATTTTTTGTATTTTATATTCGTAATTTTATCTATTTTGATTTGCATTACATGTGTAGCTGGAATAATATGCTGACTTACCGTTGACATAAAAATGAAATAATTGCTCTTTTTATTTATTAATAATGCATCTTTTAACTTTACACAGAGAAATCTATAAACTAAACTTCTTTATCGACAGGAAATATTTACGTTAAATGGTGTTTAATGAAAAAATAACTTCAAGAAAGATATTTTTTGTGGTAAAAATATAGAACATTTGAACAATCTAGCCCATTGGATACACTTCTAAAATAAAAGCATGTATCCAGTCAGGTGTCCAACACTAATCCCTTGATTACATTCCACAACATATATTTGCCCAGATAAATTATCAAAATACCAAAGAGGTTTTGATGGTCTTATATCGAACACCAGGGTTCAGGTATATTTAGCCCTTAATTCCCTCTTATTTTTTTACATACGGGAGCTTACTGTTTATCGGCTATCCGGCATTCCTAACAACCCACTATCGATGATGAAGAAGTTTCTTAATCGATGGGGACGCTGGCAGCGATTCGATATATAGAGATGGTTTTCGCCCCCCGAAAACAAAAAAAAAGAATCGATAGGAAGAAGTACAAGAAAAGAATGGCGTTCTGATTAGCCCCAGTTGTATCAAGAATGGAAGGGGCAACAATAAAACATTCTTTATTTTTGTTTTTTATTCTTCAAGTCTCCTACTTTGAAGAAGTTAGTTTGTCCCAGTTGTAGATAACACTTAGCTGGTGTTTAGTATGATTGGTTTGACATAGGGAATGGAATGGGTATACCTGATTGGCTAAAAATGTATAACTCAAAGCCTTTGCAGGGGCCGGGGCTGATGTGCCCATTCCCACTCACAACAGTGAGAAGAGATGTTTCGGTCAGTTATTTAGACTTACGCTTTAACTCATTGTAAAGTTCTCAA
The DNA here is from genome assembly GCA_023701765.1 of Hylyphantes graminicola. Taxonomy (NCBI): domain Eukaryota; kingdom Metazoa; phylum Arthropoda; class Arachnida; order Araneae; family Linyphiidae; genus Hylyphantes; species Hylyphantes graminicola. The sequence continues at coordinate 41,037,468 of CM043113.1, read as the reverse complement.
GTTCGGGTAGTGATCATTTTATGGCTACACTGAAAATATCAGAGGCTGAATGAACCTTGCTGCATCCGAGATACTACTTTAATATTTATAATGTATGCCTAAATAGTGCTGTCATTGATTAAAAAGCTGAGGAAAATCAATCGGAGCATTTCCATTTAAAATTATTTGCTACGCAATTGTATTTTTACCAATGTCACCCATAATGGCTAAAGTGATGTATATAGTAGATAGTCCAAGTAGTATGCACCAAATTGCAGCATATTTGGAAATTGCCAAATTTTTTCGATTCAAAGTATTAAGTTCGGCAGTGTGGGTACAACTATAATAATAATGTTTATAACAGAAACTATCGTTTAGAAAAAAAAAATTGAAAATCCCTTTACGCAGTATTTAGTTCAGTAAAAAACTTTCAAGAGTCAAAATTAAGCTAACTTTCTCTTTGAAAATTCAATAATTATTCTTTATCGCTTATTAAATGTATTTATTATTTTCTTTGAAATTATTATTGGAATTGTGGTTTTGCTCTAAATAGAAGGAAATTAATTTATTTTAACATACAACATTGAATTTATCTATCACCTTCAAAGCACAATTAAACAAATAGTTTTTAAAAAAAAGTTTTGTGCGAATTTCTAAAGAAAATAGGAAATAACACAAAAATATTCTTATTGTGATATGTATTATAACGTCATTTCAGAATAATTTATATTAATTTTTTTTAAATTTAATATAAATAAACTTTCTCCTATGGTTGTATGGTGTGGTATGGTACATACATAATATAGCTTGTGTGCTTGTTCAGAGAACCGCTTATAAGCTTTTGTCAAGTGGGATAGACACAGAAAGAATTCCTACAGTCACAAAGAAATGAATAACACATAGACAAATAACAACTTTTATTGACGCTCACAAACATCCATGCCTGACCGGGATTCGAACCAGACCCCAGCAGCTCCAAAGGCTAGAGTCCTAACGATTGCGATACCGGGGTGGCTCCTGCGGTTGTTTAATTGAATAAAAAAAATTCTTTTTACATATGTTTCTTTTTAAAGGGCATACAATTTTACAGTTTTTTTTTTTTATTATGGAACTACTTTAAATTCAATTTCAAGTTTTTTAATGACCTCTTGTCTTGACATATCACACTTGTCTGTATGTCTTGCAGCTTGAAAAGTGAAAGTGAGTGACTGTCAGATGGACGGGCAAAGCATTTTTACGTAATTAACGTAAGTTGGAAGCTATAACTAATATTGTATATAAAAAAAGTCATTTACAGTTTTTTCAAATCAGTACAGCCACTTGCTTGGTGTTTGACGTTACTTTTTGTTTCTTGGGGGCAACTTTTCTTGTTGAAAGGTATCCCTCTCCCCTTTGCAATTGGTTGTAGTATCTTCAGGATTGATTGTTTTTTATTGGCTTTTAAAGTAAAATAAAAAAGAGGGGATTTTGGGTTTATCTTGTTCGCAAACGAAGTGACTTTGAGCAAAGAGAGGGCAAATACTGCCACCGGAATGGGGCTTTTATTTTGAAATGATTACTTTCGTTCTCTTGGAACAAAAGAACAACTCCATGTAGTTCCATGGTTGCCTCCCTTGTTTATTTGGGGTTCCTTCGTTTCGGTCGTGTGTGTCTTTCCTTCTTCAGGGGATGTTTAAATGAACACAGGAGCTCATCTTCAATTTGATGCTCCAGTACTTCTGTTTAGTTATTAAGAGTAAGAGATGAAGGATTGTTTGGCTTTAGGCCCGTAATAAGGTTTATTTCAGGATGTTATAAGGTCTATAGGAAAACAGGTTGAAAAGTCAATTCGTTGGATTGAGTTGCTTTCATTTGGTTGAACAGGGTAAATTAAGATAGATTATTTTAAATTCAGGTTTCTTTGTTTGAATTCTAATGAAACTTAAATAAGCATACTGACTCAATTGAATCTGCTGTTGATTTTTATTTGGTTTTATCATTGACAGAGCTTAGCATTTCAATGAAACATATATGTACCAGCCTATTGTGTACTTAAATCAAATCCTTTATTATAATGTTGTGTAAAAGCATGTGTAAACAAATCTAATTCAAGAAATTTTTGGGGTATTTGTTGATGGGAAAATTTTGAGGCATTATAAAATATTTTCCATTCATTACCAAAAAAGTGCGTTCAACAACAAAAAAAGATAATGAAAGAAGTCATTGTTATTATGATAAAAAATATTATTGAGTGAGACATTATTAACGTAAGATGATGGTATAGATTTTTATAGAGGTTTTACAAACTTTATTGTGTTACTTTGAAATAAAATAATGTCTTTCTGGATTGATCACGGTATGTGCGTTTTGTAGTACTTAAGGAACTGCAAAATAATATATGCTTTGTAAAACTAAAAAAAGGCTTCAAAGCCGTTCTGATTCAAGGAAAAGTTTAAAGCGACATAATTTCTCTCCTATTCATATGGTTTGTATGATCTTAAGAATACCAATGGGCTTATTTTGCTCATGAAAGTATACTTAAACGAGAAGATCTTCAACTTTGGCATACTTATCACCTCTATCCCAATAAATTCGTATAAAGTTAAAAAGTAGTATTTAAATGTGTTGGTTTTTACCTAATATTTTAATAATTTGCGCTATTATTTTCATTAATATTCAATTTCAGTGATAGTTAATTAATATCTCTAAGAATTCATATGGCGCAAAATGTCTTACTTATCGAAGCTTAAATTTATATATTGACGCAAAGTACTTGTAGTTATTATTTTGCTTTTTAATTGGCTAAATTTAAAATTTAACGCCAACAGCAAAATAATCAATAAGATAGTAAAACTATTTTGAAAATAGAAACTACAGCATATTTTTCGGACTTTTAAGTTTGTTACGGAAGAGTAAAAAAAAATCTAAAGATATTGGAAAATTTAAAATGTTTCAATAAAAAAAATTCCCCTAAACATATGATAGATGTTCACTCTACTCTCCCCACCGACACAGAACCTCCTTTAAAATCTACTGACACGTGACCAAACAGGAAACAGTGCCATCTGGTGTCCATGTTAGTTCCGACAGCAAAAGAAAAGGCATTAACGCTTCACTTCGATTACGAAGGAGCCTCCGTCAATATATCGGGTTCTTATATAGGGGAAAACCTAGAGGGAAACAAAAGTTTTCCTCCGAACTAGGCAATCACAGGACATCCATCAATACTGGTGACCCCCCGTTGATGATCTTACTGAGTTACTTTTGAAGACTGATCACACCCATTTGCGATTGGTCGTACACGGTCTAAGGGCAATAAAGGTGGAAGAAAGTAGTTCCTAATAGTCCGAATTGTCCTTTAGGTTTGGTATTGTGATATGGGAAGAAACGAAGCTACGTTTCAAGGGTCTTAGTTGTTGCATTGTTAACAAAGGAAAGAAAGGTTGATGCTGTAAACATATACATAATGTTATGTTTACAGCATCAACCGATGCATCAGATGCTGCAAACATATACATAATGTGGTCTTTCCCCTGCGAGAAATGTTGCAAACTACTTAAGTTAATATTTCGCTGAGCTGTTTATTTAATAACTAATATACCAACACTCATTCAAGTAAGAGAAGTCCACACATTCGTTTAATGTCATAATTAAATCTTGAGTGGTTTATTATACTTTAAAGATCCCTGTTTGCATTTGATAAAGCTAATATTTATTTGGGATACACTTCCATTTGTAAAGAGAGATCGAAAGAATCAGTCAAATTTATGATGCACTAATGTAACTGATTCTTCTTTCTTTACAACATCTTCTTTCGGTCACTTCTTTTTTCATTTATCTAATTTTAATTTTGATTTACTGCTGTGTTTTACATTTAACCCTTTATTTTTATTTTTTTAATTTGTAACGAAGTGTTTGTGTTTCCTTTTGAAGCGAAGGGCGACCAGTCCTTGCCAGTTTTGATGGGGTAATTAAATTCAGTGACCTTAAAAAAAGTCAGAGTTTTTATCCTATCTACGAATCAATACACCTGCCAATCCCAGACAATAGATAATTATACTAACAGTGTTAAATGCTTATTATTTTCAGGATTTCTAAATTTCCATTTAGGAAATATCTATGCTTCTTAGGCCGAAAAAAATTGCATTTTTTAATGACATCACTTACAGAAGGTAAAATTCACCATTTAAATTTCTACTAATATAACCTTCATTATCATCAAAGTGTAAAACGTGTATTTCTTAGGGTTTTGCATAGACGTAGACTCTCTTCTCAAAAATTGGGATGTAGAGAAAAGTTTATTACAAAAAACTTTCTTAGAAAATTATTTTTTTATTTTCTTTAGAAAAACCATAAGCATTATTATACACTATATCTTGTTATTAGCTTTTGTTAAAATCCTTATACTGTTTATGAGCATATTAATGCTATCAAATTAGTGATTCCATTGTACTATGAACCAAGCAGAAAACTGACGGATAGGTAACGGGTTTATTCGGCTGTATCCCTCAGAGAGTAATTCAATTAAAAAGTGGTTTTCAGAAAGAAATAAAGTTATTTTCCGTTTCAATACTTAATAACAACTATTTGTGTCGTATTTTTTCCCAATAATATTTCTTTGAAGTTTTCTTATACGCAGAATTCAAATACTCACCATTCATTCAATAAAACGGACGTGCATTGTTATTTTCGTCCCATATTCAGTAGAAATATATTTTCCAAAATTTACAAACTTTTTATTCAAACCTTTCAAAATTCAATTTGTAGATCCGATATCATTCCCAATCGCGGGCATACACACGTTTCTATTTAATTCTTCTCCGGAATATTGATAGCACTAGGGCGTTATCCAAACAGCAATCGGCTACGAATTCCACCCCGTCTGGGCAAACAGACGTGCTTTCAAAGAAATTTCGACACGATTTTAAAGGATAAATTCCTTCCATCTTCCTTTCATTTCTAGCCGCTCCTTTCGATTCTTTCCTTTTATTTCGTACTAGTGTGTACTGGTGTTAAATGTATGATATGGAGCGAGAGTATTCGTTCTTTTGTAAGCAGGGAAAAAAGTAAGGACGAGGCGCGGGTTTTTAAACATGCTTGTTCATTGGAGTGAAAATGGTATAATTTGAAAATATATAGCTTGAAAGATTTAGGTGTAGGTTCAAAATTTAAATTTATTCTTAAAAGGTCTTTTGTTTTTAGTTATATTTACAACTCAAGTACAAAGTATTCAAAAATTTAAACTTTCTTTTTCTTAAAGAAAGTTTAAAATTGCCTTCCCTTAAAGTTTTAATTTGCGTATCAAATTTTAGATAATACCACAGCTGAATTATTGAAAATATGCGTTAATAGTGCAATATCTAGATCAACATGGTCATTTTATTTTGCGTATTTTTTTCCCTTTTTTTGCACACTATCATGTTTAACTTATTTCTCCATAGGTATATTAGTATTTAAGCATATGTTATTATAATATTTCCGTCATTTAAATTTTACCTCTAAAGCAATGATATAAAAAAAATTGAACACAAAATTGAATTTTCAACGCATATACTATGGCAAAAAAAAAAACTTCTTGAGTTATTGGAATATTTATGAGTGACGAGAGAGAGAGAGTGACTTAACAAAAACTATAATTTTTAAGGTGCTTGGCCAACATTTATCTCCATTATAATACTATTTTAAAAGAATTTATGTCAGATTAAAGAAATAAGTAAATAATACGATACATTTTCTAATTTTTGCAATACAAAATTGTACTCCAAATTTTTTTACGCCATCCCATAGTTCTCGTGGTTAGAAAATATTTAAATTTAATTGATAAACAATGTATATAAAGTTTGTACGGCCGCTTATAAAGTCTATGCAATGGAATTGTACCTTTTAGGCTCGAAGAAATAGATATCGCTATAGATATATTAGTATCCCAATATCAAATTTGGAAATAGCTTGGATGTGTAAGAAGAATTTTGTCTCTTTTCAGCGGTCTTTGTTGGATTGATAGATATATTTGGCAAAAAGAAGGATGTTGGGAAATAATGTCCACAGGGGATTTCGAGTGCATTTTCGAAGAGGACTTGAGCTCACGAAATCATAAAAAAAACTCCTCATGTCCTCTGTGTATATGTAAAGAAATGAAATCATTTTAGAGTTGTTTGAAGAAAAAGTTTGCTGATTTCCTTGTACCTCAGTTGCGAAAATGGTATATTTTAGACAGATAAAGTTTTGAGAAAAAAAATATTTGTTGAATACAGCAATGATATCATGCTAAACATGAAATTGTTCAATGCCTCAAACCAGATGGTATAAATATTTTCGGCATATAAGCTGTATTCTAAGAGTTGTTTATTATTTTGTACTCAAGAAATAGTTGTAAGAAGAAAAATTATTTAAAAAAGAGTTTTTGGGCAATTATATGAGGTGGAATTGATTTATACGTAATCCAAAAGGTTTAGGTAAACGAAGGTACAAAAGTTTTAGATATATGAAGAGTAAACGGGAAGAACCGATTGATTTTGTAGAGAAGTTTCCATAGCAGGCCACTTTGGCGATGATAGCGAGTGATCGCCTAAACTTGTGTAAGGAAAACAGTTCCTACCACAGAGATCATAGTTAAAGCATAATAAATCAATCGGTTTTCCCGTGTACTCTTCATATAGTTGGCTTGAATTATCAACTAGGCATAGTTTTCGATTGCATAAACTTGTTAAGTCTAATTTTCAACATATTAAAAAAAATATTAGTCAAGTTTTGATAAGAAATATTTAATTTTGAGACCTTAAAACATGACGAACCTTTTACCAAGCTCCCAGCAAAAAGGGGGCACTGCATTGTCTCTCCTAATTAAATAAAAGGTGATTTTTTCAGTGTTGTCTCTAAGTATGTGGGAATTGGAATACTACACGCCTCCTCTACGATCTTCCCTCTATTTAAGTAACAGTGAACAGAACAGCATACTAAACATGGAAGAGAGAGTACAGAGGAAAAGCAGTTCATTGACTGGGAATCTGTCCGTATTGAGATCTGCTTGGCCAGTAGTGTAAACCGGTTTCTCCATTGGTTCTTCATCGGCAGCTCAAGAATCAGACTGGTGTCTGGCGTGAATCTCGATCTCGGAAATAGTAAACACGTGTGAGTCGTGATAAGAACCAAGACAAAACTCCACCATTTTAGGCAATTACTCGCTATTTTCACCTAGTAGACCTGATGCAGACAGTTTCCCTGTTGATGAAGGGGTTCTTCCTTGTACACTCTTCATAAGTAAGAAAATAAAAAAAAATAAAAAACAACACTTTTAAATAACATTTTTATTTTTTCCTTAGAGCTTTTTTGCTCCATGTGTAGACAGAAAATCCACCGCTCAACGGTGCTGTACAACAGAACTACCAGCCATATTACCCCTTCAATGCGTCTACAGTACACAATAACAGGCCCAAATTAAGTATACGGTGCAACAAAAAATTTAAAATCAATCTGGCAAACCTCATACCAAGACAAGTATATGCAATACATTCATCTTAGTAATAAAAAGTTTTTTGTTGCCCATATGCACCGTGTACTAATGTTTAACAAATTATTTTTACATGTAAGCGCGGACACGGACATAATTCGTATGAATTGCACACAGATGTAGCTTTCAGACTTCAATGCAATGTCTTAGCTACTGCATATATATTTTTTGTTTATAGACAAATATACAGTTTCATTTGATTTAAAGGTGGTTCTGTAAGGATATTGCTCATTAAATAAAGAAACTCATGATTTATATAAGCTGTATAGTTATTAGTTTATTATAGAGACATAATTTTCGGATATTTTTTGTTTCAAATAATTGTAATGAAGTTGAAAATATATATAGTAATTTTTAATTAAATTAAACTGTATTTGAGTTTCTTCAAGTTTGTTTCAGTATAAACAAACTGTGCACTAAAATATATATTATGGATTTATTAATTTGGTTAGGTATATGATGCTTCTATTTGAGAATACAGTCATTCTAAAAAAATAATTTTCAAAACAAACGTATTATTATTAAGAAGAGCTTAATTTTACTTTACAATTTCGCTTCAACAATACACGTTAACATACATTTCTTAAAATTTGCAATTTCAAACTATTAAAAAATTGTTTGGTTTCATGAATGGCTCAATTTTTAAATCAAAAAATGTAATGTTCCAAATGAATACCTGTTGAGACGTACACAAAAGCACACTGAAAATAAATGAAGCAATAAATAACCAATACATGTAATATTTACATAAAAATAGTGATTTGCTTCAAGTTCAGGAAATACCTTCAACATATATTTCGAACAGTTTTGCATGTATATCGAATAAAGAAAATTACATAATCAATATAACCCATCAAGACGTTAATTGAAAAAATAGTGCATATTTATTGTTCTTATTTTAAGCACTTATTATTAATGTTTTGGCGATAAATTTTTTGTAGTGAAATATCAATAGATATTTACACTGAAGTATCTACATAATCTATATACTGAAGTATCTTCGTTATCTACATGAGTGCGTATATTGTTCTAACGCAGAGTGTATAACATTTGATGTGTTTTCCATTTGATTCAACCTTCAATTTTGTCGAAGTATAATGAAATATCGTAGTGGCACTAACGCAAATCATTACATGCAAGCTTAGAGCGGAATATATGTTTGTAAAAGTAGAAAACTAGATGAAGTGTAAGAGAAAAAAAAGTTTTTGTTTTATCAAGTTACCCGAACGACACGTCCTACACGACAAGGAGTGGAAATTCAAGAAACTTCGAAAAACTAAAAAAAAATCGAACTAATGGTCCTTGATTTATTTCTGATCGAAAATCAATAGCGTTAAAGTTTTAATGCACTCTGAACTGTTAACATCGACAGGGGTGTGAAACGGGGGGGTAAAAGTAAAAAATTTCGCACCTAAAAGTTCTAGTGAAGATTAGCTCTCAATTTTCTGCGCCGATGTTTTCGCAAATCCAGTGTTCCTCGCGTTTTAAAAATATTTCCCAACTAGTTTTTGTAGTACTTTAATAACATATGTCGCATTAGTTTGAGTTTGCGAGAATGATTACGGTGCTAATTCATTTACCTTTGTTTTAATCCTTATTGAATACGTTAAGTTGTTTCCAATTATTGAGGAAAGATGTCGAAAGAGATATTCTGTTTCAATTTAATGACATAATGCATTTTTTTGTAGTAATTTGTTTCTTAGTTTACATAAAAATATGCTATTAACCTTCGTTTAGATGGAAAAAATTGTCTTAATCGAAGGCACAATTTTGGTAAATGGCTTTACACAATTGTAATTATTTTGATAGTGAAAAAAATTCGCGCAATTTATTCGCGCAAACGAAAATTTATTTCGAACTACTAAAGTTGTGAGCTTTATATGTTAAATTAAGTTGTGGTATGCAGTGACAAATGTTTAAAAACTAGGGGAGTGCTTAGACCACAAGAATTTTACTTCAAATCTGACTACCATAAGAGGTAACATGTAACATATTGTATTTAAACCCTAATATTTTTGTCCAGAAACAACTCAAAAAGTTGTTTATAAACTTTCTAGAACTGTAATGAAAGAACCAAAAAGCAAGTTTAATTCCCATTATCCAATAACTATTCAACTAAAACAATAATACCATATCTTATAAACATAACTTAAATTACATCTGCATATTAAACTTTTTTCAAAAGAATTTTTAAAGTTAAAAACTATACTTAAAAAAATCTCTCTTTGTTTCGCTTATCAATTGAAACTTGCAACGTTTTCTTTTACAAATGTTTTTTGGAGTACGTAAACGTATTATTTGCAGAAAACATAGCAGTTTTTCAGTGTTGCGCACTGCACTAAATTCACCTTACAGAAACTTTTCACAAAGGAAAACAAATACTTTTATTCTCTAATATCAGTTTCTACTTTAAAGACAAAACACACCGCTCACAATAACAAAGTTTCAAAGAAACGTAAACAATAAACCGTGGACTAGGCGTCTTGGGATCTTGTTCCCTTATATATTTGGAACTAAATCGACTTATAAAACTCTTGGGATTTTCTTTATTGCGTTCCCGTAATCTTCTCAAGGATATACAACTTACGAATGTATATTTGCATACCATTGAAATAACTTCAACTATTTTTTTTATATATAAGTCTATTCAATTTTATTCGCGAAACCAATGCAATCGATAAAAGAATAAATAACAAAGAGATTGGAAATGAATATTTTTTTCTTAAAATTAATTGTATGTCTGCTTGGTAAGAAATAAATTAAATTGAATTTATAGAACTTCCATTAAGTTTTTCATTTATCTCGTGTTTCGTGAATGAAAGTGAAACTTAATGACTATCTGTTGTCAGTTGTTGTTAATGTTTTGGTTAGTTTTGTTAAAGTCAGTTATAAACATTTTCACCTTTAAGTAATCAAAATTTCAATCTTGTATTAAAAAAAACATTTACTAGCCAGTTATACCGTTTAAAAATTAAGGCATCATTTAAAAATTTCAAGAAAATAAATCTTTAAAAATTTGCAGTGGCGTATCCGGAAAAAATTGCGTTATAGTTTAGTGTATCAAAATACACAAACTTTCAAGGTACGAATATCGGAAAAGCTGTTCGGCTGCAATAATCAAATACTTTACTTGTTCCCACTTAAGATTCAAATGTTCAAATTTGAAGCTTCTTAAATGTATAAAAATGTGTGAGACCAATTATTTATTACTGCTTTTTAAACCATTACATTTATTTCACGTAATTTTAATATTAATTTTTATGTTGTTGATTGACACTTACTTTCCTAACTTGTGTTTTTATTGGGTAAAAGTTCTCTTATGAACAAAAGAGTTACGTAACAAACATCTGAAATTTCGTAAAATATATAATATTATTAAACTGTTCATCTAAGAAAATTTAAGATAAATTGAATGATAAAGGCTTCAATTTTAATGATACGATTCAGAACTTGAAGCAAACCAACTAAAAAATGAAACACTGATATCAAGCATAACAATGAATTATAAATAGTTATAATGAGCAATGTAATAACAAATAGACCGTTTACGCGACAAAATAAGTTAAGTACATGAAACACAGATCCCCTTGTATCAATTTACATGCCGCATCCAAAGAGAGAAGAAAAACACCAGAATAGCTTTTTATCACGCACATCGGTACAACTTCCGTTTTCCTTGACAGTTTCATTTGGAATTCTACTAATAGTAATAGTCACTCTATACTATGTTGGTTCTCATTTAAAAATATTGTAGAATTACCATGGATATTGAAAAAAAATCCTGTAAGTTCCAATAGGGTATTCGACTTAACGCAATAATGCTGCTAATTTATCAACATAACATCAAATATTTTGGTAGATATAATTAATAAATTTATTTTACAAGCACCAAATAAAAATTTATTTTAGAAATGATTATGTGTGGGCAAAGAAGTATAAAAAAGCATTTTCTTATTTATTTTGTTACACATTATTTTGGTGTCCCCCCCGTAAAGCGAATCACTATAATATACAAATATATTTTGCGTATGGATCATGGTATTTTAATTTATATATTCTCCAAGGTAGTTTTTTTATTTGAAAAACTTACGATATACCCTGGTTATTTTAAACTCTGGTAAACATACGAGAGAACCAAAGTATAAAGTACAAATTACTTTCAGCAGAATAATGTCCATGCGTAATTGTTTTCGCAAGTCTTGAATGAAAGAGCAGGGAAATGAGAAGTGAAGATTGTTTCGATAGCATAGTGTCACTTATTTTTCACTTGGAAATATATAATATGCTCGAAGCTTTTAATAATCCTGGATGAAACAAAATAAACTACCAACGTGAAACTTCGACGCAAAACAAATTTGAAACTTTTAAAGTACAATGAAATGCCAGTGAAAGAAATATAAAAATCAGAATATTCTTGTAATCGATTTTATATTTAAATAATAATTCGTATCCAAAGTGCAGGATATTGTACAACTGATCTGTTACGTTTAAGTTTTCTTTTTTAACATACTTAAACGATTTGAAGTATAGAAACGTTTAATTTTAAAATTAGTCAATTTAACCGGTTTTTCTTAGATGATCGAAACATATTTTTGTAATTTCAATGGTCAATAATTTCTAAATTGCAACTCGAGTGTATTTATTGTCACCAAGAGTCATAGATGTCTTCATTGTAAAAGCTCTTAAACCGTGGCATTGCATTAAGCTTCAATAAATTTACAATTTCCTTCATATTATACATTCTACTTAAGAGTATGTGTAGATAGAGAGACGGCATAACGTATGGCGGAAAATTATCTAGGGTTGGCTATTCTAAGGCTCGAAGTAAATTGATAATTGTAAAGAAAACCCCTTTTCTAACTCACAAATATTGAAATACATACCATGCAAATGTCGAAGACTTTATGCAGCCAACAACGGGATTCTTATGGAATTCAAGTATTTTAACTTAAAAATGTGTGCAAAATTTTCATCATAAAGTTAGTATTATTACTTAATTTTTCAAACATAAACACTGTATAAATCTGGAAAAAAAAAGGTATTCCACCATATTGTTTTTTTTTTACCTTGCTTATACCAGAAATCTCAATGACTACAAAAATGTTTTAAATGCAAAATGTTTGCAATGTTTTAAATATTGTTTCTGTAAATTAAGTACATTTTCCACATACTATCCTAACCAATAAACGTCTCTCTATCCATACAATCCCTTGTAGCCGCAACCACCCCTTTAACCAGTGTTCCCTCCAGGATTATTAACCACCCCACCAACAGCACTCCATCAGCAGCAAACATCAACTTGAAGTACAAATGATCCTCCGCATTCACAGTTCTTTCGGCTATGAGCTGGCGCACAGCTCCTGCTTGCTGGACACCGAGCCCCTGCTGGCAGAGATGTAGACCCCGGGGGCCATCCTCCTGGCCTTGCGGACCAGCACCAGGAAGAGGACGCAGAATCCGAAGAAGGCCAGCTGGGCCAGGCTGCCCAGGGCGACCACCGTGTACAGGACGGGCCGGGACAGGCACAGGCCTTTTTCGCTCAGCTGGATGGCGTCCAGGCCTTCTGAAAGAAAAAGGTGCATACAAAGAATTAGGAGAAACTTCCTGAAGAAAGCAACGTTGTAGCAAGTAGTTTATTTGCGAAAATGTATATGTTTTAGTGGTAACTCAAGAGGCACATTCTGATGAATGTATCTCAACTCAGAGTAAACAAAGGTGGTTGGCGACGCGAAATTGTGAAACATGATACATGGAAAGGGATGCAGTGTCCGACCTTGTTTCACCCCCTCCCCTTTCCAGATATAAATTGCATAATAGGCTTAATAATCGTACGATTAGTTTATCTTGGCTTATAATATACTTTGATGGCACTGAATTGACCCAGGCTATGACAGAAAACATTGATCAACACACTACCATTAAGGCTTTTCATTAAAATACAGAAGGTATACTTCAGAAGTCAATGAGACGTATATAATAACTTTTTAACATAGAACAGACATAAAGAGGTTAATATACGATGGCATGCGTTCCGAGAAGATGCAAGTAATAATTTTTAAGTTTGTGCATGAATTATAGTCCTAATTAAACTATTTATCTGGAAACATATTGTGTTAGGGTTGCAAAAGCTACACCGTCGTGTGCAGGTAAACTGCAGTAACTAGCCTTAATCCTTGGATAGTTGTTGCAAGCACTCAGTTACTCTAACTTGTAAGAAAACATACTGAAAGTCTGATTTTGTCAGAGCAAAGAGCAAAAATGGTTCACTTTACTGCAATATACCTGCCCACAGCAGTACACGAGGGCAATTGGCGTCATATAATTTAGAGCAATAGTCAAGTTACGATCTGAAGCCTGAATAGGCTTTTAAGGATGACGTCGCGCGTGTCATCATGACTTTGATGTATATTTAAAAGGACAGTACCTCTACACAAACAGATTATTCGTCAGACATTTTGGCTGCACAAACTATTTATAGATCGGAATTTATTCTGGCAAAGCCTGAACCCGAACCTGTGACCTTTAACATGCAATTCAAGCGTCCTGCAGGCTGATATACACAATCCAGCATTAAGTTAGAAGTTATAGTTAATCGTAATCTGGTTTCAAACACAATTGTTTCTGTAATGTTCACCGTACATACGGTACCGGATAATAGCAGTTACATTAAGTCAATTGAATCTTTCACATATGACGGAAGGGGAAGTCGTAATTATGGTTTGGCCTGCCTATTTAAATACTCCTTTTCCTGCCTTTATAAATAAATAGAGGCAAACTTAAGTTTAGTAAAACTGTTCCGCTGTACACAGCCAATGCAACAGCGTTTAACATTGTCACAACTTGATTGAAAACAGGTACGGTTTTTCCTCGCGTCACTTGTGAAAGATCACTTTGACTTAGCTTTGCCCCTCCTGGCATCTGGCACTATAAGTACGAAAAAAAAAAAAGCTACCGGAACCATTTCATGTGAAACTGGCCTTAGAGGTCACTTGATATTCTAGTTATACTAACAATGATATAATTGTAACAACCGTTACCGCACAATAACCTACGTTTAAGGGCGAATGATCCCTGCTGACTGCAAGTATCCAAATCAAATAACTTCTGTGTTAGTCCAATGGAAAAAATATTTTATAAGCCACATTTCTACGTCTGTATTGAATATTTTTTCAAACGCGTTTTTTTTATATGATATTTTTTAAATGATTTTAAATTTTTTTACATTTTTATAAAAAAAAATTACACAAAATATTCGAATTAAGTTCAAAAAAGGGAATATCGTGACATGTTAGGTGCATTCATCATTAAAGAAAACGTTTGAAAAAATATTCAATACAGCCGCAGATATATGGCTTAAAAAATATTTTTTCCATTGGATTAACACAGATACACTTTGGTTTAGAGGCCCGTGCTAGCTTATGAGCCCTTAACAGGGAGGTTATCACAATAATCGTACATTTAATTTTTGTTGGATTAAAATATGCATAATAATAATGGAACTGAATTGCTCCGGACACAGAAAACGTTAGCCAATGTAGTGCAACTACGACTTTTCGTTACAATACAACAAGGTACACTTCAAATTTCAATGATACATTTATCCTATGATAATGATATCAAATAGACATAAAGCGGTGATTATATGGTGGCGTGCGTCCCGAAAAGATGCAAGTAAAACTTTTTGAGCGTGAGAGCATTCATTTTTGCCCTTAACCATTTACTTAAAAACAAAACTCATATATTTTTTCTTTAAATAAAACCGAATTTCATCTGAATTACAAACAAAATGATGAAAATGAAAATATAAGTAAATTTCCGCATTACCTGTAACAGGCATTGAGTAAATAAAATCAATTAGTTTTTATCAGAATATTTTTAAGCTTATATTCATTGTAAAAGTATATCTATGAATATGAAAATAAATAAATTATTTTACATTTCTACAAAACCTACAACTATAAAAAAATACCATTGAAATATCTCATCATTTTACCGCACATGTGTACATTCTATACAACACACAATCTGTACAATTTAAATAGCGAATAATACGTTTTTTAAACATCTACTCGTATAGATAAAAAAATGAAACATACCATTGTTGAAAAGTTTCAAATACAAATTATTTTTTACTAATTAGATATTAAAAACCTCCACTTAAAGGTGAAAAACATATGTTACTTATCAAGATTGAAGAAAAGCATAGCCTGAGGCAAGTAAAATTCTGGTCAGGGAAGGATAATTTGTTTACCATGTTCCTACAAGCAAGTAAAATTTTCTAGTTTTTTTTTACCTTTTTTAAGGAACTAAGCTAGCAATTTTTGTAAAATACTTAACAATTTAAGGTGGTAATTGTACTATTTTAGAATTAGAAACATCAGTAATAGGAATAGTTAGGAAATTACTGTTTAGTAAATAATTGAGTAATGGATTTGTATAAAAATTTAAAGCAAGCAACAATTTTTTACTGTTAATATTTTTTTACAAATAGTCTAACAGCGCCATGAATAAAAAACAGTTATTAGTAACTCAGCTTCATTTTTAATTAAAGCAGATATAGGTTTTTATATTAGAAGTAGGTAGAACCTCTATTTTATTAAAGAGGAGCGCCATCTATGTGTCATATCTCTTATTAGTTATTTTTTTACAGAAAATCTGCATTCATTGCTTTATATCTTTCAACAGAAAAGGACTGGTTTAGTTTTATAATTAAAAACAAACAATAAAAGTATCTTGGTTTTTTTAATACCTTATTTTTAAATATCATTCAAAATCATTAATTTATAACTATTTTAAAAAGAGACACTGCAATCTATACTTTTGCACTAAATATGTAAATTAACTTATAATATAAAATTGAATCACCTCATAGGTTTTAAATTAAAAAAAAACATAAAAATGGCTTCTTTTAATAAATGCAAAATGAAATTATTAAAGTTAGTATCGCAAAGCTTGTGTGTGTTTTACAACAAAATTCCTTTAAAAAACTTCGTTTTAGAAACCCACGCATCGTGGACCAAGCGTCTTGGGATACTGTTCTTTTATACTTAGATCTAAATCGACTTATAAAACCTTTGAGATTTTCTTTATTGCCTTTCCGTAATCTTCTCGAGGATATACAATGTACGAATAAATATATTTGCATACCAGTGAAATAACTTCAACTATTTCTTTTTTTATCTCTAAGCATTATGTTTTATCTGCAAACAAGTACAATCGATAAACGAATAAATAACCATAGCATAGGGCACTAAATAAATAGATTTTTTTTTTCGAATTGCATTGTATGTGTACTTGGTAAGAAATAAATAACATTGATTTAATGGAATTGAAATTATGTTTTTAATTTAGTTTATGTTTCGTGAATAGCATCAGTGAAGTTTAATGGGCATCTTTCTTGGATAAGTTGTGCGAAAGTCAGTTATAAAATTAATATTAAGTTATTCAAAAATTATAAGTTATTCAAAAAAAATTTTAGCTAAGAAATAAATTAGTATAAGCAACAAATTGAATATTAATTTAATATTTAAAAAAAATTAGATATTATTTAAAAATTTCAAAACAAATTTTTGAGAAGGAGTAATGTATCTGGCCAAAAATCCTTTTCGACATATTATTTCCAACTTCCAAGTGCTGTATATTAGTAATTTACCAAAAACTAATATCGTAACCTTTATTTACACTAAATTTCCCTAAAAAACTTAGGATATAGAAACCCACACACCACTAACACATTTAAAGTTTGCATCGCAAATCCAAATTAGCTCCGTAATCAAAAGGCAAGGTCATGTAAATATTGACACGAACCATGCGTTTATTAGTCAATACTCAGTTTCGGGCAACAATATTGATCAATTGAGTGGCGTATTCCACCACTTTCATGGGGCCAATATTGGCTTCCTGCAAAGTCAGTAAAATCTTTCCAAATATTGAGCTACTGTCCGACTTGATTATTGGATATATACGCTACCGGAATGAAAAGGCTTTGTCTAGTGAGTGTATTTCTCGTTTAATACTCTCTGTTTACCTACATATTGTTGAATATTGAAAATGAATGGATTAAATCGGTGCATATTAAATTGAAGTTATAGTTTAAATTTAAATTATATATTTTCACACAATAAATATTGTGAACTATAATTCTTTTTTTTAAACAGATATTTATGTGTGGATAAATATATTTACATTAAATGTAAAAATGAGTAGCTTTCGCAATTAAATTGGTAAATTTAATATAACACTTTATGACTTGTGGCTTTATTGATTATTTCAGTCATTATTAAGTTATATTTTAATCTTTATGATAATTTAATTGTAGTTTTAACTACAAAAAATATTAAGGGACTATAAATTTTCCTAAATACTTTAAAAGCGAAATAGATGTAACATTATGAATTACTACCAATAATAAAAAGTGCCAGAAATCTATCTACTCAAGGTAAATTTTATCCATAGTATAAAGAAAACGTTGTTCATTAAAATAATATTTAAATAAGAAAAATATTAAATTTCTCTCAAACTCATCAACTGTCAGGTTAATGTTATTTTATCCTATATTTTTATATTTTATCACACCGGACGGATTTTCCCAGGTGTATAAAAGAAAAATATTAAAATTTGTGATTATAAAATTCGGCTAGTTCGGTTTATGCGACTTTAGTGATGTTTTTATAAAAGCCATATCTTGCACTTAAGCTGTCTTCGCCTAGAGAAAATATAGCTACTGTGAAACTTTGGAATTATAAAACTTCTTGGTGATTTTGGATTGAGGTATGGGAGATTACTTGTTGTAAGAGTCTGGGATTTGCGTCGTAACTTTATTCGAATAGTTATGGCTTTCAAGCGGAGGAAAAGTGTATAAGTATCTTGGGGTTTATATTCTCAAAAGAAAGGTATCAAATGAATTGAAAATCCGTTATGAAAAATCTACTAAGTTTTAAATAATATTTTATATAAGTTCAAATAGAACAGATTTTATAATGATGTTTTTTTATGAATGATAGTGAATATTTTGTTGTAGTTTTATATACAGTGGTGGTCAAAAGTGTGGACACATTTTGAAAGTTTCATATTTTTCAACTTTGTGTGATTACAGAATATATTAATTGTATATCAAATTAAACAATTGTATATCAAATTAAAAGTATTTTAATCTTTATGAGGATCACTGTGTGCAGATTGCTGAAGTAATCTATGAAACTTTTGGTCCGATATAATCTATATCTATGGACACAACATCATCATCATCAAAGTAATTTCATGTAGAATTAAAAATAAATACAGTATTACAATATATGTATTACGAATAAGTTATGCAACTAATAGTATGATCTGTCTTAGTTTTGCAAGTCATTGAACCACCACCTTGTATTGCAATTTCAGCATAAGAGAATCCATTAATTGTGCTTGCTTGTTCAACTAAAATTAGCATAACTTTATTTGTAATACATATACTTTAACTCTGTTTTTTAGTGAAATTCTACATTAAATTACCTTCAATTTAATATTTAAGTGTTTGTATTTAAGCGAAATTTGATAGATGCAAGAACACAATTAACAGTTGAAACACATGAAACTTTAAAAAGTGTCCACACTTTTGGCCACCACTGTAATTAATAGGTTTTTGCTACGTTAAAAAATGATAGTTTAAATAAGTTTGTTTCGGTGCCTTTAATTATATAATTTGTGGTTACCACGATGATTTAATCGCTAAAATTACTAACCTATCTAATGCAATAATATAACAATAATTACATACATAACACACTAGGAATGTAATACACTACAGAGCTTTCTATTACCACTTATTAAAACAATACATTAAAAATATATATATATACATTTTGTGGTAATTTCAATAACTCAAAATCCTAAAACTTTATGGCAGTACCATTTGCGCATGCGTTTTTTTTTAAAAAAAAAACCCGTATTATAATGTTCAACGCGTATTGTAAATTTAAATTCCGTAGCTATCTTGGTTCGAATTGTAGAATGGTTTCAAAGCAGGATGGCAGTCTGACCAATGTCCAGAAACCAATGTTTGGAAAAAGAACCCCTCCTTTCAAAATGTGTATCTAACACAAAATCTTCCTTTTGGAGTTTTGACCCTCATCGCAATAGTTTCACAATATGTAATTGAAAGCATTAATATAATATATCTTACATTAAAACATGCTTTGCACGAAGTGTTAAATTACAATACGTCGGAATGACACCAACAGAGACACACTGCTTTTAAAATACCATCAACTTCTCTCCAAACACTCCAGACTATGCAAATCGTCGTCTCTAATTATAATCTTGGATTTCCAAACCACCTGCGAAGATAAATTAATTGAACTCTCACTCCGCAATTGCATTCATTTCGCCTGTTTTGAATACGCTGATGACACCGCGAGATTACTCATAACCCACGGAATAGAATGGCACAATATGCTAATCCACCATCGATTCAATTGGAGAAAGATCTTCCTGGTCAACTCCAGGCGAGCAGAAGATTATTATCCCATCACAGCCACAAATGAAACTAACTAATCTTGGCCTTCGAAATGATCCCGTAACTGCTGATGACACGATGAGATACTCTGACTCCAACCCATACTTTCGCCAAAGATACTTTATTTTTTTTCTGTTCGTGGTATTGGGCTTTACCTCCAGCTGTAATCAAAGGATTAGTCTTTGCTGTCCGTTATTACAGATGTATAGAGAAGCTTGGGAAACTGCGCAATCAGTTATAGCTGTCACGAGCTTAGTTAGGCTGGGTTTGGGACTTAATTTGAGGTCGTTCGCGAATCAGAAAGCCGAATTTCGTTAATGAATTTTTTATTGTAGCAGCCGTATTTAACAAGCGGGTAAACATTGGCGCCCAAGATTGAAACCGTGGCTTGTTAAATTTGTTTTAACATGCTTTCACAAACTACACCTATATTTTACAATGCTAATGTCCTCTGTTCTATCAAAATCATAAAAACACACAATCTTAATTTACTATGTGTTACTTTTTGATATATTTGACGGTTTTAAATTCGGAAAAGAAATACTTGTATTGACAAAAGTAATCCTTTCATTTGTTATGCTTGCATAGCACATAAAATCCTATTTGTTTAGAAATAAGCAAATAATAAAGAAGAGAATCACCTGAGCTTTCTATACACGGCCAAAAATTTGCATTTAACTAAGAATTACTTTCATAGTTACAATTAAAATCGAAGCTTTTACAGGAAGGATCGATAGGGCTTTTCTTTATTTCCAGTAATTTCTTGTAAAATATTCCAATCTACAGCTATTAATTTTCTATAAAATGTAAATAGTATTACCTATTACTCAGAATAAACATATTTTACTTCATAATTGTCACATTAACTTTATATTCATTAAATAGCTACAGTTTTTGAAATGTTTTATCTTGGCGATGCGATTTGGAGAAGTGTACGAATACGCATGGTATTTGAAAGCAGGAGCATTGTATATGCTTCTACAGTATTGATTGGAAGTAAAATCCAAAATTCATTACCTCTAAAATTGATTAGGAGTAAAGCATAAATGGATGAGATGGATTATTACTTTGCATTTTGTTAATCAAGAGATAAGGTCTTGTCTATTGGAATTTTCATTTGATTATTTTTAAATTAATTATAGGTAAAACGATTAGGATAAAGGAAATTGACTGAACAAGTTACCAAATAAAAATATCGACATGTATCATCATAGTTTCTAATAATAAATCAGTGATACAGTTAGAACAGGGCATTTTTCATATTTTTTAAAACTGTATTTTAGATTTTTAATTCTTTTTCAATGTGTTTATATAGAAAAATGTATAACAAGATTCATAGTCTAGTTGTAAATTCAGAAATTTCACATGTTTTTTATTTTCATTACGTTTCATCCTAACTTTATATAGTGAGAGAGTAAATCTTTTCTAAAATGTAATCACGATGGCTTAATATATCAAATAGGTTACAGTCGCTGTTATGCTATTTCGAAAAAGGCTCTCCCGTGATTATTTCAGAAACTGAGATAATACATTTTATAAGATAACCCGAAATGTTATTTTTTAATCCTTACTTATTAGCATATGCCTCGTTCATTTTCAAACAATTAGAATTTCGCAAATTAACTTAATTATTTATTTTTATTTTTAACTTCATTTGCTACCACAAAATTGCGTATCCAATTAACTACGAGTAAATTGCTAAATCTCATTTGCAAACTTTTGCATTTAGCAAAGAAGACTGGTAGGAAGAATTAAAAAAAATCGATATTGAGTTTTCTTCCAACTAAATTAAACAAATTGTAGAAGACCATTCCGCAAAACTATTTACTTCCTCGATTAATTATCGGAATACATTTTTAAACCATTAAAAACATTCAACGAAACCATTTCAGAAATAATAGCATTAGCTTTGTGATACGTGATTAAAATGAAAACTCTTTAAATGTAAATTAAATTATCCTCACTATTTTACCTTTACTTATTTTAGTTACTAAAAGTCTTAATTCTAAAATAGAAATATTTCTTTTTTAAAAAATAATTTTAAGAAATTACAAAGATAAAAGTTTAAAGAATTCAAACTAATTCCAACCATTTTATTTTATTACAATTAATTTTAATTTATTTTTCTAAATTAAAAATGTGAGGTTTGTTAGCCCAGTTATTATAGAATTGGTTATGCTATCAGCCCTATCTTCTGCTTTCCTACAGATCCCAATGTGCAACCAAAATTAAACTAAAATACCCAAGTATACTTGGATAGAGTCCAATGTCCCGGCGGTGCTAGCGTACGATGTCTCTCGAAGTTCCGTTATGTTCCCGCTCACGTGTTGACCTCGTCACTTATTGAACAGGATTCTAGATTGCGAGACGGGATTTGCTGTGTTTAAGCTCCAAAATGAAGCAAAAATAGAGCCAGAAACGGTTAAATTATTAGAATACTAGCTGTTATACCCGACGTTGCACGGGTAGAGGTGAAAAAATAATCTAATAGTCAATTTAACCATTTTTTTTCTTTCATTTGAGTTACATAAGATATGAAGATTGTCCAGTAATTTTCCCTTTAATTACCCATCCTGGATATAGCAATGATTAATATTTATTTCAAAATAATACCTTTTATAAAGAGCTCAAATTAAAAAGAATACATATGTAAGTAAAAAATAATCAGTAATAATTACAAATAAGCTACTCCAGCAAACAACAAACGATTTGCATTTTTATGCAGGTCAAATCAATTCATCCATCATTTAATCCGTTAAAGAAAAATAAGCTTATGTTGCTGTTACCGTTCGTTATAAAGTAAAGAATCCCTTTACTTATATTACCTTAAAAATTCAAAATTTAAAAAATTCAAAATAAAATTAACAGATAATGTCATAGTAATTTCCCGAATAAAAACATTTTAGCTCATTTGGCGTGTTTGAAAAATTTGGCGAGGAAAATATATCGCTACCATTACACCCATTCAGCTCTGGCGCAAAGACCATCGCACAACCAACCAGATATTTTAAAAAATTGCTCTTTTGAGCTTTTTTTGTAATAACTTGGCAAGTTTGGCAAAGTATTTGGCGAAAAAAAAGGAAGACATAAAACTATAATATGCATCTGTAGTGCGACGGAATTCAAAAAACAACATAGTTCAGTAAAAGCTTAACTATGTTTTTAAAAAATTCATAATTAAAATCATATAGACACAATAAAATAATAGAATGGAGACTGGTAGGATTACATCACTTGAGACACATAAATTATTTATTCAAATTATTAATTTAGTTTCTGAAGGTAATGAACAAATATTAAATAAATTAAACATTTTCAATTTCAATTATTTTCTAAAAAGTTTTATTTAAATTTTTCTGCCTGATGGCATCACGAAAGAGAAAAAAATGACCGGATTTTAGCGAAAGTGGTGTATTTTTCCCCTTAAAACGTTCGAAAACGATAGAAGGAATGATCCGATTCGAAAAATTCTTAGCCTATGTTTGTTCTGGAGATGAGATAAATTTTTGTGCCAAGTTTCGTGACGATCTCTTGCGTGGTTCTTAAGTTTTTGCGTCCTATACAGACAAACAAACAAACAGAAGTCGCCATTTATGTATATATTTTAAAATTTAATTAAAAATCCATCGACACTTATCCATCCAAAGAGGATAACGATGTTTTCTGCTTTCTCCGAGTGAACTTTGTTTGATTACGTTCGAATGATGATCGCAGTATCCCCCCTCCTCTCAAAAACCTCAAAACAATAGGGGTTTAATTACATAAGTCTGCTAGAGAACGGTGCAAAAATCGAATTATTTCTACCCTGGAAAGTTTTCAGCAAACATTATTACGACAGGGCTTATCAGGTGCTGAAGTTGTTGCTACAGGAACGGGTTTTGTTTTAAAGCGAAAAGCATAGGATTGTGTAATTTATCTTACCATTATGAAAGGGAGGTCTATAGTTTATGTGCTTTGGAAAGTAATTTGGTCTTATCTGCGAGATCATGTTCATGACTGGTAAATATCGCCGTATTAGGGCTTTCGTTTTAAGATTATTTTGGTTCCTGCGAATGGGGATATTGTAATTAACGTTTTTTTAAAGGGATTATTAATGGATCGATTGTATTGGTTTTGGTTTTGATGGGTGTGAAACAATGTTTCATTAGTGAGATAATTGTTTCGTGTAGTGTGAATTATCTGTAAAATATGGCACTCTCCAAAAATCCAATTAACGGTAATGTAAACAAATTTATATTGGGACAATGTTGCATTTCCATTTCCATTTCCGCAATTATCAATCAAAGGTAACAAAAACATTCGTTAAGTATTGTGCTATGGTTTTTAATTTATAATCCTAAATATTAACTAAGCACAGTTATAGAATTTAAAAGAAATGGTAAGGTCACAAGTAAATTAAAAGAATAAAACAGCCATCATATACCATAATGCTGTGAAAAGAATTACACCTACGCGCGTTTTATGATTTGGTCAGTAAAGTCGATCAAAATAACTATGAATTATTTCCCTAAATTTAGAACTAAAAAAGAAATTACACCTGTTACGTAAAATAAGTCATTAGAGATTACTTTTTTTTTCGTAAAAAGCAAATTATGTTAAAACCATAGCTGATATACACCATTCCACTTTTCGAACACGTGTTGTGGAGTTCTGCAATAGCAAAACCACAGAAAGCAAGACTTTTTCGAAGTTTCAATGAGTGACAAATAATTTTTTAATGAATGCTTTTTTTCATGACGAATGGCAGATCATTAACCGGAACACTCAGAATTCTATTTAAATTGAAATCTGCCACTTATGTCACCGTAAAAAAATCGTTTTATCTAATCTATCGTATTGTGTCATCTCTATTCATTTATATCAATCACACCTTTATAAGAAAAATCTCCTCATTTAATAACCATCATTCAATCTAATATTAATTGGATGTCATCACACATTCCATCTGTCATCTGCAACAGGCATCATTTATATAACTAAATACCTAAGATTTCAAAAAAAAGGCGCCAACCCTTTGAAATCAATTCCTGCAAACGACCGAGACAACTAATCATCCCTCGTTCACCAGACCCAATTTCAAGGTCCACAGCATTTACGGGATATCCCACCTTTAACCACATTCCGGGCCGAAATCCGGCTTTTGATGCAATCGCAACGGATGGTCCACTCCACCCACATAATTTCCACTGTCATTAACCAGCAAAAAAATCTATCCTGAGAGATCATCACCTCGACCTAGTTGTTTATCTTGAAGATGTTGTTTTTTAGCTTGTAGGGCACTAAAACACCCCTTAAGTGGACGACTTTTTATAAGAGTGGTGTAACTAACCTTGTGGAGATACAGTGCTTCCAAGCTACATAGATGTTTGAGTTCAAGGTTAAAGTGCTCTCTGATACAATCAAAAACTTTCTCCAGGGTTAAAAATATTCAATTCAAAATTTAAAGAAAAAAAGTTTTAATATTTTAAGAAGAAAAACGAATTATGCAACAATGTAATAATAAAAGTGAGCAAATAAATTGGTCTATCGACCAGTACGCGATCATGATGCTTCTCAAGTGAGCTATTTGTCGATATATTGATCAGTACAGATCAATATATTGGGAGAATTTGTCTTTTTACATTGTTTCATACCCATTTTTTCTATAATATCATTGATTTATTTATATTCACTTAAAACAGTCATTCCTAAGCAATAGTCATTCCCCGCATTATTTTCAGTAGCTTTAAATAAAAATTCGACTTCAAACCGAAATCTCATAACAACTGTGTACAGGTTCACCTTGTTATAAAAAAAAACCCAAACGTGACTGTCACTGACATAAATCGTGAAGAACTCAAGCGTTCTCAATAGTGGAATTACACCACTATTAGCAGAATCAGTTAAGTAGGGTCAGAGTGAAATTCGTTCGAACAGCTCCTCCGATCACCATTAAGGGTGTCTTTCGTGGAGAGTTCTTTCTTCTGCAATGGATGGCTGGCTTTATCACCTTGGCAAAGATCCGTTCGACAATTCGTCGCAATTGACCACGGCTCACGATTGGCCCTTGATTCTCCTTTATTTTCACTTTTTGGAGATTTTGCTCTTTAGGTTCTTTTGGAGTAGTTAGCGTTGAATGGGAAGTAATGTACTTCGGTTTACTTGCTATTGTTTTCAAAATTGGACGTTTTATGTCGTTGAAGTTGGTGCTTCACAGCAAAATACAGCTATCTCTTTTATTTCAACACTTTTATCCAATCAATCGATTAAGCACTTAAAGGTTAAATGTAAAAAAAAAACCGCCGAAATAGAAAAAAATGGTTGATTGGATTTCAGTATGGTCGATTGTTTCGATATTCAACAAAAAGGATTTCGATTTTAATTAAGAATTTTTAAGAGATTTTAATTAAACAGACCCAATTTGTTAAAGACAGTGGAGCAAAAAAGATAATATTATATATTTTTTTCAAATGTATAATTTCAGATTTTACTGAGATGATGCATTTGCACAACATTGATTAATTGCATACTTTTTCTTGTATCCAAGATGTCACTTTGAATGTACACGTGATATAACATCAGTAAGAGCATACTTTAAAATCTGTCTGCAAACCATTTTGTCAAATTATTTTAGAAAGCAAATATATATTGAGCTCCTTTTCGTATTACTGTTAAATAATCGATACCAATAACTTTAAACAATCGGGTTTAGGCCGGAAATAAAACCAATTTTTTATAAAAAAAATAATTCATTATTTCATCATTACAACATGTTTCACTAAGATTTTTAACAAATCAAAATTTGGTTAAAATTCAGAAATATAAATTTTTTCTATCCAATTGAACACTTCTGGGAAGTGGTTTTACTACACACCAAATAATCATTTTCTTGAAGTCAGCAAAATAATTATGTATATGTTTAACACCCGCAGGCCTCAATCTTTAAGGAGTAGGTAATGAATAATTGTTTATCTTTTTAGCCTTGAAAATACGTTTCAAAAGACCAAATTCATGCGTCTGAAAATATACCAGCATTTCGATCTCCCACTCTTTATTTCGCTAGTTTTTGCTGAAACTTAGCCGTATTTTATCTCATTTGAGGCGGTAATTCAGAATGTCACGGAATCCCCTGTCATTTATCTTGCTTGCACAAAGTTCTAACTAAAAGTTATTTTTTTAACTAGACTACAATATTATCCTTCAAAATAATAAAATTTGTCCTTTGTCCCTACATAGCAATGTAAAAATTATAACAATTTACATATTCAAGAACTTGTTTTTTTTTTGCGTTGGTTAATTACATTAAAATCCTTAAGCACAATGTCCAATCATATTTTACTGAAAAATGGTTGAGTAAACAAATTCGCAAATATGAATACCACACGTTAAATCAAAAAGGCATTGAAAGGAAAGTAATAACCTGCATTATATTAAACCATCTAAAGGTAACCGGTCTTCAACCTGTTGACTATCTTTTACTTTAGGATGAAAATTTACATGCATCTCGAAAGTCTAATGTTTAATGATTTATTAATATATCATACCATATAGACAAATTTCTACAAGTTTATAACCACTGTCAAAAAGTAAACATTTTACCAAGGACAGTTAGTGGTCATTTTACCAAGGACAGTTAGTGCTAATTTTTCTGTTTGCCTACCCTAATGGGCCAAGTTTCACCTTATCATCTGTAGGGGAGGGTGGGGGCTATTGGGACAAATTTTTTTCAACCTCTGTATTTCAGCAAAAATAAATGAATTTTAATTTCTTTTTTCACGAGCTCATAAACTGAACATTCATTTACTTAAAAAGTAATTCGACAAATGTTAAAACATTACCATATTTTGGTTGCTGAGCATTTTAAGCAAACATGTAAATGTCCCATTAGCCCCCATATGTGGGGGCTAATGGGACAGGGCACAGGGCTAATGGGACATGCTAAATGTTGCCTTAATAAAATATTAAAAAAAAGGGAAAATGAATCAGAAAAGGACCAGAAAATAAAACTTTAAACCAAATACCATTTAAATAATGTGTACATAACGAAATTTTTTAAAAACAATTATTCAACATTGAAAGAGATGAAATATCATTTAAAACTCAAAATCGAAGATGCTCCCATAATTTTTTTTTTTTTTTGAATAACTGGAAAGGATAGTTTTATAACTAAATCTTTAGTTTTTTTATAACTAAATCTTTAGTTTTTATGACAAAATCTTTATTTTTATAACTAAATCTTTAGTTTTATAACTAAATCTTCTAAAATTTATCCCAAACTTGTCTTCTTTTTCACGGTACAAGTATTTAAAAGACCGTCTTATCTTCAAATAGCTTACCATCGTTCACCTGTTTCAGATCATTCTAACGAACATTTTCCCTGTAACGGGTGCGGGTTCGATTCCCCTCCTTTGCCCTGGGTGTACTTCCTTTCTCTGTGACAGTAAAAACTCTTTCTGTGTCTGTCTTACTTAACGAAGGATTATAAACGGGTCTTCGATCAAGTACACAAGCCGGGATATATATGCAACTACCCTACCCTACGAACATTTTCAGTTCATCGCCTTCTTTTTCAGTAAGCAATCCAACAAATCTTCCAACAATAAAACTTATCTTCACCAAGCTCTGTTCAGATGTAATTATTAAAATTCCAGGTGGAAATATTTCACCAATAAAGCTACTTGAACTTTCACTTATTATACGGTGAAAAAAGTTTAAAATTAAAATTTAAAAAAGTTTTAGGCAACTTGACTGAATAAGATGTAAGAGATTTAAATAGATTGTTTGAGAGAAGCATGCAAAGCTAGGTTTATTCGTGTCCCATTAGACCCCACTGTTTCTGTCCCATTGGACCCCACTGTGTTGTTTTTTATAAATGACCCAACACAGAAGCACTTGTACTTCACCACAGTATTTGACATATACTATCTTAATCTATGATATTTCATCTATCTAAAACTGCATTTTAATTCATAGAAAGTTTTTATTTAATACTTCAAAATTGAAAAACAAGGTACACTTTTAATTAACTTTAAATTCTCCAAAACAGCAATTCTTCTCTCCTCATCAGCACATGCGTTTATTTGCTGATCTTTGGTTGTTAAAATGTGAAGTGTAACTGTTACAATTCTCTAGTGTAGAAAAATTTGTAAAAAAATATATTTTTCCTAGCTTTAGGGCCCTTGTCCCATTAGCCCTGCGTCCCAATAGCCCCCACTCTCCCCTACATAACGCCACACTACACGACCATTTCATGAATATCAAGCATTTTGTCAAAATTCATAGTGATTATCAAAATATGGATAAATATAAGCCTTTTCATTAATGAAGACAAGGCGAAATTCATGTACATTTCATTACAACGATAAACTCTAGTGTCTATTTGAGGATAAAAGAGCATTCCTTTGAAAAGGTTAAGGAATTCCAGTACTTTAGTACAATCATTAAAGATCGAAACAAACTGAGAACTGAAATTGACAACAATCAAAATGCCCCCCAAAAATAGTAAGAGCGATCTAAAAAGGCAATTAAGAACGAATCTCATTTGCCGAAAAACAAATCTAAAACTCTATAATAGACACTTATTCTGTTTGTTTTACTTTATCGAAGCAAAACCTAGACTTTAAACCAAGACTCATTCAGCACCCCCTGGAAACTTTCGAAAGAAATATACTGAGAACTTTCTTGCGAGTTTTGCCACTCTAGAGAGAGAATGCTAGGAAACCAGAGGCTCTATATGTAGGCTCAAATAAACCTTATAGGCTTTATATGTCGACTCAAATAATACGAGTCATCCAAAGCAATAGTAAGCAATAGTAACTAAGATGGCTCGGCCATATCTGGAGAGACCTTGAAGAGCCCGTAAGAACTGCCCCCTTTCAAGAATCCTGAGAGGTTACGCTCCAAAAGTAGATCCCCAACTCGATGGCTGACCGAAAATGACCAGTAAGTCCTGAAAATTATTAACTGGAAAGGAGTTGCAATAACGGGATGAGCTGGAGAATGCACACTGTTGAGGCAGCCAAGGCCAGCAAAGGGCTGTTGCACTCTTGAAGAAGAAGTCCAAAACAAAACGATCACGTTTCACCGCTGGTTATAGCCTTGTCAAATTAAGAACTCGCCCTTTGATTTATGTAAAACCCAAACCAGGAAGCGCAATGGATTTGCACACAGACACTCATTTAAATTAATGCTGGAGTTTTGGGGGAGCTGTTTCGGGTTGCTCCGGGCTATTTGCTTTCGTCCTGACATCCGAGAACAATAACGGTCGTATCCACCAGCCACGGGATCAACCCTGAGACAGCCTAATCTAGCTTTGTTGCTCCAACTGGTTGATCGTGTTTTAAATCGGCATCCCTATCCACCAGCGCAGGATTTAGTCGTCCGCAGAACATCTTCCGGAAGTCTTCTATGATTGGCCAACGCAATTTTAGGCTTTATTTGATTGGTTGGTTGGTATGATATAGGTGTATGTATTTTCCGGCTTGCTTTATATGATTAACTTTGAATACGGATTGTAAAAAAACAAAGTGAAATATATATGTTTATTTATTGTGCTTTGAAGTATTTTTTTCGTAGTAATATCTCTCTTCTGGTAGTGTTTCAATTTGAAAATGGATTTTTTAGTTGCTTCATGTGAAAGGGACCTGGTTTTCTTGCTGATCGCCAATGAACAAGATTTAGCAACACTTTTTTTAAAATATGTTTGGCTCAAAAAATTAGTCAATTTTATAAATAAAAAAATATCTAATATTAGTGTTACGATCCAAGAAGACACTGTTTTCATTAAAAAAAAAAGTATAACATTACAAGGAAAATAAAATTGAAAGGATTGTAGAAAATAGTACACAAAAAATAATATAGATGGGGCTACTGCATGTGAAAATCGTTACATTTTCAATGTTCCGATACATCGTTATTTATTGTTTATAAAAAGTTTATATACTATGAAAAACATTTTGGTAAGCTTAAATAAATTTGGTGTCCACTCCAATTATATCTCGCCTTCCAATGTATTCTAAATTTTCTAAATCATTTAAATCTTCCTAATCATAAGACTCGTTAGAAATCGGCCATCTTTTCTGTTCGCAAAACTGCTCGAACGCTATTGGTAGATGGAATGTAGTACTAGGTTTAAACCACCTCGAGAGGTGGTTTATTCTCGAACGACTAGTCTAGGTTTATTCTCGCGATTACGTGTTGGTGGATACCGTTTTGCGGCTAGTCCCGCACTAGAACCTGTTCAGAGAATAAACCGCGCCTAATCGTGGTTGGTGGATACGACCGTAAGAGCAGGATTCCTCGCTCTGGCTCGCTATCCTGATTTTCTTTTATTGCCAGAAAATTTTCAGGGGTGGGTAAGAAGAGATTTTCTTGTTCTTTTACTCTACCTTGTTTGGGTTTTAAAAGTAAATAATTGCAAAATAAAAATTAAGTATTAAGCAGTTATACACAACCAAATGTATTTTTTTCTTACTTCGATTCAAGCCAATTTATTTATTGCAAAAAAAATATTGCTTTTTTCGGGTTTTTTCTTGTCAATTGTTAAATGTCTGAAATAAAATTGGTTTTATAAAGTGTGAAAAATTGCAAAAAATTATTTAAATAAATTCTTCATCCATCAATTTTCAAGAACACATATTCCGAATTCGGGGCTCTTAAGAATCGATCAGATATTATTGGATGTACAGTTTGTTTCTTTTCATTTTGCACTTATACATATAGTTACTTGTTTGTTTGCATTATCAATGGTTTGTTACGTACGGCTGGACTCTTGAAATAATTCATGTCCTGCAAATGTGTGCAAGTACGTATAAT
The DNA here is from genome assembly GCA_023701765.1 of Hylyphantes graminicola. Taxonomy (NCBI): domain Eukaryota; kingdom Metazoa; phylum Arthropoda; class Arachnida; order Araneae; family Linyphiidae; genus Hylyphantes; species Hylyphantes graminicola. The sequence goes on along the minus strand of CM043113.1, from coordinate 41,005,711 downwards.
ATTTTAAATGTAAAAAAAAACCTTAGGATTTTATTATGTAAAATATTGCATTGCTAAGAAATATATATTGTCCGATATAAATATTGTCAAGCGGGTCGATAGTCAAACGAATATTTAATTTTTCGAAAAATAAAATATAGCAAATGCATAATATTGCCTGATTCAAACCGTTAACAAAGACTAACTGTTCCTCGATGAGAACACTAGTTTCTTACTCTCTATTAAAAAGATAAATTAAAAACGTGCTAATGGTGAACTGGAAAGAGTAAGGGAACAAATTAGCTCAGACCGCAGTATAATGCAAATGTTATTCCTGTTCTTTCTTTGAATCGGTAAAGGCTGTTATGCTTTTTAAAAAGAGATAATAACACTTTTGGATTTCATTATGCTAAATGCGGGTTCACTTGGTGGTTCCTTTGCTACTAAATTTTTAAGAGCGTCATGTTTATTCATTTGGGGGTTTATGTGACAAGTGGAAAATGGCAATTGCTTTTGTAAATTTTTATTGCGCCTACTATTTATTAACTCTTCTGCTACTTTTTCTTCTGACCTCGCATTTGAATTACAGCTATAAAGATGAAAACGTGCCATTTTTGGTCATTTAAATATTTTTAGTTATCTAACTTTTAAAAGTAATTACTTTTGATATAAATATGCCAAATTGTTTGGTCTTAGTAAAATTTTAGTTAAATATACTTGTCTAAAAATGTTTAAAATAGTTAAAACTTAGTAAATTTCATTTCGGCACTTAAATGGCATTATTATGAATTATTGGCATTCCATTTTGTTTTGTGTGATTAATGTTACTAACACGATAGTTAATTTCTTGACTTTTCATAAAAATCATTCATCGTGAGATTAAAAAATGCCATATTGTTCATAATCTGCAACTTATTAAAGTTGGAATTAATCAGCAAACATCTGTTTTGTTTTATAAATCATTTAATTATCATTTCTTCTTATAACAAAAAACACGAGACTTCAAACATATTTTCCTACTCCTCGTAGTTAATAGGTCTTAATTCAATTACCACATGTTCTTTACCAAGTATAATGAACCGAAATGACTCATTCAAAACGATAATACGATTTATTCGATACTTTCATCAGAACTGAATGGCCAAATGCAATAGAGATTCACACACAAAAAAGCTTTTATTCAACAAAAATCGATTCTTGTAATCAGGTAATCTTAATTGGAGTTTAAGTGAGTGGAAATTGGGTAGAATTTAATCTGAAAACAGATTTAGTTGCATTGTACGGTTCCAAGATAACGCCGTAGCTTTAATTAAATATAAAAGGATTAGGTTCGAAGTTAATGTAAGTATATGCATTCCAATTGATTTTATTTAATTAAGAATATGCGTTATTCGAAGAAAAATGCTGGAGAATGTAACACATTTTTTTTCTCTATCAAAGAAAAAACGTAAATTTGCAAATTTAGTACTTCTGTCGATATATTATTACATCTTTATAACTGTAAAATATACCCATCTAAAGGAAATCTGACATAAAAGAATGTTATACTTTACCGCTTTAAGCACGTAAAGTGATTTACATTTAATACGCTAGATGGCGCGATCATGGGCTTTGAGATTAGATTTTTAAAAAAAGGAGAGAGAGAGAGAGAGAAAAATAGTAAAAGGTGATAAATTTCCTTTCAATTTATGCTTAATATATTATAATACCGCATTGTGACGACATTTGGTAATAAAATTATACGAAGTATAGATTAAAAAACATGTCTGTATTAACTAAATTTTAATACTATTTTTTTTAAGTACATGTTTAATAAACAATCGAAATATACTATAGTGAAACGTGAATTGTGCATTACCTCTTTTTTTTAATTGTACTACACATTTTGTATTTTTTTTTTAAATTGTACATATTCCTTAAATCTCGCATCTGCACGATCACAATTCTCAATTTAAACATCATAGTTTCTCATCTCTTTAACCCATACCCATCCAACTACGACTGGCAAAAAAAAGTACCAAGCAAAAATGACCTTGATGTTTAAAGTTGTCGAAATAAACATAATATAAGACAAATAAAGATTATAATCATTTCCAATTCATACAGGACGTATTAAGTTATAAGAAAAGTGAATTTAAGAACATAAGATTTGATTTGAAAATGTGATATTCACAAAGAGGTCGTCAATGTGTGGAACACTATTCCAGACAGTTATTAAACAATGAAATAACTTACCAGAAGTCGTCGTGAACTTATGCTGGTTGGCCATTTCTGACGTCTGCGACTGTTTTCCACTGCTGACCACAAACAGGGGAGTCTCCATTGTTATGTCTGTGACCACATCGCCGGACTGCAGCTCCAAGTTCTTTGTTGAAGACAGGTCCCTGGACCTCTTTCTACGCCCGTAGGACTGGTGGACTTCCTTGGTCCCTTCGTCTTCGCATCGCACCTACAATGATGACAAGTTATGAGGCAAAAGCATAATTTATTTTATATGGAATTAGTAAAATAAGGAGATGTGTTGGTTTCAAATGTTCAATAGCTGTATGAAATTTTTTTTTAATCCTCCTGTGTATATTTTGCATATGACCATGTAAAGTTAATCCACTTTGTGACTTTAATATACTCTTAATGTTTCAAAAATTTGGAAATTTATCAATCGGAAGCTATATTGATGATAGAGAATAAAGAAGATAACAATTTAAAGAAAAGAAATAGTTTATGTTGCATGCAATTAAATGGGTACAATTTCCACATATTTCAGGCATCAAAATAATGCTTACTGTATTTTGATGGCAATCTTTTAAAAATTTATCGAATTAATTTCCGCATCATGGAACACTTTTAAATATATATTTTAATTAATGTGTAACCATCAAATACTTAAAAAAATTGTTTCGGCGCAAAAAAAAGTATGCAGTAAAGGGTTATAAAAGATATAACAAAGTTATGTACAGATTGTAATAAGAATAAATGAAGCTTCTTAAAAAACGAATAAGCAATACTTCGAACACATGTATAAATTATCTGAAATTTAATATTAATATATTTTATTATTAATATAGTACCTTCAAACAAAATCATTTAATTGTCATGCAATTCTTTATTGTTTAAATATTTTTTATTTGGTCAAAGCTTTCCAAACTTACGTATAATAAATGCACTTAGAATGAATTTTGCATGTGGGATGCTTTTTTTAAAGTTTAAGTTTCTTTGCTTTTGGCAAAACATAGAAAACAATTTATTCCCTAATATCATAATTCCATACCACTTTACAAAAGAAACAAAATATATTTTTATCGAAATATTCCGAAAAATCTAATTCATTCTCCCGTTTCCTTGGCGGATTGTTCATATTTTAATAAAGACGAATCCCCAGATGTTTATTTCCTAACAAGGATGCGTTTGACATTAAAAATCTGCCCGGGTTGTTATTACCGGGTAACGGAATCTTATTCAATTCCGTGGAAGAAGCGTCGACGCAATTCCGCTGACTCTTTTGTCATTCCCGGATTGTGTTTGTTCATAGAAAAAAAAAGCAGACCTCTTCCCAAATCAGAGTCATGTTCTTTTGTCTGTTTATACTTCACGAGAAGTAAAGACCTGATTTATTTCGTGCTCAATTTACATACATCCATACTTTTGATGTAGCTAGGACCTTTTCGTTGATTTGGTTTGCGAAAATCGCATCTGACATTAAACTGACTCTGAGTAAAATTCAGGAATAGGTTTTAAAATAAGAATTAGCCAGTTATGTCAAATAATGAATATCTTGTGTGTATAAGATAAATCTCTAAATTGGAAATGAAAATTCCTGAGTTTTGTAACTAATCACTACCCTTGACATGTCGATGTCATAATTACTTATATATTAATAAGCAAATTATAAATTAACTGTAATATTCACTCGCGTTTTAATATTAGTATAATAATATAAAAATATTAAAACTAGTATAAATAAAAGGATATAATGAAACTTTTGACAATGTTCTGAAAAGCGCATTAAGTAATTGAGCACTAATATAACGTGGCTAAGGTGGTTAACGGTACCCATGTCCAGATAGTTTCAATGCTAAACATACAATAAGCATAAGTTCAATATGCATAGATCGCAAGATTCTCGTTGCGGTCTCTAAACTGTCAAAATTCATGTGTCAAATTTATGCGTTGTAATGCTTTAAAGTTCTAAAAAGAGTCTGCAGTTAGTCATTAGGAAGCTTCCCAAACCTATATATAAAGAATTCTGACAATTGTAAAAAAAGCCTAGTAACGTGGGTATTACCTAAGAAAAACATTCAAATTTGATTCTTTTTTACGTTGCTTGTGGTTTTCAATACAACTTGCACTGATCAAACAAGCTATTGAAGTGTTTTCAATAACTCAGTTAAGATAGGTCTACAATCGTATAAAAATGCATATTTTTTATGTATGTGTGACATTAGTTATATATCAATAAATGATCTAAAGTATGCAGATGCATAACTCGCATTCCTCAAAGCTTAACTGAAATATAGGGCCCGGTCCGAACTTCGGTGACTTTTGATGATCGCAAGTTTAGTTGGACGAAGTCACCAATAAATTGGCAGAACCATATATCCTAGTTATAGTTTAGAAATTGTGAGTTAATAAAACCTTCATATAGTTTGGCACATATTTCTTAGTGCATTCATAAATATGAAATGGTTACAATTTTGTTGAACCAACAAGATTTGCAAGATTTCCTTTTTTAAAAAGATACATTACAGGATATTCATTTAAAAGGCAAATAGGTGGAAGTATTGGGTTCTGTTTGAAGAAAATTGAGCGGGTGTATATGCATCGGAATATATTTCTTTGAACTAAGGATATTAAAAATTTAATACTATATAACTTTTTATTTTCTTTGAAGAGAAGTGACAAAATCAATGCACCGAAAACATTTTATATCGTTTTTTACAAAAGAGGGAAAAAATATTTCTCTTTTTAAAAAAGTTTTCACAATTTTAAAGCAATGATTCAAATGGACCCAGTTTTCCACTATTTTTATATTCTTAGAGAATTCCATTGAAAGTTTACGCTATTATTTCTCCAAATTTAATTTACACTATTTATATGTGACTGTGTATCTGTAGGTTTGTCTGAAATATATCTGCGTCTGAACCACAGAACGATATGATAGATAAGGGAAATATGTCAAAATAAGCAGAATAGAACCCGGAAAGTTTCCTTTTAAGTCAATTTGATAGACCTTTCACATGCGAACGATTGTGTTTGGTTTCCATAGAAAGTCTGAAAAGTAATTATCGACTTTTTCGAAAATAATTTAAGTATGATTATGGTAATTGTGATCTTTCAAAATAACAAATCAATATTAAATATAAGTACCTAGGATTAAATTGTAAAATAGTAATTTGAATGTTAATTAAGGCTTAAGGGGGTACGGTATGTTGTATATCGGTAATGTTAAATTGGCCAATCGCAATGTACCTTTTCACAATAACTACTGATCAGATCATCTTAAAATTTTCTGTGTGTGTTATACCAACCTTATATATTAATCTGAGGTTAAAAGTTTTTTTTAAATTACTGTTAGATTTTTTAAATAAAATAAGTTTTAAAGTACCCAAAAAATCATAAAATTTTTCACTTTTTTGCCCCGTGAAATTTTTTTCACTTTTGTTTTATTGAAATTTATAACCTCAGATTAATCTATACTATGTATTACACCATATAAAAAAAAGTTTACGAGAAAACATAGCATAGTTTTTGAGAAAAGGTACATCGAAGTTCAAGAAATCAAGTTCTGAGAAAAACGCGTTTAAAGTTTTTATTGTTAACCCGTTTCAGTAAGGAAAGGGTTAATGAAATGGCTTTTAATGTCAAAAATATTTTTCCAATCGTCTTGATACTTTGTGACATTATTAATAAAGTTTGTAACAGTATTTTCAGCCAATAGTTTTATTTGTTGTTTTTTCACCGATTTTTGGGTATTGTGAACCCCCTTAAGAAATATTAGAGAAAATAAAAAATAATAATGAAATTTTGCAACAGTTTTGAATTTTGTGCAAGAATTGAATAGAATCTGTATAATTAAGATATCGAGTGATGGCGTGGGATTTCAGGATTTTTCTTAAAAAATTGCTAATTTACTAGGATGGAATGTTCTTTTTTGGTTTAAAAATCGTATTTTTCATGAAAAATACCTGGTTAGCTTCTGAAAAAAAATCAAATCTGATTAAAATGAAGTCTTGTTATTGCCAGAGGCTATGAAAAAAGGAAATCCCGATTTTTTTACAGATGCTCTTGAGAAAATCAGCATTTATAACTAAGAAAACTATTTTAAAAAAGTATGTTTGTCGTTGTTTCTGTTCAATGTATGTTTTATTACCATGCGTCACAATTTCATTGAGCTAAGATACAGCAGTATTCTGAAAAAATACAACTAAATCACTCATTTGAATACAAATTAACTTCTGCAACTTCTGACACAAAAAATACTTTAAAAATTATACATTAAATATGAACCACAGGATTTTTTTATGTGCTTCACTAATGAGAACACACAGCCTAATAGCAATATCTTCTTGTTACATTAGTCATGCAAATTATGCCAATGTATAAAAACCACCAGAGATGAATAGGAACAAAAAAAAAAATTCCCCGATAATTCTGACACCATATCTTCATCCCTTCGAAAACTTCCCGATAGAAGAAATTTGTATGAAATAAAAATTATATATGAGCAGTCAAAAACTTTCTTTATTGCCAAAATAATGAAAAAATATTTGGTGAAGTCTTAATGGCTTGGAAGTGGTATAAAGCAATTACTTTACCATGGGCGTTGCATTAAACTTTCTAAGTCTCAATTCAGAATAAAAATGAAAAATCGGGGATGAAGTTTTTTAACGTCTTTTTCCATCAATTTTGCCGTAAGTTTCCCACTCTTGAAAGTCTTTAAAATTCAGAGGTTAGCATAGAGGTCTTTTTATGTGCTTTTTTTATCAACTGGAAGGGTTCTTCATACCCAGAGCTACTTATTACCCTTAGAGAATTATTATTCAGAAAAAGTTCCCCCTAGTGAAGAAAAACGACGGGATCATGTAAATGAACCCCTAATAACGTTAAAAAAGAATGGGGGAGTTCGGTACCAAAACCCCTAACCTACTGCATGCTCAAGAATAGGGGATATTAGTTATGCAAGCAACACATCCAAATTAAGTTTTACTTGTCATTAGAACATTACTGGTAATAAATTTACAGCGAAATTTTAATTCAGAATTATGGATACTTTGGTCTAAGGTTATCTTGAAGTGTAATGCTTTCAAAAATAAGAGGTCGGTGAGTCCGTATTGTTGATTTATAATTTAACTAAGATTCTTATGTGGAATGTCAGTCAAAAGAACTATTTATGACAAGTGATTAACTTTTGGACAATTTATTTCAGATTCTAGCCTGTTAGACTTGTCTAGTGAAAATAAAGAAATACAATGAAATGTGAATGAAATTTTCACTAATTGCAAGTGGTCCCGGTGTTTTAACTGACAACAAAAGTTTGAATGAGAATAATTCAATAACTAGCAAAAATATTTGGGGGTTATTTTAATCCCAATAAAAATATATGCAATATGCACTCTTAAAACAAAAGAGTGAAATCCACTCCTATAAGAGAAGTGCATTTTCGACACTAGAATGAGTGAAAATTAACTCAGACTGAGTTAAAATAGCTCGTTTGTTTTAAGAGTGTAGCAAAGAAATAAACACTTTCAATATTTAGCTAAATCTTGTTTATTATATTATCAGTTATTATATAGATAACTAAATGCCTCAAATACAACCAGACATTCCGAATTACTCCGCAATTAGTTAATCCGAATATGTTTCTATAAGGGAAAAAGGAGCGTCCAAACTGAATGAGAAATTATGAAGATTGTCCTGTCCTATTCCCTTGTCCCCATTTGACAAGACACTTATATCCTGACCGACCAAGGCACTCGGAGCCTAGATCCATTTCCTCAACAACACTGTCAACAGATTGTGTTTCGTAAACAGTGGGGCTGTCGGCAATGCAATCTATGTCATGTATTCAGTGGGAGCTCTGGCTTACGGACACACGGATGCACTCAGCATTAATTTGGAGGGAATTGGTTACACTCACCTTATAAGGTGTAGTCCCGTTAATTAAGGCATTTGATATAGCATAGCATTAATTTTAGTATATGTATTATTTTTTAGTTAAAAAAGTGTTCAAATAATCATATATTAGTTCATTAGGTATTCAAGGTTTTTGGTTGTTGTTGTTGTTGTCGTGTGCCTCCAGTCCGTAGCCTGGAAGGAAAGAGGGTTGCAGTAGCATCCGTTGGCACAAGGCTTTGAGTACTCATGAGAGGCTGGATGTCTGACTTCTCCGAGATAGGGTTTTGGTAGTTAATAATAATGTTGTACTATTTGTTATCTGTTATACACAAAGCATTACAACCACTCACATTTCATAAAGTTTCTTGGAAGTTAAATCCAGTTTTAAGTCTTAAAACACAACAAATATTAAGTTATAGAAGAAAAAATTACTTGCCCAATTTCCATAAAAGCAAATTATTATATATAAAAAGCCTATTAACTCGACAAAAGGATTCAATACATTATTAAATAGAAAAAAACTATACACTTTTCACAAAAATCCTCCTAGCTTTTCGTAAATATTCAGAGCACAATAAATTCTAAAGGGATGCCGACTGGACCCTAGCTTCTTTTGTACTTCTACCAAGATAAGTTTTCGGCCAGCATCAATGGGTCAACCTCCAAAGCTCTAAAGGAGCTTAGGGACTCGTGAATCATTGAGAAATAAGGTTCTTTATTATTTTCTCATGTTAGTACAAATACTTCTGGGACAAAGGCTATCTTATAAGATTTAGGGACGGCATCAAAAGTTTAGTATATAGTCTTAACTCATAAGAAAAATAAAGTCAGATGAAAGAGAAAACGGTCTCTTCTGTATTTAACCAAAGCGATATTCTTTTGATTTATGGGACAATTTTAAAATATTTGGTTTTATATAAATTTTAGATATGGTTTAAAAGGGTTTTTGTTTAAATTTTTTGTATAATACAGTGCAGAGTATTATATTATTTTAAATATTCAACCCTCATGCAAGTGTAAAAATGTGTTTAAAAATAAATTAAGTTCACTTGTAAAGCTATATTTGATAATTTAACCCTAGATAAATTTGTAAACAACTTTTTAATTTACACATTGGTTTTCAAAATTGATGCGAGAGTTCTTTCCTACAACAATCAAGTATTGTAAAATATTTACTGTAGTCAAATCTATCTCACACGTTATGCTGCTGGAATAGGAAGTTTTTTATTACTTGTTTGCCGCTATGACGCATAAGCTGTGCCACCTTGTTTAAGCTTGTTAGGTGTTTTTAAATATTTTAAGAGCAATATTATCATGCTTATATTCTTTATTTTTAAGGATAGTCAATTTTTACTTGAATACTAAATTGAATACTAAATTTTTAAATTAGCTTTTATTTGAAACCCATACCGATTCACTCTTATTTATAGCAACCGATTTATAACGGAAATCCAATCGTCAATTTTATTGGCACATTTTATGGCCCATTCTTCTTCTAGGAACGAACGCGATAGCTTTTAAAGAACTTAATTTTATAGCGCATCTTTCTTGGCAGGGAAAACCGAATGTAGATATAGGGATGGAGGTTTCTCTACTTCTTGCATATTGAATTTGACAGAATGGTAACATCTATTTTAGCACTGATTTTTGAGATAATGGAGCTATAGTAGAGGATTATTTAGATTGAAATATAATTTTGCACTTTTTTCGGATTAATATAAATGTTTTTTTTTACCAAGAACGTTATAGTTTTCCTCCAATTTCGTTACTCAAGAAGCGATCAGACATTTTCTCTTACTGATTTTAAATCCACTTTGAATGCACTGCTCTTTTCGTTTTTATATTCTACATAGCTGCAAAACTCGCATTATTCAAAGTATAACTAAGTTAAAGGGTATGCCGCCTTATTTGGCTTGACTTCGTCCAATTGAATTTTCCATTATTAAAAGTCAAAAGTGAGAGGATCGGACCTTATATCCAAGTTCTACTTTAGAGAATATGTTTTGAAACTACACTTTTCATCTATATTCATAGATAAATGCGTTTGAAAAAGTAGAATGACATAGATTTAGATAACAAAGTAGGGGCTAATTGGGTTGATGTAGGCTATTCACAATCGTTTCCTACGGGGTAGCTAGGCACCACACTATCGTAAGTGGCATTGTATGGATTTGGTCCGACACTCATGAATAAACCAAACTAATAGGCTAGTTAAGTAGACATAGATTTAAAATGTAAAAATTATTATATAGTAATTTATTAAAATCAGTTTAAGTTGCACTTTTCTCGAACCAGAAATACGACTTGATGGAATCTGCGGAAATGCGAAAACGGCAATGGCTTTTTCATATCGATCCATAGCCGGTTCAGCTTTTATTGGAGTTTCACGATTTTTTTTCTATGTCTAGGCGCCGCTTTTGGAATGAAAAATAGGACCGAGGCTGGTGGGCAGCATTTGAGTATGATTGATTGGAAGTCGTATATTGGAGATGTGAAAGTCAAGTTTTATTGTAAAACTTGTACTTGTGTGTATTTCTTGCAGAGGCCTAAACGTTGATTTCTTGTAAAATATATGTGACCGTATTTCGTCTATTTTAGTGTTTTGGATTTGATTTATGCATGCTGAGGCATATGGGAGCACAAAACATGCGTTTTTATGCCTGTCATTTTTTAGAGAGCCATAAAATAAGTTTTCTGGAAAACACAGATTTGTTTTGCTGCAGTCGACAGTTTTATATAAATAACAAGAAGTTATAAAATTTCTAAAATAACCTACTTTCCTGTTATTTAAATACTCATAGAAATTCTTAAAAATGAGAAGGTTTGTAAATATCGGAAGCCGCTTCAATATAGAAATAAGATTTATGGAGCTAAGAAAAAATAAGAATCTATTCTTGAAATATTTTGAATTACTTTTAATTGTAGAAATGTTATTACTTAATTTTAGTATTACACGTAAAAATAATAGTCAGCAATACTTACTGGGGTGCACAGGTCCAAACAAAATGAGACTGTTAACTGAAACTTTACTGTACTTTCTGAAGCGAATTTAAAAGCTTGAAAAGGAGCAATTAAGGACTTCGAATCTCCGGACTTTTCAAGGGATGGAAAAATGGCTGGTTCTACCGGGCACCTACAAAGAAAGTTTAAAATACATATACAAATAGAGTTAATGGTTAAAATTTAAAACAATTATGTACCGAATTTTCTTTTAAAAGTTCAAATGCTTGTATTGCTTAATACATCACCATTTCTAAAACACACCTTAGAACAAGTTTGCAAGTAGTTAAAAATATTTTGATTGTGCTTCCAGTTTTTAAGCGAATTATTTAAAATTAAACATTTGTTGTAAAAACCATTTTAAACACCTTTTCAATGAAGACAACGTGCCATATTATTTTTATTAAAGAATAAAATGTCTTCGTTTTGAATCTGCAATTGAAACTAAACTTGTATTTATAAATGAAAATCATTTCTATTTTTAACTGATTTTAGTCCAACCGCAAATAAATTAACTATTTTTAACTGTACACTACGAATATTCAAGGTCACCAGACCAGAAATACCATACTTCACATAATTAACCTTTGCTATTTTTACCATACAAACGTATCCAAAAATACTTACATTTTAATATGCCAAACTATATGCATGAAATAAGTTTCATTTAAAAAAAACACATTAAGCCAAAACCCTCATAACTCAGTCAGCAATCATCGCCCCCAAAAAAAGAGTTAAAGACATCACTCACCCTTTGTCGTCAACTAGCATCACCGTCTCCGTCCCTTGACCACTCCTCGCCAGAAGCCCGCTACCAAAAATCCCGAAGACAGCTGCAAAAACACAATAAAACTCTCATCAGTATGCAAGCCGGCGACATTTGCAGCGCGACCCTAATGTCTTTTGACAGGTATTAAACACGTTAAGTGAAAATCACGGACCATGGTAAATGGTACTGTCAGATAGGGTAATATGTTTGGCGAGGGACAACAATATCGTGGTGATACATTTTGCGTTCCACTAATGCGACCGGACGGGTTTAATAAGTTTTTGAGTTCTATGTTCGCGTTTTTTGGGGGTAATAAATGGTAGTTTTTGTTTGTGTTTTGTACATAAGAATGATAGATTGGTTCGGAAAGTTTGGTTGAAAGGCAGAAATGTGTTTATTGATTAAAATAAATTGATTCTGGGGATTAAGTGAAAATATGTTACTTCAGTTTATCATGTTACGTTTTAATTTATATTTAAGTAAGATTTAACGTCACAATGCCAAGAAGAAAAGTCTATATTTAAAAGTAAAAGTTTTTTTAATATGATATTAATATGAATTCTGAATAGAAAGCTGCAGCAATGGGAATAAACTGTTTATAGGTATAATCAACTCATTCATAAAGATAAAGCCATCCCCTTTTCATTTATATATTTCGACATATGTATACAATATGCTCAATATTATTCAAAATAACAAAAAAAAAATAATACGGATAGTTTCTTTTAACCTGACTACAAAAAGAAAAACCTAATATTTGATGGAACACAAAATATTGTGTGCAATGAAAATATTAATCATTTTTCAAAATCAAAAAATAAAAGATTCGCACAAAAAGAAAAAAACTTAAATTTATTGAGTATTTTAATAAAAACATGTGATAAATTAAGCAATTAGAAATTAAAGAAAGATTTCTACAACTGAAATTATAATTTTTTGACGTAAAAATATTTTTGATATAAATTAATATTACATCAAAAATCTTTTTTCAATGTTATCTATCTTAACAACCCTTATTTTAAAATATCAGACACATTTCTTTCTTTACATTCGCCAGATAAATCTTTAAAACGTAATTTATAACCTAACAAACACATTCTAAAAAATAAAGAAATCGGAGATTTATGCCCTGTACTTTGCTGAAACAAGTAACAGCAATAGAATAAAGCGTTTTCGAATCAATGAACATTCGGTAACGACTACTTCCTTGACAAGTGACATAAAAACAAAGTAGTTTTTCTTTTGCCACCGAAAAAAAATTTCTATCGGTCTTAAAAAACAACTGAAAAGCTACAAAGGAAAAAGTGTAACGCTATTAACTGGAATACAGCTAAAAACACAGTATTAAATCCAACACTAGCCACAATGTTCTAAACAAAACCTAGTCTATAATACCGCCAATAGTTTCTATCGCTCCAACCGAAAGTACACGAGTTGGTTTGAAAAAACTGTAAGTCCAATTATTTAGATATGCTGTTAAAAATTGGTGCTCAATTTAAAAAAAAATGTTTCAAATTTTTAGAACACTATCGATTCATATCAGCTTGAAAGACGTTGTTCTTATATTTTAGAACATGCATATTGGTATTTTTGGAAATGACTAAAAGAAAAAAAAACGTACCTCTGACTAATTCTTGGCGAGTGAAATCAGAGCATAAAGAGCAAAAATCATGTTGTTGTTCTTTTTAGAAAAATGTGAATAGTGAATTTTTAATTAAACGAATGCAGATCCTAAGAGTGTTGGATTATCCTCTGAGTATTGTCGAATTAGTTTTGGAAATGATTAAGAGAAAAAAATCATACCTCTGACTAATTCTTCGAGTGAAATCAGAGTAAAGAGCAAAAATTATGTTTTTATTTTCAGAGAAGTGTGAATAATGAATTTGAAATTAAACTAATGCATATCCAAAGAGAATACCTAGCAGAGTGAAAAATAAGAGCTTCTCTGTCCCAAAAGCCTAACGTCGTCTTCAAGCTAAGGAAAAAAAAAGTAGAAAAGGGTTGCTTTTGACTATAACAAATATGACATTTCCTGCTAGCACTTTTTTGAAGACCGTGTAAGGAGGTATTGAACCATAAATTTATTCATATTCATAAAAGTACATTAGTGCTATACTGTTCTCTCTAGAGCTTACTTAAGTTTGTAAACAAACAGTGATATTTATTATACATTTATTTGATAACACACAGTTGATTTTTACTTACTTTTATTTTTAAAGAAATATCAGTTACAATCTTCTTAAAACAACTGCGGGTACTTGCAACGTGTGATGGCACGGACCATCCTGACAAATGTTATTCGATTTTTAAGAACCATTACCGGCTATCGCAGATCGGGGTGGGAAATGACTACCTCATTTTTCAGAGTGTTTAACAACTCTCGGAAAGTTCTTTTTATATCGAACTGTGTTTTAAACTGTTTTGTGAGACTTTTGACTAAATTGGCTTCAAGGCTTTTTTCTATACATCTGTGGTTGTTTAAAATTTCTAATGCTAAATTATGGTCATGTAAATATATAGAATTTGTCAAAGCCTTAAAAAATATGTTATAATAGAATTCTGAAGTTGTGGTAAAGAAAGGATATGATAAAATCTATCTGATTATCATCTTAGAATCGGGAACTGTTGGTAATAAAAATATAGTATATACCTTTTAAAAAATAGATTTTAATAACTTGAATACAATGTATTCTCCAATATATACTGCTCAACAAAACTCTTTGCATCAAAACGAATAAATATATTTTTAAAGTACGCTCATATTATGTAAACATTTGCTGCTAGTGAAATTTCGAAACTCCATGAATACGATTAAGATTTACATACTTTTAAATTGTGTGCTTTTAATCATGTTCAAAGAACAGCAGCCGAATTTTCTCGCCTTCGGTCATAAAATGGGAACATAAAAAACTTTTAGGCTGTCACAATTGTTATTTATAACTTCCACTAAAAAATTTCACGACGAAAAATCAGTTAACTGGAAAGCTTATCGAAGCAATAAAAGTTTTAAGATTTACTAAGCCAAATTATAATTTGTGAACTATTTTTTTACTTCAGTACTTTTACTTAAAAGTACACGAACAACATATACTTTAATTTAGTTTTAAAAAAATATTGAGATTAACAAAATTTCTTAAAATTAATTGCATTTATTATAAATTTATTTTGTTTATGCGAAAAACGAATTCATTAATGGGATTAATTATGAGGCTTTTAAAAAAAATACTACATATTTATCGAAAATAAAGAAAGTAAATAGTTTAAAATTCATTGTTCAGATTTCTCAGCCGAGATGTAAAAAAACTTCGAATGCAAAAAAAAAAAAAAATGAAGAATGCTTTACAGTTATCGTTTAAAGATCAAAGACAGAAACTTTAAAATCTATTGGTATTAATGGAAACGCTAAAAGCAAGAATAAACCAATAAATGAAACAAGTTAAACCATTGTTTATATGCTCTAGTAATTGAAGCAAATAATTTATATAAAATACATTTACTAATATGGTTATTTTAAATATAAAACAATTGAAATTGAGCTCCAAAATTGAAAAAAGGTATGCAATTATTACAAACTTATTATGTTAACATGATATATGCATATTTTTAAGTACAAAATGATAACGATGTTAATCTGATTTTTATTTAAGAATACTAAAACTCACATAAGTCAGTGATTGAGTAAATTACAAAATAATGGTTGAACTAAAATTGTTAGAATTTTTAAGAGACGATTGACACATGAGTAACACAGAAAATAAATTAAAAGTTGTATAACTATTTGATCTGCACCTGAAAGGTAAACAAACTTTCAACCATTCTACCTCACTATACGCATACCATAGTCTCTAAAGAGACAATAAATTCAACCAAAGTAAACTTCATTAGCAGAATCAACTTCATTAAAAATCTCGGCCTTTCGTATATACTTTTCTCATTACACAAAGCTCAAAGTTCATAGACACTTCATAAAACACTGATGAGTGAGACTAATTTATATTCCTTACTTAAGTTGGGGACAAAAAAAAATATTTGAATCTGTATGAAGGAAAGACTAAGGAAAGAAGAAAATCACTAGTGGACGTGCCTCCCATTCAAAGTGTAAGATAAAGAAAGAAAAAATAGTATTATTCGAATCGTAAAAGTAAATGTTCATCTTTCGCTTTCGAATCATATCTCGCTCTTACTCTTTCATAATAATTTAGTAGTTTTTCCAACTACTGCATTTATAGATTACACACTTCACAAAACTTTACTTCACATAAAAGTTGCATATAAAAGACATTTTTCGCTAACGAAAACAATGTAATCGAAAGTAATTATATGCAGAAAATAAAAAAAAATGTTAAATTTGGTATTTAAAAATGTTTCGTAGAATATTATGTAACTAAAACCAATTCTAAAAAAATAATTTATTGTTATATACTAATTAAACAAATTCAAAAGAAATTTTGATGGAGGAATTATCAGCAAAGGTGTGAGCTATTAATCATAATCAATAAATTTTAATGCATGTGAAATGAGACAATCAAGCATTACTGACAACAAAGCCGGTTTAAACTAGTAGTTTTGATTCACTAGACCGTTCATAATTGTTGAAACTTCCAGTTTGACGCTATGTTTAACTTCAAAAGAAAGGTGTGATGGTTTGTTTAACTAGCATAACTTTTATTTTGCTCTCCCGGCAAAGGAAGCATATACCAATTATTGCTCTTTATAAAATTAAAACATGACTGATTGCTTTTGAAAGTAATAAATCAGTTAAAGGTGTGTATTAGTGTGAAGACTGCTTGTCAAAGTCAACAAAAGAATTTCCTTTCATATTTTTCAGGTATGTTCCTTAGTAAATAAATGAACGATGTCCAATGGAATCGATAGGTATGTCTTCCGATAACTTAAATGTGCTACAACTTAGAATGTGTGAAAAAAAAAAGATAAACGACATATCCTCCTCTATTGGCAAATGCTGATATTATATTTTGAAATTGATAATATTTAAGTAAATGATTCCTTCACTTTAGTTAAAAACAATTTATTCACTAATAAATATTTAACGAGCATAAAGTCCTGGTGAAATCCATCGTTTCAACTCCATTGGGAATCAGGATATTTTTTACTGAGGAAATGGTAATGTAATCATTTCCGGCTGCCTATTTCTAGCCTCCTTTAGGAGCTTTAACACTGCCAATAAGGCCTCGTAATTTAGTACCCTGGTCAATTGACGAGGTCTAAACTTGAGCGGGGACCCAACGGAACTTCGAGCGACATCGTACGCTGACGTTGGACTTTGGACTCAACAGATTTAACGATCGCGTCTGTCCCAGAATAACTCGGGTCCATCCGTCACAAGTTAGATTTTTCTACACTTTCCAGCACAGAGATCCGATTTATAGGATAACTGGCAATAGGTGCGATTCGAACCCCCGCAAGGTTGAATCCTGAGGCTGATGCCTTAACCATCTCTACCACGGACGGGCTTTTTTATTTACTAAGGTACAAAGCCGGAACATAAAATAATACTGTTTTAATTCTTAAGTTTCATAGACAGACAATCGATAAGCCCGAAGGAAGATCGTGTCTACTTCTTCTACCTGAACAAATGACTTCAAAAGCATGTGGATAAGACACTTTCAACAAGATCTATCCACTATCCTGTCACATCATCAATCGGAATTATGCAGACAAGACGCCGATTAAATCAGCCAACAATGTTCGGGCCGTACTATCGTTGGTTGTCGGCAGCATGTGGATAAAGTGGCTTGACATCATTGCAATTCATTTTTAACTGATTTAGAGGAAACTTGATTTGAGAATATAAATTGGAATAAATGTATATGATCACATGAAAGTATTTTTAGTACATAAAAGTATTTTTAGTGAATTGCTTTTGAAAAAATAATTTTAAAATTGACTTTTAGTAATAATCAACATGATGAATGCGATTGGATTTGATAACGCATCTTAATGCACGCAATAACGCATCTTAGCACCTTAGACATATCCGCTCATCAAGTAATGATGGAGTGATCCGAGACACACAATGAAACAATAATGGTAGGTAAATTGCGTAGGTGGTATTTGGAGATTAATCTGTGAATAAATGCAACGGATAGCATTTTAAAAAACGCAGTTTTTTTAGATGAAGCGTGGATGGACACAAACGTAACCTTTGCTGTTGTTATCAGTGGTCCATGTTATTGCATGTGATGCCTGTTGAAACCAAATATTCTACGTTTCAATAAATTAATCTATGAGAGCATGTTTCAAAAACAGCGTTTCTATACTATCCATTTTAATAGATAAAAAGTATTTGCTCGGCATTTTAGTTAAAACCATATGAAACTAACGCAACAATATGAGAAACCGAGCTATCCCATGCATAAAATGGTAATTCCATATAACATCAGGTGAAACTCCTTCGGCACAAAAACCCCGACCCGATTAATTTTAGATAGTTACGGCCAATTTCATCGAGTCTGGCAAAGCGGAAAATGCCCCCTTCTCAACTAAAAATAAAATGGAGCCGCTGTAAAATGACCATCTATTTTTCAGACGGAAGTACCCGAACGTGAGATGCGTAGAGGATAGCCTTTTAAAAACGTTCGAAATTCGAATGGAAATACAGTTGCGGGAATCTAATGGGTTGGACTAAACGGACCGCTCTTCCATTTGGGCTTGCCACTGGTTTGGAGAAAATAAGCAACTAATGTATATATTCATGTAGTTTTATTTGAAGTTTCATGTAGAACTAGCGAATATCGTGACGTGGAGTGGATTTTCGTTAATTAGTATGAATAACCGTGTGCTGCAATACTTGAAATTTTTCAGGGATGCCAAAGGCAATTCAATTACAATTATGAAGCCATATTTAAAAAATAGAACAGCATTTTAGTAATTAAATATTTGGAAATAATAGTAATGCTAAGCTCATGGCCTCAACGCCATGGTTGAGCGTTCAAAGATATAAGAAATATTAAAGTGATGCAATAATTACAGAATTTTAAATATTGAGTTGCTCAAAATATGTTGATTAAACTTGGAAATCTTATAACTAGACTGTTTATAAACAGTTTATTTATATAACTGATTTAACGGCAGGTAAAATATGCCATTATAAGGGAATAAGAGTTGTTAAGTATTTTTTTTCTAATTGAATCATCGTTATTTTTTGTAATGCTTTCGCTTTACAACGGCGTAGTATTAATAAGTTTTGATTATTCAAAAAAATTGTATATAATTTGGAAAATATTTGCACTATACTTTTTAAAAAGCATTTTTTAATGAAGTTCAAAAATTAAAAATAAATGCATTTCGACTATTTTTTTTTCATATGGCAAATTTATTGGAATTTAATCCACAAAGTATACAGGATCACATCACAAATATTATAAACAACAAACGATGACAAAGGACGACAACAAGAGAACAAAAATAACAAACAAGTCCTAAGGAATAAGGGTGGACGAAGATGCGGAAGAGGGGGAAAAAAAGTCGCCTCTCATTTGTCCATGATATCCCTTGCCTCCCAGTACAGCGTGACAAAGTCTCCTTGTTCTTGTGAAGTTTTATTTAGTCCTGCACAGTCTAGTAGATGGTCAGAGTTCATAACTCCAGAGTTGCAGAACTTTTCGCATTTCGACTATTAAAAATTATAAAAACGGTCACATTTAATGAAAAGAAACGATCCGTGATTTGTTTGATTGATTTAAATTCAGAAAAATGTACAACAGCCCATAGTGGGCCAAGACCTGATGTGCCCATTTCAGCTCTCCTGACTAAGGACTCTGCGGTGCGCAGCATGTGTAAAGGTCAGATGCATTAATAAAAACTCTTTCACAAAATTACGCATGTTTCTAACTACACACAAGACATTTTAAAACCCCACACATAATGACATCCTCTAGTTCCTTTATACAAAGAGACAAATGAGAAGAAACATATATTTGAACTTTTTCTCCATCTTGTAATAAAAAACAATCGGAACGATTTCTTCAGTCCCTTTTCCCGACTTCTTCTAGGAGATTATTTTCTACTTTAGGGTCAAAGGATACAAAAGGGGAAAAGAATTTCCCGCTTCATTTTTCACTGGGGATCTCTCTACTCGAGAAACGCTCCTTACCGCTCAATTAAACAAGAATAGAAAATTCTTTACAAAATTAGGTTCGGGATCAAGGAATCATTCCACCTCCTATTCCCTTTTTTTAGGGAATATACTTTTAAAGGATGGAGGGAAAAAATACCAAAGAAAGCGGGAGATAGATGGTGTTTCTCAAGGATGTGACTTTTGGTTGAAGACAAATGATAAGAAAAATGTTGCCGCGATTTTTGATTTGTTTGGCGGGTTTTTAAATGTTGTGAAAATGTTTTTTTGGCCTTGGTGATTGAGAGAAGCTTTTGAATACGTTCCAAAGAATATTTGGTAAAGCGTAAAGAAATTCAAAATTCATGTATGGGGAGGGTGTAGTTTCAAAACTAACCTTCTCCAAAGCATGTCTAATTTATACGGTCTGGTGCATTCATTGGCCGATTTTTGGTACATTTAATTGGTCTAAGTCACCAATGAACGTCCCGGTCCCTATATTTTAGTTATACTTTGGCGATTGTGCGTATAGCAAAGACATCCTTCATAAGTTTCGATCTAATTAAAAGATTAATAAGATACCCTATTTATTTTAATCAATTCCGCAATTGTTAAAATTACTAAAGAAATATTACAAATAGTGTAATATAATTTTCAGTGAAGATGCTAGTAAACATCAATTGCTACCGGAATAATGCAAATATTTCTAGAAGCTTAAGAGCGAGCCGTAAAAAATATATTTTGGAGAATAAAGCATTATAAAAAATCTAAATCAATATGACTTAAGAATTTACTGAACAATGTGACTGACTAAAGTTAATTCCTAAATCCTCTCTATTCATTCTGTTTTACAAACTTATCAAGATCCAATTCATTCCCTAGTTGTAAATTCAAAACTTAAAATCAATACAACAATCTGCTCTGCGATTTATATACAAAGAAATAAAACAACAGTCCGCACTCCCAAATCCGTAATGTCAAGGGCATCACGAAGCAGCATTAAGAACTTTATCCTCTAATAGAGGCCGGAACAAAGGCCGTATCTTTTAATCATATGTCCCAAGAGAGTCCAGCGCAGGATCTGACTGCATATAACAAAGCAAATGCGGGCGGCAACACACAGAGAGCCGGTTAAGACGCACTGCTTTTGGGGCATGCGGGGGCAACAGATTTATCCGATGTACTTAAGGGGACTGGGCATTAAGAGCACATGCTGCTATAACTGGACGAAAAGAATCGGAAATGGGGTTTGGAATGGCAGGCGGAAAATAGGAATGCTTCTGATGCAACTGTTGGTGGGAATGGGCGAATATTTTACCCTTGTGGAGTGGGTAGAGTGGTTATGTAAAGTTACTACTCCCGCCAGGAACTACTGCTGTAATGAAAAGAATCTCTTTTTCCCAGATATAACTTGGTAAAATGGAAACTCCAGCAGTACACCAAACCATCTGTGGGAAATCGTTTAATAAACCAATTACTTAAGGGGTCACAGGAGTCTTAAAAATGTGCAAAGAAGATACTACAAAGCATAGTTTGATCTTTCATGTCATTTTTGAACTACTCAATGTATAAGCATAATTTTTTTATATGTAATTCTACAAGATTTATTTATTATAAAACAAGTTTTAAAATTTATGAAACTTTAGCCAAAACTAAAATTAATGATATTAAACATGAAGCTATTTGAACACGTTGTGATTAGGCTTGCGCGGCAAATTGTGAGGTCAAAATTGAAAAAATGACCAAGAAAATGATTTTATATTGTACAAATATGTCCAAACAAAGACTTATACCTAAATTCTCAGCTCAATTTTAATTAGAAATTATTTTTTAAAAATTTAAAATCAAAAATTTGAAATTTTTATTAATTCTTTTAGTAAAAAGTTCTTAAAATAATTTCTAATTAAAATTGAGCTGAGAATTTAGGTATAAGTCTTTGTTTGGACATATTTGTACAATATAAAATCATTTTCTTGGTCATTTTTTCAATTTTGACCTCACAATTTGCCGCGCAATCCTAATCACAATATGTTCAAATAGCTTCATGTTTAATATCATTTATTTTAATTTTGGCTAAAGTTTCATAAATTTTAAAACTTGTTTTATAATAAATAAATCTTGTAGAATTACATATAAAAAAATTATACTTATACATTGAGTAGTTCAAAAATGACATGAAAGATCAAACTATGTTTTGTAGTACCTTCTTTGCACATTTTTAAGACTCCTATGACCCCTTAAGTTCACGAAGCACATTTTTTCATTAAATATTCCATCAGTACCAAGTACCGACTATTTTATTTATAAGATATAAATAATGTTCAGGGATTTAATTAAAGTTAACTTTAAAATTTGTTTGCGTCATTGATATGGATATGCAGTACTTAAGGGGACTGGGCATTACGAGCACATGCTGCTATAACTGGACGAAAAGAATCGGAAATGGGGTTTGGAATGGCAGGCGGAAAATAGGAATGTTTCTGATGCAACTGTTGGTGGGAATGGGCGAATATTTTACCCTTGTGGAGTGGGTAGAGTGGTTATGTAAAGTTACTACTCCCACCATTAACTAATGCTGCAATGAAGATAATCTCTTTCCAGATATAACTGGGTAAATGGAAACTCAGTCCAGCAGTTCACCTAACCATCTGCGGTATATCGTTTAATAAACCTATTATTTAAGTTCACGAAGCAACTTTCTTCACTAAATTTTCGAACATGTACCAACTATTTTATTTATAAGACATAAATATTGTTCAGGGATTTAATTAAAGTTAACTTTAAAATTTGTTACGTTATTGATATCGATACGCAGAAAACGGGTAGATGTCGGTTCTTTTGGGACATGCGAGGGCAACAGATTTTTCCGATGTACTAAGGACTGGGTATTAAGAGCATATGCTGGCAAAACTAGAGGAAAATAATCGAAAATGTTCCCTTGGGTGGCAGGCGCAAAATGAGAATGCTTCTGGTGCAACTGTTGGTGGTAAATGACCGAATATTTTACCCTTGTGGAATTGGAAAAAATGTTCGAGAAGGTATATATAGTTAACTTAAGGAGCATCATAAGTGAATGTTGGAGCAGATGTTTCTTAGACATAAATATAATTCCTAAAAATATCCAGTAAAAGAGACTAAAACATTGTTGGTAAATATATTTTAAAAAAATCTGATTTCAGAAACTTAATTTAATTATGCAATTTCCTCAAGTTAATAAATTCAAAAGACGAGTCTAGCGTTCGGTGAATAAGTTATTTGACTTGATTAGCACATAGAAGGCGAGGTAAAGCTGGTTATGTAAAATATGTATTCAATAAACAAAGGAATTGAGTACTAAAAACACATGCTACTAAACCTAAAAATAAAATCCGAAAAAAGGATTTTGATACGGCAAAAGCGGAAAAATTTTAATATTTTTGCCGCAACAGTTGGTAAAACGAAAGAATATTTCACACTTATGCGCAGTTAGTTAATTTGGTTGGACTACACAGTCTTTATATTATAGAATATATTTTCATATTTGAATATAATAACAATCTTCAGAGTTGCTGTTTTTCCTCAGGTTATTTTAGCAACTTTACGTTTTCAAAAAATGAAAGCTTGGGAACTCCCTACCGAAATCCAAGCATGATATCAAAAAGAAATTGGCTTCGTTCCCTCAAACCCCACAGCAAAATAAATGATAGGTAAAAGAGACTGATGAAACGACTCGCAATGGTACGCAGGCTGAATTTCCCGATGCGGTTCGTATATAAGAAACCAGCCAAGTGGTATTTCTCCACGAAACCGTACCGAGAAATACGTTCCAGTTAGCGGGCGTGTGACATTCATTTTCGATGCAGTAGGGCTGCGATGTCATCTTGCTATACTACGGATATATAAAAAGAGGTTTCGTGTGAAAGATGATGTAGGGTGGATTGACACGGAATAAATGTTAGATCTCTTTTTCATTCAGCAGAATAAAGATGTTCTTTGAATGGAAAATTGGTTTGTCAAAGTGTTAACCCGAAGTATTTTTTTTTTTAATTTAAAGGTGATGGGATGATTGAAGACAAAATCTTGGTCTCGTGTGTCTTAAATGTGTTTTGTTTTAGTGTGCTCTTTCAAAAGTTTTTTTTTTTTGTTATTTTTTACACTGGTGTTTTAAGCTTATTATTGATTATATACAGCATATATATATATATATATATATATATATATATATATATATATATATATATATATATATATATATATATATATATATATATATATATATATATATATATCCTTATTGTATATACTCTGAATAAATAATACAATTGCCCTGACGCTCAGTAAAATCTTACTGAGTTATCAGTTATCTTACTCTGTAAAACACCTCGTCGGTTTACATTAAACTAACCTTCATTTTTCGCAAATAATTTCTAGTTTGATCCTAAATTTTATTTTTACGACTGGTTTTGTTTTGACCTTACAAAGCGCATACCATCCGTTATTTAAAGGGGATTCTTCATTTAATCTCATCTTCATTTATCCCGTGTTGCCCAACCGCTCTTGCTTTGTCGGTATATGTCAGTCTTTGACAATACCCCCTATCAACACTGGTCATCCTATAACTAATTTACTGTGTCAATAATAAATATCAACTATCCAGTGTTCAGTGGTGACTGGAAAAGTTAATTTTGTTCCGAAGTAGAGTAGTGTCCTATTAACAAAAAAATTCGTTTCTTAAACTGGGAAAAAACGCATTTGTTTTAAATTACCTGATATATTCAAAAACACTGCAGAACAGAAGTAGTACTATTTTCGTCAATTGAAGGAATCACTTTTGTTTGCGAACAATAAATAACCCAATGATAATTTGGCATCATCAGTTAAAATTTTTTGGGGATCTTCTTTAGTTATTTATGATATCAAAAAGCACATTATTCGATTCTTAAAACTTTTTTCCTATTAGAAAATGATTTTATTAATCTCAATAGATGTCAGCCCCATTATATTTTTTTAATAATGATCTGAAACATGATAGTGCAAAATGGCATCACTGGGAGTGAAAGGGTTAAAAATTATAATTTAAGAGAAAATATTGTACTAGGTTAATAATACCTAAGAGTTATGGTTTGTCAAATTTAACGGATTTTAAAGCGAGGTTTTTACTAAAAACGTGTGCATCCTTATTTTTTCATATCTATCCAAAAGTGTACTATTTTCAGATATTTTTTACAATGTACAGAAAAAAGGGATATAGGCCAAGGATCGAAATGCCCAAATAGACAAAAACAAAAGTACGAAAAAATGAAACGCGTTGCATGCAGCACTATAGAAGTATCCCCAATCGATGAAAAATGACAGGGAATACTAGGAAAGGGCCTAGAAAAAAAGCAGGGGCGGGAAGTTTTAGGTTAGCCAAAGGTTTGAAATTGGAAATCGATGTTCTCCCGTTAGAGGTGAAATTGGCACCAGCTTGTCTGAACCGGATGACGTTTCGACTCAAAAGTTTTCTCGTAAAAATAAATAAGGATCGAAAGAAATAGATGGAAATATATATGAGAGTGGAGTAAGAACTATTTTGGATGATGTGATTGAAGGAAAAATTCCAAGAATGCAAAATATTCCCTGAGAAGTATTGGAGGGATATCGCCACGGTGTTTTGATAAAGTTCTAACTGACATTATACATATGAATAGCAAAACTTACATTATTCAGCATAACTAAGATATAAGGTCTTGTCAGTATCTATCTCTTCGGAATTTTGCAACTAGACCCTAGTATACTAACGTCTAGTAAATTAGTTTTGAAAATGAAAATTATAAAGGTGGATTACGACGCCGAAATTTGTTCAATCTGAAGTAAATAATTCAAACAAAAGTTCGTTGTTATGGTAGTAGAAAATACATTCGAATCGGAAAACTAAAACATGAAATTTTCGTTTTGGCAAGTAGATCTCATTTGGACACTATTATAAACGTTGATAAATATTTTTTAATTCATACATTTTACTGTGCTCGCTTATTTCATCAGACATCACACAAAATTTGTTCTTCGTTTTTGACAAAAAACCTGAGTTCAGCAATTGACGAGTAATTTGGGCAAAAATTAAAATATTTATTAACGAATAAAAAAATAACTTTAAGTATTAAAATTCGTTTTTAATGTAATTTAATCTGCTCTACATGAAGTGGTAGGCAATTTGGTTTCCATTTTCCAAACAATATATTTATTTCGGTACACTTAAGCAGAAAGCTTATTTTCTCATGGTGAATTTTCCTTCTAAGCATCGTTAATGATGGTTAAAACTAAATTTTTAAAAAAATCAGATACAACT
This sequence comes from Hylyphantes graminicola, assembly GCA_023701765.1. NCBI lineage: Eukaryota > Metazoa > Arthropoda > Arachnida > Araneae > Linyphiidae > Hylyphantes > Hylyphantes graminicola. The sequence goes on along the minus strand of CM043113.1, from coordinate 40,979,467 downwards.
ATGTATAACTTGCAATGCAAAATGGAATTTTTTTCGTCTGAATATTGGGGTGGTGTCTAAACGCAAATGGAATGAATCTGTCTTAGTTTATATTTTTTTTTTATAATGTGTGTGACACAGTATCGGGAAGTCGATTAAACTTTCAAAAATATATGTTATTTACTTGATTGACATCGAAACTTTCCGTGCTTAATAAGTGCATGTATATTTACACGAAATGTTTGCTATAAAACTGTAATGCGTTTGACAAAAAAGAAATTTGGGTTGGTGACATATTTTTGAATGAAATGTTTTCGAATGTCACTTTCTAATATTAATCCATCTAACTAACTTCTGTTTTTCTTTAAATATTTAAAAGAATTTACATCTACACAAATAATTTTCAATCACTTTCGTATATTTCTCCTCTAAACTTGGAAGTTGTCTATAACTATTGACCAACTATAGGTTGAAAAAAACATCAATTACAAACTAATTTTTACTTTAACTTCACTCTTTTTAAAATTAAATGTAATAATATAAACTTATTTTATAATTATTTTTTCTACATACTTATTTTATTACTATGAAAACGAAATGAGGTATTTTTAGGTTAAAAAAAAAACTCTGTTGTTACCCCGCTTTTGGCCAAAAGAAAATACTAAACTAAGAAACGACTAAACCAGTGTATAGCTGTCTCGTAACCACCGTTTATGCGTTAAATTAATTTAGTAAAGTCATTTTTTTTAATAATATATCATATTAAACACAAAATAAGGCTTACTTTCATCCAGCATTTCTACTTTTAGGTACAGTTGTTCACCAAGTTCCACTCCCCTGACTTCATATCCAGAAGCGTTGACTACTCTCAACCGCACAGGAGGAGTTGCTGCAAGTCCAGTTATGACCTGGGTCAAGCTCTGAAGATCTCTGCAAAAAAAAAAACAATTGTATTTATTACCTATCCCAAAAAAACTTTTTAACAGTAAACAAGTGCCACTCTCAAAAAAAAAAAAAAAGAAAGAAAGAAACTCAAAGCATTAATTTTATAACACACAAAAAAACAAGTCATTAGGAAAAATATAAAAATAATGACCGTCTTATAACTTAAAACTTATTGGTCATAATAAATAGTATAATTTAAGTTTGCTGCCATATAAAAATTGCGCCGTTTGAGGTTGGCGCCCATCTTAATCCCCCCCAAAAAATTAATTCACGCAAATGAGCCTTTAACAACGGTTATCTGTATACTACGTAAATTTTTATTGTATGCCAATTAATCCCTCTTTCCACCGGTCAGCTAACTATTATGATATTATAATACCTCTCTCCCTTGGTGATGTCAACATTAATTAAATAATGTAAGCATGATCGTGTCCAGGCCCTTCAGTTAATTTGAGGAAATATAAGCAGTTTGAGAGATATAACTTGAATAAGTTTATTTAATTCAACGTATATTTCACAAGTGTACTTAACTATCAAAACAATTTTATGCCTAAGACACTTACAGACCACTTGATATTATTTGTAGGCATAAATCGGAGAGTACTTTTCAATTTTAAGGGTATTCGGGGCAGGTACATATGTATTCCGTCTTGTTTGCTTGATCAGAGAACTGCTTATAAGCCTTCGTCAAGTAAGACAGGCACTTAAAAAGTGTTTACTGTCACAGAGAAAGGAAGCACATCCAGGGCGAAGATGGGAATCGAAACCGCACCCGTTACAGCGCTCAGACTGCTGGCCTGCGATGCTAACCACTCGGCCATCCGGGCCCATTTTTCAATTTATCTCATACTTAATCCTCACCACAACCAGAACGATTTCATGGTGATAAAAGAAATGGAAGTTACATGGACAAGTCCAAATTTTCAATTTCCGCAGGGAAACCTCATAGATCTGATACCTATCCGCCTACACGATGATATATATCACCACTTCCGGTGTTTTTTATTACACAAAAAATTATCAGATTTCTATTACTAAGCAATCATCGTGTCCTAAGCAGTACCTAATCATATTACTAATGCTGAAAATAATCAATCTACATCTATGGCAAGCTTTAGATGAAGATAGCCATCGGAAAGTTATTTTTTTGGTAGGATTGATCAAGAAGTGGATATGTTTCTTATTTCTGGCTGACCTTTATAAAATGATCGTATCTTTGTATTTAAGGCACGGATTACATGTAGTTCCATTGTGGTGGGTAAGAAAATTGTTTTTTAGTGTTCAATTGATAAAGGAGAGTCTTTAAAAATATTGGGATATTATTTTGCTTTAATAATAATAAAAATTTATTTTAGTATAAAATGAAAAGGTTTTACAAAACAAAATACACATTGATGGGCAGCTAAGGCCCTTACAAATTAGTTTTTAAATTGGGAAATCGAACATTAAAATTGTACATTTAAGAAGAATCATCTAGAATATTTCTGCATATACGGAAAAATAACTGATTTACATGTCGTATAGTCCTACTATTTCAACAATTTATTTTGGACTTGCACCAAACGATGAATTTCAGTAATTTAGCAGTCATTTACATTTTTACATGCTTTTCTTATTTGTAGTATTAATATACACTGCGTTGCATAATGATAGAAACACCATGTATTTTCAACGTAGCATAAAATAATTGAAAGAAATCATTGAAATTAATACTTTTATTGGAAATATACGTAATAAGAATGAAAATAGCAGAATAAAAACATAGTACTTGTTTAACTTTTCGTGTAATGAAACAAAAATGCAAATATTATGTTGCAAAATGATAGGACCAGTCATAATTAATACTTAATAACATAACCCTTTTTGGCTGTAACTTCAAAAATTCGATCAGGCATGCTTTTGACTAGACGTTTAAGTACATCTGCATTAATAGTTTTGCATTATGTTTTAATAGCTTCGTTTAATTCTTGAATAGTTGTATATTGCTTTCCGGTGGCGTATACGGCCCTGCTTAGGTACCCCAAACGTTCTCTATTTTGTTCAAATCAGGATAACAAGCTGGCCAGTAAATAACCTGCACTTTGTTATCCAGGAAACAATGCCAAGGCGAGTTGGCAACGTGAATACTGGCATTATGATGTTGGAATTTCTAAAACGGACCCCCAATTTTTTCTCCAAACGGCAACAAATTGTCTTCCAACATGTCTTGGTAGTCTTCTGTTTTCATTCGACCAGAGGGGAACACATTATTGGTCTGCCCTGAGCTTCCAAAACCAGCCCAAACCATTAGCGATCGTCCCCCTCCACTGTTTCTTAGAGAAAATACTTTCTGCATTTCGAAGATCCATCTAATAGTACTCCCATCCATCAGGAACATCTAAGTTGAATTTTTTTCGTCACTGAATGCTATTGAAGCTACTGTTCTTTCCAAGTCATATGTTCTTTAGCCCATTGCATAATATTTCCCTGGTGAAGCTCTGTAGGTCTCGGTTGTGTTTTCTTTTTCTTGCACAGCACAATATGTTCGTTCCGCCTAACCACTCCTGAAAAAGTAGACTTGTGAACGTTGATGGTAGGGTCTCGTGATAATCTGGTCAATGTTTCCCCGACTTTTAGTTTCTCACAACTAATTTTTCTTGCTGAATTGTTAGCTTTCGAGGTCGTCCAGTTGATTTCTTCTTACCATATTTTGATCTAAGATGGAGAAAGTTATTAACCACGTGCGGTGAACGTCCAATATATCTTGCTATATTCCGGGACGACAATTCTGCTTGTTTTAAAGCTGCAATTTGCCCCTTTTCAAAACCTGATAACTGCTTTTTCCTACCCATACTTAATTAGTACCTTTTCAAATCTATTGATTTGACTTATTCACAATAAATGCAGACAAGGTTAGTTTAACTAGATAAAACAAGGCTTTTATGGCTAGAAATGTTTCCGGTTGCCTATTTCTATCCTCCGTGAGGAGATTTAACACATGCAATTTCGCCTGTTTACTTAAAAGTAAGAGTGGTGCTATCATTTTGCAACAGTAAATCTCCATTTGTTTTAAACATTTGCTTATTCAGCCAAACCCAAAACTTCTTACAGCTTGATATCCTGCATTCTAATTAATTATACTATTCTTGTTTCTGGAAGCATTACAAACTTATTCAAAAATATATTATACAGTTTTTACTCATAAGAAACAAGGTGGCTCTATCATTTTGCAACGTGGTGTATTTTAAACCAAATGTTTTTCATACTTGGAAAATCATTTAAATTAAATTTAATATTTAGCAAAATTGAACAACTGATAAACTTGCTTTTGAAATCTAAACACTTAAACTTGCTTTAAAATTTCTTATCTAAAACAAACTATTGTATTTATTTTTAAAGAAATAAATGCTTTAATAATGAAATAAGTAAATTTTTTAAATAATCTAAAAGTTAACTAACAGTTTTCTTATTTAAAACTTGAACAATAATTTCAATATTTCAACACATGTACAAGCACCGACAAAAACATAACAGAAAAGCCTTAACCAACTTATACAACCGCATACCCAAGTTAAAACGTCCTATAAACAAGAAACATGACACTTATTCTCTCCCTTCACATATGCAACCCGTAGATATCCCAGCTTTACTTGTATAAAACGAGTCCAGTATAAATATTTATGATACTGGGTGATATAGTCACATCAGGAAAAAGAATTTGCTCTGCACCCCCTCCACATTCCCAACCTTCACTTTAATCTTATTTGTGGAACATGGTGCGGTTGATCTTTGTTATTTTTAAAGTTTTTATGTGGTTTTTGTGGGAATATAAGGGATATAGAAGTAAAGGGCTAGAGAGAGAGATTCCATAAATTCTTTACCATTTTTCATCCAATTTATTTCGTATAATTTATACAAAGGTTGGGGGTTAGAGACGTTAGATTTTTTGAAATGCATTGTCTTGGAAGAGGAAGTAGTGGTTTATTATTTTTAAAAAATGGATTCGGAATTCCAGTGTAAAAATACAACTTATTTATAGTGTACACTTTGTTAAGTATGCAATTTTTTAGTGAAATCCGCAATATAATACAGTCTTTTTTGATAATATCTGAACAATTTTTCGATATCATTCCAAGAATATTTCGAGGCGATAGCGAAAAGAGATCGTACAATGTCACGTGTTTCTAGTGACATTTTAATAAATTAACTGTAGTGGTTCGTTGAAACTTATTAACCATGCATAAGACATGTAATTTAACCTAGAATGTAATTGCATTTCAGGTACATCAAATAAAATATATTTTTTAGTCTAGTCATTATCTTTCGTTAAAAATATTACAAGATGTGTTTTGAATAAAAAACGTGTTTAAAGCACATTGTGATAAAATAAACAAATCAAAATAAATGTTATAATTTTCCGAAGTTGCTTACGCAAAAAATAAATCGTTTTACTTTAAAATATTACAAATCAATTAAAAAAATCTGTATGATTTGTGTGCGACGCAGAAATAAAGTTACTTTTTGCTTCTTAAAATATAATTTAAATACTATACCTTGCTTTTCACATTGTTAGATGTAGAATGCTATGTACAACTAACCAGCATATATAATTCATCTCATCACAATAAATATAAAAGTAAGAAAAATAGTGTCACGCTGTGTCCTAAAATTTAGTTATTACGAAAGGTCATACTCAAAAAATTCACAAGAATTGGACTAGCACGTAAATAGTTTGAGAATACCATTCTGCGAATATTTTCTGTAAACGGGTCAACCTACTGTGAACCGCATCCATAACACTGCACGCACCTGACACGAAACCGCTATCCAATTCCAAAGAAAATTCCTCGAATATATTATCTCCAGGGGACTCAACGACGATCCATAATATAAAGACACATTGCCCACTATATTAAACCGGAAAAAAATAACCGTAATTCTGTGTAAAATATAAAAAAGGGCATTAAAAACTTCCCCAGACGTCTTCTTTATTCCGACCCACCCTTTATTTCTTCAAAAGAAATTTTTATGTTCGTTGCTCTTAGGGGACGGAGGAGATCTAAAGAGAAAACAATAATAAAAGAAGCAATCTTTCCCATTCTTCGCCTAATCCAGTAATACCTTTTGAAAAATTACACCTATCCAAGCAAGATTCGGCCGCAACTTCAAAATACAAGATTAATGTTTCTTAAAAGAGTGTCCAAAGTCTGATTTTTTTCGGTTTATTTGCTTTTATACCGCATATGGTCCCAGGGTAATCTCAACTTCTTGGACTATCTGTACAAATAAAAATTTATATTGGTATCCTGCTATTTTTTTAGCCCCGATTCCCGGGGACTTTCGGATTTCTTGTGAAGCACACCCGGAATCCGTTCGAAACTTCCCCTACGTATCGCATCTTTAGTTTGAAAAAGATATAACTTGCAAGGCATCACACTATAAATGAACCCAATTTTAAAACAAATATTTTAATTAAAAAAATAAGAATATAGATTATAAGAAGTATTTTCAATGGTTACCCTTATAAGGTTTCAGTTACCGTTTAATGAAATTTTGTATTTACAATATTGCTTTCCTAATTTAACATTTTATTAATGCATATAAAATTAATCAGGTTCCAAATACTCTATAGCCCCTGGGAGGTCTAGTTTGCTCGACTTATTTTTCAAAGAGCTATGAAATAAGTAGCAGTGAATAATTTTCTTTCATGTGATGATATTAGCAATACGAATATTTTCAATTGCCCGGATTGTGGCCATAATAATTTGATGTTCTACAAATATTCTAAATGAATGCACGCTATGTAAATAAGTTATTGTGTTGTCTGAGTGGCACCCTAGACCAGCAACAGTCCTGAATGAGTATGAAGTTTGAATGGGTTCTAAATTTGAAACACATTTTGTGAAAATGACAGTAACAATTTTGTCAAAGCAATTTGATGACATATCAAGGCAACCTCTGCCCAATTGGATATAAACTTGTTCCTGAGATTGCTGCTTTATTGGTCCCAGGAGAGAGATAGAGTCAGGAAAGATTCTGGCCATGAGTTTTCCGGGAAAGATTCACCAATGATGTTGTTTTCTATATGTTGCCTATTACTTCCAATTAGGCTTGTGCGGTATCTTATACACACATCAAATGTCTTTATATATTAACGGAATATCTTCAAATTGCGTAAAAGGGTTAAAAAGATTTCTTGTATCTCATTTTCAAAATGTTGGGATCAATATTAAATAAAACTAAAATTGAGAACTATATAAATTTAAGTAATAATGGTTTAGAGCAAAGTTTTACTCAATAGCTTCTGTGTATACTCCGACTCACTTTTTCCATTTCTATAATTATTTAAAGTAAAAAAAGTCAAGAAATTTACTACTATGAAAGTAATTTTTCTATGCTACACTTATATATAAAGTAATTAAAATAAGTAAGTAATACTAATTTACCGAAGTGTCACAAAACCTTGTAAATGCTTGTGACACAGGAATTTTTCATGTATATTTTTATTCTCATAGTAATGTATACACAAACTTCTAATGCTATAAAACTTACAAAATATACGAAACTTCCTATATGCAACCCCTAAAACTACCCTAAAGCCGGCAGCAAATTTAACAACATTTTTTTTTTGTTTCAGCCTCCAACATAACTCTGTTATCCTATAAACCATGTTAGGGCCAAAATGAAAGCAACACAAACGAGATCACACTTCGTTGTCTCATCCCCTGAAAAGGCAAAATCCCTAAGCCTAAATTACCATGCGGTAGTTCCTTCCATGGAAGAAAAAAAAAAGTCGCGTTGAGTTGTTCCCCGCCTTCTTCCATCAGCCTAGGAGACATAATAAAACTACAAATAGAGTCAGGGCCCTTCCCCACGCTCTCATAAAAATGCAAATTCTTCCAGGAGGCATATTTTTGTGGCAGCATCCATCTTTGGGTCGCATGTAAATTGATGGGGATTATCGCCTGGTCTCTCGATTGGACGGGGAAAACCGCTGATGAAGTTCGCCAAAGGATGGGGAAGTTTTTTTGATGGTGTAGGGAATTCGGGGACTGTATCATATTCGTGTCTCAGGGAACTAAAATCCTGAGTTCGAAGGCATTATACAGGAGAAATGTGCTAAACTCAACAGTTTTATATATTTTTAATGATAGTTGTTAAACGAACTGATAATATAAGCTTTATTTTTTTGGTTTATAACTTGTGTATTGTATCACTTAAGTTGTGGGAATTCACATCACTTGACTTCGGTTCAAAATTTAGAGGTTGTGTCATTGCCAATGCCAGAGCAGCGTAATCCAAGAGAAACATTATGTTGTTGTCAATATTATTCAATTAGCAACTTTTGAGAAACTTTTCTTTGTCTGAACTACTTTGAACTCTCCATGCAAATTTTCAATATATTACACTTATCGTTTGGTGTTGAGAATTGTTGTTTTATAAAGTCTCAAACCAATCACTATTCAGTTAGAAAGAGTTGACAATTGTAAGCTTATTCATTAAATCAAGTGCCTTATTATCTAAATTTAACATACTCTTAAACAAACTAAATAAGCGATTCAAATCCGACTCCAATAACTACGGCATCAAAGAATAACTTGTAGGTTTACTCTAGAGACTTCAAAATGTAAACAACATAATTTAAAGTACTATCTCATAAACAAACTAGGTGCAAGCTTGAATCATTTGTGATGTACTCCCACCAAATCCCCCTTTACAAGCAAAGGAAAACTCTTCCAACTCCAATCACCATGAAAACTTCCTTTTTGAAAAGAGGGATTAGCAAAGGAGAACGAGAACATCTCACTCCAACTCCCACTCTACAAACTTCGCCAGCACACTTGGGTGAAAAATTACGGCCCGGAAGATCTGCTCCGCCATCGACGAGCAATCCATTGTTCAATAAACAACTAAATTCGATGGTTTGAATTGATTCTAACTCATTTTTCAAAAAATCGGATTTTAATTCGCAACTAGTTCTTTAAACAATCATGCGAACTTTGTAATTATTTACCCAAAACTTGTCAAGTGAAGTAACGGTATAGTTGAATAAGGCCAAAAATCCAAAAGGAGTAAGAGCGGTTCTAGCTCAATATCTCGTGCAAATAAATCTACATTGAAATTTCTGCGTGACCGTACAAAAAACTCTCTTTCGACCCATTTTTGGTCTTATTTCAAGGCTGGCCATTTTTATCCAACAACCAATTGATTAATTTTAGTATCATAAAATTATATCACCTTACAAGCGATTCTGTCAAATTTCAAGACAGTCCTACCTATGTTTATCATTTTACGCTAATATTTAACTGGAATTATATTTACATCTATCCTTATTAAGGTCACAATTGTGATTAATTTTACTTCAACTGATATCCTTTTAACGGATTGTAAAATAAATATTAATGCTTATTTTAAGTGAAATATTTTCTGACATTTTCTGGTAAAATCGTGAACGTTGGTTAGTTGGTTGGTTGGTAGACATATATTTTCTGGCTTGTGTGCTTGGTCGCAAGGACCCGCTTATAAACCATCGTCAAGTAGGACAACACAAGACACACACAAACACATATGACAGATGTTGCCATCTGTCGCCGCCTCCGCAATTTAGACATGTCCCTGAAGGGGAGATCGTGAACGTTAAATGCTCCGACGCCACATATACCTTATCATCATTTCGTCGCAGTTCAAAAAAAGAGTTATGAGGTCCGTTATTTAATTTACTAACAATCCAACCATATTTAAATAAGTCCATCTTAAAATAAGTCAGTATATACGTTACAGTCTTGTCAAGCGAACCAAAACTAGTACCAGTGCGATCGCATCGGCTGCGATAGGTAGAGAAAACCTAAAATTAATAGCCGGAGAACATCGCCGGGTTCGCATCGTATTACTCATTACCGGGCATTAGAGATCAGCAGCGTGAAAAGCGTTTCCCCCTTGCACACGCCATTAGACGCAACCGCACTCCCCTCCATGAAATGATTGCCATCGATTTGCGGTTACCGGTAAATTTCGATGGAATTTTCCAGAATGGTAAAGGTGGGGGTCATTATTTTCCGTGCCAATGATTTTAGAGTTGTACTCCTAATGGATCGGCTAATTTTCAAAAGCGGGAGAGGCCGTAATGTGGAGTGAAAGTGAGCATTGGTCCCCCTCCAAACCGAAAATGAGATGTGGATATCTCTGGAGAGGATTTCCCGGATTCAGCTTTCGCCTCTCTGGTATTAAAACGTGATATTATCCCAATTGTGAAATGGGATGGTGGTAATATTGAAATCGGGAATAGTACTTAAAATATCTTTCGATAAAATATAATAGTTAGATATTTGTAGAAGTTTATAGGATTAGCCACTTTCAAGTATGAAAACTAATCAAAGGTGAAAAGTTTAAGCAAACTATTATGCTCTTTAATATTTTCAAACAATTTCAGGTTGGACCAAAGATATTATTTAAGTTTTAAAATTAGCCTTCCATGGTAACTTAATTGATTAACTATAGTTTAATTTATAAAAATTTACTAATCAAGCCTTTCATTTTAAAGAATAAAGCTAAAATATAAAAAAAACCCATTAATTTAATAAAGTCCAATGATAAACAATAGTTTATAGATCTTAATCCCAATTGAATTTTCCAAAAAGGTAAACATGGGACCATGGTAGATTTGTCAATGAATTCAAAATTTTATTTAAATGGGTTAAATTTCCAAATACATAAAAGTATATTGTCAAGTGAAAGTTATCGTTCGTTTCAATGAAATCGAGGACCCTAAGAGATCCCTGAATTCAGTTTTAGACTCTGAAAACGTGATATTCTCCGATTGTGAAATGAAACGATGGTTATCTCGAAATTGAGAATAGCACTTATAATATCTTCCAATTTAGTAGAAAGAGTTATGCTTGGAAAGTTTAAAGGGGCTCTCAACTTGGTAGTTATAAGACCTTTAGAATTTTGGAAGATTACAAGCGAAAATATTAAATTAATTTCTGTCGTATTTCATTATTAAAATTAATTACCTTTGAACGAATTACTTTTGTTATCAGATAAATTATTTTACCAAAAGTTTGTTCATAAACTATGGACGTAAGTAATTTAAAAATATAGATGGTTTTACAATTAAAATTTAAGTAATTTAATTTAGGTAACAAATTACTTTAACATTTTAGAAAAAATTTGTGGAATAATTTTGCGCATTCCGCCAACTTCCATTACACATTTATTAACCTTTCGTTTCAGTTTTTAAAAGGAAATATTTAAAAAAATATTTTTTATGTAAATCGTGCCTACCGACAGTATTTATGTAACGTCGAAATTGTCCGTCTCAACCGAAAAAAAAGTTATAGATTAATGTTTGTTACTTGAATGATTTTTCTTTCAAAAAGAGTAAATAACGTAAAAAAACGAGTAATAAGAGTAAAAAAACCATTTCGAAGGATAAATATTATTTATTTGGTACGTGTTATTTTTTGAAGTAAACTCAAAATATCATATTTTTAACCATTAAAATAAACAACCTAATTAATATATACTTTATAAACCCATTGCCAAGCAGCGAAAAACACGTGTGCTTTCAGACAAAGGCAATTTAAACTCTAGAAATGTTAAAAGACAATGTGGGGTGTGGTTCTGCGAGTAGCCATAATAAGGGGTGTGGCTGAACGACAACGATGTTCAATGCCCGTAATGAGTCTGTCTATGACATCTGTAACTAGAAATTTCAACGTTTGGGTGCGATTTGAAATCCCTTTGGAAATATTATTTGGAAGAACAAAACACAATATACTAATGAAAATGCACTATATACATATTTAGTGGGTTTTCAAACAAATGAAGCTGTAAAAACAGGGCCGTTTGATATTTTTAACGGATGCCGAAAATGAAAGTCTCAAAATTACAGAATATAGGCTGCAGCATGTGTAACAGTATGTTATGCTTAATTAAGCCATATGATCAATAGCCTTTTTTATTTCTGGAAGCATAAAAAGAGCATTAAGATGGATAAACGTATTCCTAATGGAAAAATGAAAATATTAAAACAGTACCTTCTGAAGAAAATGAAATCAACCCGCTCGTAAAGAGACAATAAAAAAGTTATTTCACTGTTTGATGACAAAAACGCCCTCTATTCCGGCACGAAGTGATAAAAAATGAAGCAAAAAATGCATTTTCTCAGTAATCCATTTTCATATGGGTCATGACCAAGAAAAATTGCGTGTTTTTGCCGTCATCCGTAATTCGACTCATGTGTTATCCTAATTTCTGCATGCGTGTTTATGCCATTTTTATCAAAAGAATACATTAAATAAGAGGAGCAAGTGCAATATTTCGCCAAGCATAAAAAATATTTTATCAAGAATGTCAACTAAAGGTATATAATGCTGTAGCCCACTCTTTTGGCATTCAAATCCACTACTCCTATTCCTACCAAGCAGACCTATCACATATTATCCACTTTTTTCTACCACATTTTATTTCTGAATCATGGATTTGATATTGAAGGTTTTAGTACTGATGTGCATTTCAGTTTACGCACTCGCAGTTGACGTTGAAACTACAAAGTCACCCGCTCCCAGTGCTCCAGGCAGAACTGGTCGCAAGAACTACAACAACGTATGGCAGCCACCAAGGGACTACGGAGATGACGGTGATGATAAGGACGACGCTAGCGTAGATACCGACCAAGCTCCGAAATCTCCGCAAGGGTACGACTACCCTAACTTCGGCAACTACAAAGGGTTTGATCCATACAGCAACTATGGACCCCCTAGATACCCTTCCTACCCACCCAACTTCAAAGGATACCCGTACCCGAGCTTCTTCAAAGGTGGCAAACCGGGAGACAGCGACGCAAGTCCAGATGCCATGAGCATGATGTTGGCCCTCAACAACATGGACAGCTCCAAGAAGCCAGATGACGGTGGGATACTCTCCAAGCTGGTTTCTGATCCTAAATCTGCAGCTGTAGCAGCAATCATACCGCTGTCCATCGTCGCAGCAGCCGTTGTGCCAGTGTTGATGAACTATATGATGACCGGCGTCCAGACTAATAATGGTCCACAAACAATCACAACAACAGCAACGGACAATAAGAATGGCAGGAGCCTCGATGCCTTCAACAACTTTGATTTTCTTCTGGAAGGAATCGCCAACTTTGCCAGGTCCATGGATCAGGACGAATGTATACAGAAAACTGTCTGCAGAGTTGCTTCTGCAGATGAGAATGTTTCGGTTCCAGATTATGTACGAAAAGCAGCGACCAAGATTATTAGTTTTGTAAATGATGAAATGGCAAATAGTTTTGGTGTGCAGAGTATCGTGGAAGGAGTAAAGAAAGGTAACTGCAACAATGTTTGTAATGATTCAAGATCTAAAGGAAAACATTAGAAATACATTTTTGTTATATTGTACATATAATCCTCTTATTATTTTCTAAACCTTTTGTAAATAATTTCATATAACTCAATTGTTTCTTATATTACTATAAGTATATGTCCATAAATGAGCTAGTTTAATTGTTGTGTTCAATGTGTATGTGCTAGAATTCTATAAAAGTTTTATAATTGTATAATAAATATTTTTACCCCATAAAATTTTACATTCTAAATAAATAACAATGGGTTTGTTGCAACAGTTTGTCAAAGAAAGCAAAACAACCAATGAAATCGCAGTAGTGAGATAGTGACACCATAAGAAATATTTCCATTACAAATTTTAGTTAACAATTAAAAAAAATATTTAGTTAGTTCATAGAGTAATGTTACGGGAAAATTCTTTGATGCAGTCTTTAGGAAAATTATTATTCAAAATTGGCCTAGTTTTAACTAATGTTGTCATCATTAATTAGAAAATATCTTTATCACTTTTAAAATATAATGAAATTCCCTTCATCAAAAGTCTACAAATAAAGCAAAATCCTCTAAAATAAATCGAATAATTATTTTAATTTGGCTATCAAATAGGAATCTATGAGTATTTATTTTATAGTACATTAAATAAAGAACAACATATATGGAAGCTAAATCCTTTTATTATGTTTAAACTTTAAAACAAATAGCTGTTTATAACAAAAAATGCTGGTTTATGCAGAAAAATTACCGATACATGGTTTAGCAACAGTTTTATTTTACAGCATTTTTCTTAAACTCTATCTAAAAAAGTATTACAATACTCTTTAGGTTGTTTTTAAGTAACATAAAAAAATCTTAATGACCGTAAACATTAATTTAACCAAATAATTTAAGACGTAATGATCTTTAAAAATAAATACTTCAAACACGTTATATCGCAGATGAAATCAAACTTAACTCTGCAGCCCATTATTCAGCCACATTTTTTAATGTATAGATACAGCTTTATAAAAAAAAGAACTTAAGTTGTGAAACAACACTCTGCATTCATTGCTACTCAATAAGTTTTATTTCAGTTACCCTCTGTAGCATGCGCGATATTCTCAAAAACCTTACTATGATGTCCGACATTTACAGAAAACTCACGTTCTCTTTTAGCTCGATAGGTAGCTTATAGATGTGTTTGAGAACACACAGAATGTTGGAAAATTTTAAATTTATTTAACTAATCAGCACCTTCAAAAACTTTTACAAAATACACGAAATATCGTTTTCGGATTTCTGATAAAATCGCAATACTTACTTTACTTTATACTTTTTATCGGGTACAGTAACTCCTCGCTATATCGCTCCTCGTTACATCGCGCATTCGGATATATGGCGCCTTGTATAATGTCTCCCAAATTTTCCTTTTCCTCCCATTTTTTCGCCAATAAGTATTTTTCTTAAAATCGACATGAGACACATTGGTCAAGATTTCAAACATGAAAAAAATATTGAAAGGAAAACAGATTTTAATAGAAAAATTAAAGCAGCTAACTTAAGATTGATTTTTTTTTACTAGAAAATGAGTGAAATATGTCTAGTATTACTTGTGCAATACTGTGTAATGTTCATAATTAAGTGTAATAAGCCCTTTATAAATTTCTGCTTCTTTTTATATATGGGTAATTCCACGTCAGAAGAGACCACGACTGCAAAAAAAAATATTTTTTTCTACACTTGCAGATTTTATATTTGCTTTAGAAAGGTTTGAATTTTATTATTTTTGTATCAACAACTATTATTGTTTCATCTTTGGCAACACAGCAACTTCAAAATATCCGCTTTGTTTTGAAAGCATGGTCTCGTGTTTTTTCATCATTTTGAACAAATGAATTTTAAGGTACGAAGCGCATTTTATCAGATTTTTTGATAAAATTATTAAAATACACTATCAGAACTACCTTAAAAACACACTATTAATTGGTATTTATAACTAAACGATATTTAATTTGGAAGATAAAAATATCCTTTTTGATTGTAGTGTCAGTCACGAAAAGATAGAAAAGTTTCTATAACTTTTAAAAAAAAGGCTTTACTTCAAATTTTTTGCGATATTTTCTTACTTTAGTAACCTCTGTGTAATTTCCCACCTCTTAATTTTAAAATGAAAAGCATTTTCTCTATTTATAACATATTTTAGCTTTGTAGTGTCAGTCACAATGTAGTGTGAGTCACAACTTTTTTTTATCTAGAAGTTTTAGAATAGCTATAATCTTTGTAGATTTCTTATATTTTGATAATTTTGATTTAAGATGGCTAAATCAACAGCTAAAAGAAAATTAAAGAGCAAAGGGGAAGTTTTTAGGAGGGGATAAATTACAAAAATTTAAAGAAAATGAAAGCAAAAACCACTTTAAGGACAACACTTCAATTAAAAGTATTTCACCCCCTTTGCAATCCCCCAACCATTTGACAACCTTGTGTGGTAATTTTTTTTCCAAAAGTCATGGTCATCTTTGCCTTCAGTCATGGTAAAGGAGTAATTGATGGACTTCGTGATACAGTGAGGAGGGGATAAAAGAAGCCACACTTTCTATCAAATTTGATTCACATTTTGCTAAAGATTTTTTCACTTTGAATAAGAAATCTGCCCAAACATATCACTATTATAATTTCTGACAACTGTGTAAAGGGCAAAATAAGTAGATTAAATGATATATGCTCATCAAAGAAGATAAATACTTCCGATTCCCAGACACTAAAAAATTAATCCTTTTTTTAAAATTCAACAAATACCTACTTTAAACAACTTCCAATGTTTCATTAAATCCTCCAAAATACTACAAGGCGGATAAAACAAGTTTAAATGTTGTAAAAAGAAATATACCTCTCAACAAAATTCTGAAAATGAGCTTGATGCTATAAAAAGAGCTTTATTTCCTTTTATAGTTAAATTATCGTTAAAATTTTGTTGGCAAATGTTTAATAAAGATGTTTATTCAGTAAAACTGAAACATCTGGAATGGTCGGGAAGTATTTTTGCGTGGCTTCAGGGTCAAGGTTTTTCAGAAAATGCTATTGAATAAAGAAGTAAGAAACTACCAGAAACCAACTTTAGGGGACCTTGTGTAACTTTTTGTAACTGCATTTTTACCGTGTACGCAATTTTTAACTTGCCATGTTCAACACTATTTACATACGTTTTTTTATTATTGCCAAAATTTCCATTTATGTGATACAATTCACATGATGTAGTGTGTCACTAGTTGAATGTAATGCAAGTCACGCACAAAGGTGTTAATAAATTATTTCCTATGATATTTCAATACGTTTTTGCTATCAAATGATTCAGTTTTAAACCTTATACTTAAAATAAACACTGGTAGAATGTTGATTTGGTTGATTTGCTGCATTTTGAAGAAGAAATTAGAGTTTAACAAAATTACCAGAAACCTTCTTTAGGGGACGTTGTGTATCTTTTTCTAACCATAATTTTACCATTTATGCAATTATTAACTTTCCATGATCAAAATTATTAACATATGTTGTGTTATTATTGCTTAAAATTCCATATCTGTGATACAATTCACAATGTAGTGTCAGTCACGAATTGAATGTAGTGTCAGTCACGCACAGAAATGCTAATAAATTATTTCCTATGGTATTTCAATACTTTTTTGCAGTTAATATATTTAGCCTGAAACCTTATACTTAAAATAAGCAGTGGTAGAATGCTGAATTACTGCGCAATCAGAAGAAATTCGAATTTTCATGATAGCCAAAAATCTACGAACTTTCGTGTAGTGTCAGTCACATCAGGACATTTTTATTATTTTTTAATTAAATAATAACTTTTAAAAAACTTTACTGATTGCTAAAAATACTATATACTAAGGGGTATACTGACATACAATATTTTTTTAAAATAAATATAAAATAATTATGAACTGTGCTAACGAAATTGGTTAAATCGCTCTGATGTAGTGTCAGTCACGCGTGGAAATCCCCATATATAAAAAAAGTCATATTATTTAATATGACTTAGTTATAACATTCAGATACTTACTGTGCTTTAGCGTAAAGACTTCGTAGAAAGCATATCAGAATTATATAATATTTATGAAGTCGCTCGTTATATATCGCGGTTTTTTGCTTGTCTCCATGGAAGCGCTATATAACGATTGGTTTCTGTAATTGAAAGTGATAAGTAAAAGATGTGTGGAAAATCAAGAAAGTTAGTGTGATACTGTGTATGCTAATTCCCAAAGTGAGTGATATAATAACCTGTTAACGTGCTTTGGACAATATTTTAAGAAACTTAACTTAATAAAATAAGCAGTGCACTTTTTATGTAAGATTTTTTAGATGATGTAAACAGGTTTAGGTTTTAAGCTAATTATAAGTTGCATAATTAACTCAGTTGTGCGACAACCGTACTGAACAAAGTCCTGATGCGGCTGTCTCCTTTAGAAGGGTTATTGGGTGTGAAATTGTCCAATGCTCTGTTTAAATGGTCAACCTCACTCGGAGTAATCAAGTTTTAAAATAATTCTATGATTTGTAAGTTTAATCTTAGTACTTCTTTGAAAAATTATAGCAGCTACCTTGAAACTTTTACTCGCAAAATCAATATTGGCCTTAACGAAAAATTAACTGCATGTAAGTACATTTTGATTAACAAAACTTTTGGAAGACACTTGAGAATAATTTTACAAGAACAACTTTACTTCTACCCATCTTTAATGTGTTCTATCAAATCATTTACAATATCATTGTTTTATATTATATTCCGAATCTTGTATTTTATATATAGAACACCCTCACTATCTAAAAGCTGTACCTTTAAATTGCATTTTAAGTTTTGACAATTGCTAAAGCTATCTACAACAAAATAGGGTAAATTATAAATTACTATAAGTAATGAGCATGAATAAATTTTCGGTGATATTATATATTGCATATTCCTTTACTGTAGTTATATATCGCTTGTCAAAATTACAAGTTGATTTAAAACGAAAAGAAATATATGTTTTCAAAAGTTGGGCACAAATGGTGAGACTTAGTCCGCGGGACTTACTTTTTCCCCCTCCTTGATTGGCGCTTAAATGTCACGGGAGCACTAGGCCCTAACCAATGATTAGGAAGAATGTAAGTCCCACGAACCAAGTCCCTCCGTGTATGTCTAGCTTTACAAATCAGGTTTCACAATATGAGAAACGGAGTACAAAACTGTGATGTAAGTTCCAAAGCTAAAGAAAAAAAATCTTCCTGATTATTTTTAATGCTAATTTCAAATTGTTGTAGGGCGCATGGGAAGGCCCAAACCTTTTGCTTATTATACATCCTATAACACCCAAAGTAATCATTTAAAAGAAACTTATCTATTTTTATTTCTAATTTACACATTCTTTAACGCTAAATTAATTGAATATTTAAAATAAATATTTTTATATTCTTTCTTTAGTTAAAACGAACTCAATCAAAGTTGGAGGTAGATTTGTATATCGTCATTTCTAGTCACCAAATATCAAATACTAATTATCTGCCTTCTGTTAAACAAGTTGTCAGACTTTTTTTTCTGCTTCCAACAAATTTGCAAAGGGTGATTCTGGACATATGTAGAGGTATATATGCCGTACAATAGTAAAAGAAAAATATTAAAACATTTAAATTATTGGTACGCATGTGCAATATATTTTACTAGCGGTCCTTCTCAATGTGCACACACGTTCACATTTGAGCATAGTTAACCAAGAATTTTATGATTTTCTCATGAAATATGCTTTAAAAAGTATTGTATGAGGAGATATATTGCCTAAAGTCATTATTTTTGAATAATGGAATGTGTTTAGTACATTTAACATCAATTACAACAGTCGGTTATTTACTTATTTCAGTTGTAGTTGCGCAAAATCGCTGACATGGATATTTGTTTTCCGGTATATATAATGGTTACCGAAGTACTTTTATTTATTGGATATATATATTAAGTGCACTCGCATATCTTAGTAAAGTCATTAATAGGTCTCTTATTAGTCCAGTGAAAGATTATTCTTATTTTTTTTCTGAACATGAATAAGCATGAAAATCAACGAATTTATTTTTAAAAGTACATTTTTTAATGGTGATAAAAAATTTCCATAATTTTTTAGGTAATAAAATACTATACAAAATATTATTGTCGTCTGATATTGAACTAAAAAGCAATGCAAGATTTTTAAGGATGAACGATATAGCATGATCAACCAACCGTTTGGCAAAGTCATAAACTGCATAAGTGCTTTCATAAACTTTCGCTTTCAAACAATTAAATTCCGAGTTCTAAAATTTGGTATCTAGCGCAAATATTTTCAAAGAATTCTTATTCAAAAGATCTAAAACACGTGTTCGCATATTTTGTAGACGGATATAGTTTGGGATATATAAATCCGAACTTGAAGCTTGTTTGTCACAGTTAACTTTTGCATCACACACTTGTCACATCACACCTTTTGATAAGATAAGCAATGATGCCTTCGGTTTATTTGAAATTACTTTTAGCCTGTGTTTGCATACATGTATTGGCTGCAAAGCAACTTGACACCAAAGATGAAAACAAATCTACCCGTGGTGCTCGAAACTTTGACAACTTTTTCTCCCCCGACAACTTTGCCGACGACCGCAATATTCCGAGTGAGAATTCGGAAGAACCAGCCTATTCTGATGTCCCACCAGCTACCCCTTCCAGAGGAGACAAAGGCGTCAACAACTACAAGGGATTCTGGCAACCACCAAAATACGAAGATGAATACATCCCAGTGAAAGGATTCCCGTACTACGTTCCATACCCAACTGACGACCCAAATGCTGGCGGAAACGTAGCCTTTCCAAGCCCAAACCAGATGACAGATATGATTGCTATGATCAATAAGCTCAAGAAGAAGAAAGAAGACCAAAGTTTCCTCTCCAAACTTGGTTCAGATCCGAAGTCGCTGGCCATCCTGGCAGCCATCATTCCTCTGTCCATAGTGCTGATGTCCTTTATACCACTCCTCATCAACTACTTTACAACGGGTGCTGCGACCGCGCAGAATGTTCTGGCACCTGGTCTACCGTCCGTCATAACTTCGATTGCGAATAGCAGGATGGCACGAGCTTTCGATGACATTGAAACCATCGAAAAGCTGGTTGAAGGTATCGTGGATTTCGGTGCACAGGTCATGGAAGAAGACGGCTGCGTGCAGAAGACGGTGTGCCGCGCAGTGCTGAGCCAAGGAGGCGAAAAGACGGTGAAACAAGTTGCTGTTTTTGTCAATCATCTAAGCAAAGGAGATTTTTTGAAGAATTGGGGAGGTAAGGAAGTTTTAGAAAGTTTGGTGAAAGGAGACTGTGAGAGTATTTGCAGTAATTTAAATAGGAAGCGAAATGTCAAAAAGTATTAAAAATTAATATTATACTTTGCAAAAACAGTAATTGCCAAGACCTAATATATTTAATGTATTTCTGATAATATCAAAATACCTAACCAACCTTCAAATGAACTGTTTTAAGCAAATCCAATTCTAGTTACACATTGTATTTGATATCTTTTAGAATATTAAAGAAACTTATTGAATATGTCAGTACTCAGAATTATAGATACTAATTGTGATACACAGGTGTTTTTTACAGCTGCTAAAAGTTATAACACAATATTGTTCTTAAATGAATTGTAAACTTATTTGAAGATATAATTCAAAAAATTATATCAATATCTGATTTTTTATTTTATATATCTTATACTATAATACGAGGAATTGGACCCAAATCGAAAATCGCCCCAGAATTAATAAACTCCGGTAAACTTAGGGATCTGGGGTTTTTGGCCACGACGAATCGATTGGCACAGGTTTTGAAGCGCTACGGTCAAGCAGTTCGGAGTTACAGATAGGATATTTTCAAACTTCATTAGTTCGCCATAATGGCTACTTTCGTGATGCCATCTGCTAAAGCTATAAGCCTCTGCTTAAGCTATAAATGTTTAGCTAAGATTTTAATTTTTCAAATTTAAATAAATTCAACCTTGCTTTAAACTTTATTGAGTTTTACAGAAAATGGTAACATGAATATTTTTTAGTTCCAATCAGCAGACGATTTTAGATCTATTCTGTTCATTGGCAATTTTTGGCGATCTTGAAAATTTAACGTATGGTTGCTATACCTATCGAGTTGAATGAAGTATGAAATGGAATGTTTACCACATTTCGACATTTTCGTTGCTTTTCAACGAAACGCCAATTATCAATTACATTTCATTTCCTATGACTTTTAAAACTTTACCTTTGTATAGAATAGTTCCCTTTCCAAACTCTAACTTTGTTTACAATGGTGCACTTTAACTAATGTGACCAGACGTCCCGCTTTTGGCGGGACAGTCCCGCTTTTTGTGTTACTGTCCCGCTGGCCAAATGTCCCGCCAAAACGTCCCGCTTTTTTGTAAAAGTCCCGCCATGTCCCGAAAAACGAGGAAATTGTAAATAAAATAGACTTTTTTATGAATAATCGTTGTAAAACGCTATGACGTCTTTAGAAATTGTTAAATGAAGTTAAAGTCATCAACAAATTGGTGGAGTATGGTTTCTGTTTGCCTGGAACCACTGCTGCTGTTGAACGCGCCTTCCTTATCTTTCTTATATACCTATATATATTTCTTAAAAAATACACCGGGGGGGGGGGGTGATGGAGTGTTCCTCTTTTTGATTTTGAAAATCTGGTCACATTAACTTTAACTGGTTATCTTTTCACCAATGGTTTCACAAATTTTCTTATGGTATGTATTGTTTTGATAAATCACAATTGAAAATTTAAATCTTCGAGTTAGCTTCGATACCTGTTTTCTCCGAGCAGAGCTCGGTCACCCGCTGGTTTAAGATAAAATACAGATTTGTAATACCATTTAGCAAAATTTATGTACTTGAAATATAATTTCATAAAAGAATCTTTCCGTAATACTTATAAACAATGTAAAACGCTGAATGTTTTAACCATACGTATGTCACTTTCTCTAAATATTGTGTATATGTTTAATAAACTTTTATTTTTGAAACCTACGTGATTTACTGTATATGACTACAAAATATTAAATTTTGCAATTTACAGCACAAGACTCCATAATATCAAATGGTAAATAGGCTCTGTGGGTGAAAGCAAAATATTCAAGTAAGCCGCAAATATATTTACAGTAATATAATTTAGCAGTTTATCATGTTTAGTCAACCGTTGCTTTCTCCAAAACTTAATAAAAAATTATTTTAGACACCTTCCGCAGGTATCGGCAACATGTCATTAATAACCCTCGCCATGACACATCGCCAAAGTCAACGCCATCAAACATGCCAATCACAGGAATTGATGACATTCAAAAGCGGACGTTGCTCGCGAACTTTTCAAAGGCGGAAACTGAAAACTTGGCATCGAAATTACACGACCCGCAATGATAGACATCTTTCGCGATGAGAAAACGCGCCGTGTTTCGGCATTTATAAGCTGACAACCAAGAGATAGAAAAAGTGGCAAAGTAAACATAAAAATTTCGCTCCGAAATCAAAATTGGTGTGCTGTTTTCTGTAGGCGGCGGTGAATGATTTGGTCCATTTTCATGGACATGCAGCCAAGCGTTCAGTGAATATTGAGAAGGTACTTAAGGAAGTAGCTTCTCCACTGTTATTTTCTTTTGGAAAGTGAAAAGAAACGACGCTGGGTGTGCTTCTTAGGGACATTGGATAGAAAATGTAATCATATGACAAGTAAATGATTTGTCATGCCCATAAAAACTGATGTAGATCCCTTGCATTAAAAAAAAACGGAAATGACACTGTTTAAGATCGTTATTTGTGTAGATGGTATGCATAACGACTGCTTTGAAATGTAGTATTGAGAACGCAAATGCATCTGAATTCCTTGAAAATTCAATTGTTATGTATGATTATATATAGCAAAAAAATATAATCATTATTTTTAAAAATAATTTGAACAGATGAAATTCATTTAAGTTTATGTATTGGTTAAAATATTTTTATATGCTTCAATTTGGAACTTGCAATGACAATATTTCTCTAAAAATATTATCAAAACTTTTCATTTAAAAAACAGACAGATAAATTTCCGTAAAGGAAAATGTGAAAGGAAATTTAGTTTATTTGAAGGATTAAATATTTATCAAACTTTCAATAATTTGGTAAAGTGAAAAATAATTCTATTTGAAATTTTGAACTTCTATGTTTCTTATTTTTATCTGATAAAAAAAAACTTCAACCCTTTTTGATATATTTGAAAATTTTGAAGGATTGCAGGAGGCCTTTAAAAGAGAAAAAAATGCATAATCGAATCTACTTTAACTTCTAGAAAACTATAAATTCTTTTAAAACTAAAAAACCATGGCAGTTACTAAACATTAAAAAAAAAATCTTTGACTTGTTAATACTTTTGCTTCGTCCATCTTAATAATTTAATACATGTATGTGAATATTCGATATCAAAAATTTAAAAAAGAAACATCTTATGGAACAATACCCGATGGAAAACTTTTTGAATATTAAAGTATCCTTAGATTTCAATATCGCTAGTATCTTCAAAAATGTCACCGAAAAAAATGTCAAAAGAGTCACCGAAAAAATTATTTTAACGACAATGATTTAAATCAATCGATAATGATGCAATTTTACTTAATCATGAGACACACATATCGAAAGGGAAGTCATTTATGTCAATTTATTACTTCAAGTTCAATAATATTTATGCATACACATTATGGCCTGTGTCCAATGTTAAACTGTGCAACAATAGCCCTTTTCTACTAAGGTAAAGAGTTTAAAAGATGAAAATACTTTCACACGCGAGTGAATATCATGATCAGTTACTGAAGTCCGCTGATATATCTTATCGCTGAAAATGAAATTAAGCAAAGGAAACAGTTTTATGCGAATACGCTTAATCGTTATTTTCAATCGATAACTCTTATATTATTAAGAATTAAATTCGAGCCAAGAAATAAATTTTGAAATACTTCACAACTTATTTAGCGTGCCATACCCTTAATTGATTTATGTTATTTGTTTTCAATCCGATATTTCGGTGATTATTCAGAAAGTAAATAATTACGCTATCGATTTCTTTTGACAATGTTCACTTTTGTTTCTTGCGCGAATGGATGTTTCAATTTAAGAAGTGGGCCGTTTGTTAATTTAGATTTCGGATAATTTGTTTTGGTTAAATGGGAAAAAAAATTCCAAATTGTTAATGAACTTTACGGAAACTAGTTTTCAAAGAGCATAAATTGATTCGACTCGAAAATTAAATATATCGTGGCTTATTTTAAAAGTTATGCATAGTGCAGTATTTTAAAATAATGTGATTATTTTATATGTTTTTTTTTTATGACAAAAATAACTACAAACGAATTATTATTCAAAATCGATAATTGAAAAGTAGTTAGTGAAAGATAATTCATCCTAATATTTAAATGATAGAAATATTGATAACAACATAATATGATGAATTTATTGAATTGATGAATAATACGATGTAAATCTGTGGAGTACAAAGTCCCGACGGCGTCAGCGTACGATGTTGCTCGAAATTCCGTTGGGTGCTCGCTCAGGTGTCGACCTCGTCACTTGACCAGGGTTCTAAATTACGAGGCGTTATTGGCTGTGTTAAAGCTCCTAATGAAGGCTAGAAATAGGCAGTCGGAAACGATTACACTACACTACCTATAATACGATGAATTGATTGAATTGATGAATAATACGATGAATTGATTAAATTGATGAATAATACGATGAATTGATTGAATTGATGAATAATAAGATGAATTGATTGAATTAATGAATAATACGAAGAATGGATTGACGATGGAGTTTGTATCAATATAGTATGAAGGTTTATCATCTAAAATGTTGCATATAATGCTAGTGTACTGGATTAAGAAAGCTCATAAAACGCAAAAAAAAATCATGTTAATTAATGTATACCATCTTCCATCTCATATCTCCTCCCCCCCCCCTCCCCGTTGTGAGTTTTGGGCGCAAAAAGAATGATTTTTTATTTCGTTTTAAAGATTACCATTCTTGCTGTAATTAGTTGAGTAATTTGTTTTAATGAGCACTTGAAATCAATGAGTATTAAATTTCGTTCATGTGTAACTATTTATTGATAACGAATTGCAATCGATTTGCAGAAACAATTTACCCATTGTCAAAAAACTTTGTCGACAAAGAAGGGAAACTTACCCCTCTAGAACTTGCTTTCCTCCTCGCAGTTTCCGCTGAACCTCTTCATAGTCACAGGCGACATCTATCCGGCGATCTGTACTCCTCAAAACGAAAGGGTGATGTTGAACCACCACGCTATTGACAAATGTCCCGTTGCCCTGGAAGGTTACATACATAAATAAATATCTGAATTATGCACTCGCTCATATATGTGTGACAGCATTTAAATTACTAAATATGGGTAAGCAAGTTTTTAATATATATCGGTATATGCTTTAAAAAATGGGTATAAGTATTTAAATATACACTCTTAAAACAAAAGAGTGAAATCCAATCCTATGGAGAAGTGCATTTTCGACCCTGGAAAAGAGTGAAAATTAACTCCTAAATAGCTCGTTATCTGCCTAAATCGCTCCTAATCGCCTTAAAATTGCTCGTCTGTTACTAAGATTGTTAGAGGTTTAACAAAACAAAAGAGTGAAACCCACTCCTATAGGGGAAGTGCATTTTCGAACAGAAAGGAATGAAAATTAACTCAGACTGAGTTAAAATCGCTCGTTTGTTTTAAGAGTGTATATTCTAAAAGTACATTGTAAAACTGAGCTTCGTAAAATTCCTCTGCATTGTAGATTTAAGTCTAGCTCCTTATGGTTTCAAGGAATAGCGTTTACTCAAAATTTACTATTTTGCGGGGACTCCATAAATTTAGTATAAAATTACTATGTGAAACCGTAAGCAGCATTTGCTGCCAACGATTTTTACGCGGTAAATTCTATATTTGTATAATGTGACTTCATAAATTCCGGTGTAACGTTGCGTAATCAAGGTGGATTAGCGTTACACTAAGGTTTTATAGTGTATGTATGATAGTATTTGAACGCATACGAACTGTACTTCAAGGATAAAGATTCGTATTGAATAAAAAAAAAAGTTTGTAAGAGAGATGCATCCATTTCAATAATTGCTTCACGTACTATTTTCCTCTGTCATTCAACGTGTTCTAATAATTATCTAAATATTTAATTACGTTATAACAACGCGAATAGATTTATCTTTGTAGTAATAACTGGGATATTTTATGTCAGAAAATATGCGGACATCTCAAGACCGAAACATATAATTTGAAGCTGATGGCCGCAAGGACTAGAAGCTAATTTTGAGATAACGGAAGCGAAATAACACTACAGCCTGCCATTATAGTAAAGTACCAGATACAAGCCGTTTCTCTGGAAAACATAGACAACAAAGAAATAATGCGTCCGTCGTTAAATCTCCCATCTTTTCTCGATATCAATTTTAGGGGCAACTACGATTCACTGAACATGCAAATACAGAAGCCAGGCAAGTTGTCTTCCCCTCCCCTTTAAGGAGAAAATTCATCGCGTTTTACTTTGCCACTTACGTTCAGGATACAAGTTTTTAGATTGAATGCCCCCTGGGGAATGATTTTTAGCAATTTTGGGGAAACGTGAGTTGGCAGACGTGCTTGTGAAGGAAGTGAATTATGTCGGGGCCTTGAGTGATGGTGACTATGTATCTTATTTACAGGATTAGATCTTTCAACGGGAATCGGCGCTGAACCTTCCGTGTTTTTGGATTTCGTGATTTTTACAGTTATTTGAATAATCGAAATCGCTTTCAAATTAGGTATTCTCTAATGTTTACCAACTTTTTAGATCGGGCTTACACTTCAGAAAGAAATTATTTTCAGACACTTTTATTTTTTTATTTTTATCAAAAATCTAATTTTTATTCAATGTTAGAAATGTCTCCTATACAAATCAAAAATTGCAATTGTATTTCTTTTAACTAGTGATATTTAATAAACTTGCAACAATGTACTTAGCTTATTGAAAAAAATTGAGATATTGTGTGAAGATTATTATAAGGAGGGTAATTCCACGTCAGAAGAGACCACGACTGCAAAAAAAAATATTTTTTCTACACTTAGAACTTTTATATTTGCTTTAGAAAGGTTTGAATTTTATTATTTTTGTATCAAAAACTATTATTGTTTCATCTTTGGCAACACAGCAGCTTCAATATGTCCGCTTTGTTTTGAAAGCATGCTCTCGTGTTTTTCATCATTTTGGACAAATGAATTTTAAGGTAAGAAACACATTTTATCAGATTTTTTGGTAAAATTATTAAAATACACTATCAGAACTACCTTAAAAACACACTATTAATTGGTATTTATAACTAAATGATATCTAATTAGGAAGATAAAAATCTCCTTTTTGACTGTAGTGTCAGTCACGAAAAGATAGAAAAGTTTCTATAACTTTTTTAAAAAAGGCTTTACTTCTAATTTTTTACGATATTTTCTTACTATAGTAACCTCTGTGTAATTCCGCACATCTTAATTTTAAAATGAAAAGCATTTTCTCTAACACATTTTAGCTTTGTAGTGTCAGTCACGATGTTGTGTCAGCCAAAACTTCTTTTTGATCTAGATGTTTTAGATTAGCTATAATCTTTGTAGATTTCTTATATTTTTATAATTTTGATTTAAGACGGCTTTATCAACAGCTAAAAGAAGAAAGAGAGCAAAGGGGAAGTTTTTAGGAGGGGATAAATTACAATAATTTAAAGAAAATGAAAGCAAAAACCACTTTACGGACAACACTTCAATTAAAAGTATTCCACCTCCATTGCAATCCTCCAACCGTTTGACAACCTTGGGTGGTAATTCTTTTCCAAAAGTCATGGTCATCTTTGCCTTCAGTCATGGGAAAGGACAAATTGATGGACTTCGTGATACAGTGACGAGGGGATAAAAGAAGTCGCACTTTCCATAAAATTCAACAAATACCTACTTAAAACAACTTCCAATGTTTCATTAAATCCCCCAAAATACTGCAAGGCGGATAAAACAATTTTAAATGTTGTAAAAAGAAATATACCTCTCAACAAAATTCTGAAAATGAACTTGATGCTATAAAAAGAGCTTTATTTCCTTTTGTAGTTAAATTAACGTTAAAAATTTTGTGGGCAAATGTTTAGTAAAGATGCTTATTCAGTAAACCTGAAGCATCTGCAATGTCGGGAAGTCTTTTTGCCTGGCCTAAGAAGGAAGGTTTTTCAGAAAATGCTATTGAATAAAGAAGTAAGAAACCACCAGAAACCAACTTTAGGGGACCTTGTGTAACTTTTCTAACTATATTTTTACCGTGTATGCAAATTTTAACTTACCATGTTCAACACTATTTACGTACGTTTTGTTATTATTGCCTAAATTTCCATTTCTGTGATACAATTCACGTGATGTAGTGTGTCACAAGTTGAATGTAGTGTAAGTCACGCACAAAAGTGTTAATAAATTATTTCCTATGATATTTCAATACTTTTTTGCTATTAAATGATTCAGCTTGAAACCTTATACTTAGAATAAGCACTGGTAGAATGTTGATTGGGTTGATTTGCTGCATTTTGCAGAAGAAATTAGAGTTTAAGAAATCACCAGAAACATACTTCAGGGGGCGTTGTGTATCTTTATCCTACCATAATTTTACCATTTATGCAATTTTTAACTTACCATGCTCAAAATTATTAACATATGTTGTGTTATTATTGCTTAAAATTCCATATCTCTGATACAAATCACAATGTAGTGTCAGTCACGCACAAAAATGCTAATAAATTATTTCCTATGGTATTTCAATACTTTTTTGCAGTTAATATATTTAGCCTGAAACCTTGTACTCAAAATAAGCAGTGGTAGAATGCTGAATTACCGCACAATCAGAAGAAATTCGATTTTTTATGATAGCCAAAAATCTACGAACTTTCGTGTAGTGTCAGTCACATCAGAACATTTTTATTATTTTTTAGTTAGATAATAAATTTTTTAAAAAATTTACTGATTGCTAAAAATACTCTATGCTAAGGGGTATACTGACACACAATATTTTTTTTAAATAAATATAAAATAATTATGAACTATGCAAACGAAAATGGCTAAATCGTTCTGATGTAGTGTCATACACGCGTGGAAATGCCCAGGAGTATTTGTATACATAATCCTTTCGACTGAGGTTATTGCTACAGCTTCCGCATTAACAGTGTATAATAATAATAACAACAAGATTCAAATCTTGAATCAATTTTTACGAACATTAAGTGCCATATAACCAATCCCACCCTGCGGTACTTAAAACCGTTAAGAATATTAATTAAAGTTAACATGTATGGTAAAATTATTCATTCTGGCTAAATTTTACAAACCTACCAATTTCCTTCACCCTTACTCAACACATATTTCTAATATCCATCTATTTGAGCCAAATACAAATTCTTCAAGCAATAAATACGCATGTCCAGAATTATGCTGACAAGCAGTCCTTCATGAACTTTGCATTTTAACCCAATAAATCAACTTATTCCTTCCTCCATAATTTCGAATCGACGTCGCTGGATGAACTTCATACATTTTGTTTCTCCGCAAATGACCATAAGGCGACAGGAAAAGACGTCTTGATAAAAGGTCTTCGCTACAGTTGCACAATCGCCCTGTTATGTTCGCTGTAGCATTCCAAACCTCCCCCACCGAGACAGATTCATTAATTGCGATCGTTTAATCAGCGGTTCCGGGATATTAAACAAATTAATATTTGTTTTAGATTAACTGTTCTATAGAAATGAATAAGAAAAAAAAAGTTGTTCGAAAATATTTTTAATTCAAGAAATGTCAAACTGAGCTACATAAAAAAATTAAAAAAAATAACATTCATTATGAAGTAGTTCAATAGAAAAACCTCTATCGGCAATATTTTTGTCTGGGAAAACAAAAAACAAAAAGGAAGAAATGCCATTAAACGATCGTGTTTATAGTTTTATTTGAAACAAAAACTTGTGAATTTCCAAAGAAAAAAAAACGAGCATGTTTAAAAGCCTTTCATATCAACCGCGCCGCGGTAATGAAAAAAAAAATATCAAAAGATTTATCAATAGTGCGAGAAGCTTACCGTGTCCCATTCACCACATTATGAGTACATTCTAGAAATAAAAGTAATAATAGTTCTACGTCATCGCGAACTAATGCAATTGTACTATTTTCTATATGGCTAATGATGAAAAAATTTGTTTTAAAAAAAGATATACAAATTGAATTACCCAACAAAACAAATAATGAATCTGATGCAATTAAAACTGAAATATTTAAAACTGAAAAATTTAGAACTGAAATAACTTTCCTAATGCATATGTCGATTGAAAACAGATCTCCAAACGCGAAACAGAATCATATACTAACTGTTCTCGACAACATAGCACTATTTGTCATCCCTGGACAGACCCAAGACTAGTCTCCCTATTATGCAAATTTGAAGTACAGGGGCTGGGAGGGGGGCGAATGGCGGTTCCGCCTGCCGCGGACGTGAGAAATCATCCGAACTCAGCGTAATTTTCTGCAAGGGTTCTCTCAAAATTCGCTGCTCTCGTCTAATCCATCAACGCGGACCCCTGGAATGTCTTCGCCAAATACCACCCATACCTTCAAGGATTAATTTTAAAATCGATGGGACTTTTAAGGGGGGGGGGGGGGGTTAAAGTGGGTGTTCATTAACCACGCTCGGGGGAGTCCTAAGGGGCGTTGTTCTCTGGCAATTTCCAAGACGAGAGTTGTCATGAGTATGTGACAAGCGCGAAGGACATTTTTGTTAACAGTAGTAATTATGTCCAACTGTGTTGGGGTGATTTAAGGAAATTAGCGGCTTTGACTTATGAGTTGTTTCAGTTGGGGTTTCTAATTAGGGGATTGTTATACTTATCCATACAAAGTGTATTATGTTTCTAAATAATACGAATATAGAAGAATAGGTTTAGTATAACAATTCAATAAGTAGGAATTGACAGTAGCTAACTCCTAAAATGTTTTGATGTTATTTCAATTTAAATAGCATCTCAATTATTTAATTAAGATATTTTAAAATTGCTAGTAGTTTAGAGAGATCTGTACATTATCTGATTCTTAACCATAATTCAGTAAATGGAATTATAATTTAAAATTAATGATTGAACGGAACTGTAAACTATAAGTTATTTGAATATTTTTGCAACATTTTAAATAAAAATCTGGTAATATTATACATTCTAACTGTTAATTGTAATGTTACTCAACATTAGCCTCAGAATCCTTCTTTTCAACCTCAAACAGCAAACTCTTGCATGTAATTACAGCCATCACTGCACAGCAAACATGCTACAAATGCGTGATTGACAATCTTCTTTCTCAGCCGGAAAACGGAAAACTTAAACAAACCAAACGCAAAAGTCAATAAACGAAATAAAGGACTAAAACAAAAATGATATACGATACCGTTTCATTAAAGAAATTTTTCCCTCGCTCTTTCTAACAAAGAGTCGTTAATTATAACCATCTTACTATCCAATCAATCTCTCTGGAACGAGAGAGCTATCCAATGAGGTTAGAGGAAGGTGCACAAATTTGGCGAGATTTAAAAGTGAATTCGCCTCCAGTTCAACAATTTAAACATGTATATTTAATAAAATTTAAAAATAAAGTTTAATTTTATTCTTAAAGAATCGGTGAATAAAAATATATTTGCCCAAATTGCAGACGAGAGATCTGAAATGATCCACATTATGTCGCTTTTTCATTAAGGTTGACATTTAGTTTTATCTATAACATTAATTTCGTCAAACGAACCTGGTCTCACGATATTAATTTTGGTAGTTTAGAAAGAAAAGGATATGACATTTTAAACAATTCCAAAACCGAAAGAATCCTAAAGAAAATCTACAAATTTCAATCAAATAAAAAAATATGCATATAAACTAAATTGTATAGGATTTTTTTGGTTGGTTGGTAGACATGTACTTTCAAGCTTGATTATTATTTTTTATTATGGCAATGCCGACATTTTTGCCTAAACAAATATTTCAGCCTACTTTAGAAGTGAACAAGAGGTTCACAGGACAACCCCGCTTTACATTGTTCCGTGACTTGGCGACATCTTCAACATTCTCTTACCTCCACGGAGTCCGCAGCATAAGCTTTTGTATGCGGTTTTACTTTTTTATTTAATTAAACTCTCCGTAAGAGAGTAATCAATACTAGCGATGTGACATGCCTTAGCATGATTCTGGCCATAAGAGATCGCAATCTTCGCCTTGTGTACAGATTGAATCCCGCGCAGATAGGGATTTAGAATATTAATTAATGTTGTTAAAGACATATCCCAAAGTCTTTTGTGGGTTCAGTGGTTGTGCATCTCAAGCCAAGAGCTAATCTGTAGTCCTCAATGAGAACTAATTTCGTTTCGTTTTCATTATTTTCGGTTGTCTATTGTGATAAGATAAGGTTGATTGATTTCGTTTGAGTGGTTCAGTCTTGAATGTACGAAAATATTGACATGCCCTTAGTATCTTTTTATTGGGTTCAGCAAAAGAGAATAAAATTGTCTAACAAGCATTGCATTAAAAAAAAACTTTATACGTTTATTTGCATTTTGATTTTTAAATTTTGCAGATAATTTCTCTAAATTAAAAAAAAATGACGTGCTTAATATTTTGGAAAAGGTAATATTCGATATAAAATTGACAATACAAAAAATTTAAACATCAAAATTCCAAAACAAACGAAGAAAATAAAATAAAAACTTTCCTTGGGCCAAAAAAAATGTTTTTAGAAACATACAAAGACTGAAGTTATAATCAGTTTTGCAAAAAAAAATGTAACGACAAAGTACCGTTTTATAGAGTCGAGGTTGTCAATATTGGTATCAGTAAGACATCATTTCAAATTCGATGCACAAATATAGCACTTCGCAACATCTCATACATATTCCCACACCATCGTCCATAAGTACCTGGGTGTGTTAGGTTGGAAAAGTTACAACCAGCATTTTCCTTCAAAACATTAGTATATTCAATTTTTAACGCATTATTAAAAGTGTTAAATAAACATTGTATACAAAAATAAACCTTTATTTATCTCCTAACTGGTAATTATTAGTTTATATGGATACAAAATAAAAGCAAAACATTAGAATTATGTTATAACTACAGTCAATAAACATTAATTTTATGAAACAGTAAAAAAACATTAATTTGGTGAAAATGAATTGAGTAATAAATATTTGAGTTCTTTAGCAATATACACTGTTAAAAACTTCGTGCTTGCTTTCACCATAATAATGGTTCCTTGTAGCTGCAACGCCTGTGTTTCGAAAAAGAACAACGAAGAACATTCAACGAATAAGAACATTCAACGAAGTGTTTCACCATATTTTAGGTATTGGGTTGAACCGTTTCATCGGGTTTCTGTTTGCAAAACGTGAAAAATGGTTCGACTGAATACCGGAAATATGGTGAAACATTTCACCACACAGCCATTGCAGCTACTAGGAATCATTATTATGGTGAAAACAAGCAAAAAATTTGTAACATTGTACCTGGACAAAAAACAACCGGTAGAGTTTTCTCGATATGGCCCCATTACTTCCCTACCTAACTTTATTTATTTTAGCCATAAAAATAACTTAATTACTCTATGAGTGATCCTACTAAATCCTACATAATTTAATTAGAGGTTTTTATTTCTAGGCCATTTTAACAATTAACTATGGCTTTGTATTCACAAATAAACACATTTTACTTCTATTTAACAAAATGTCTCTTACAGTTTAGTCAATATAACTCCCATTTCCTACTGACACTGAAAAGCCCTCTTTAATATGGGAAACAAACGACAGAACAAAATGCAATTTCACGTCTGCTTCACAGTGAAAATAAACATATCCTCGGGGAGGTATTTTTTATGTGTGCATGATTAGCATGAGGGAAAGATAAACTCGAAACACTTTCCAGAAGGCACACATCAAAATGCTAGCAAGGGACGCAAAATAAAAGGTGCATATCTTCAACTAGATTGAAAGATCAAAGGAAATCGGTTTTATAGATATAACAAAGTTCGAAAAGTAAACTTGTTGTTATTCATCCTTTTTTAACGAGCTTATAGCCCCTTTTCCGGACCCTTTTAGTATGATTCACGCATTTTATATGCTGTTTTCCTTGTCATCCTATTGAAGTGCGTACTTTTTTAAAAAAGATTTTGCAGGATTTGGAAAAAAGGTATATTATTTTGGACATGTGAATATGTCATTTTTATTTGCTGAATACTTTGTGTTAAAATAGGAACTTTTCGTGGTTTATAATATGTTATATAATTCTAGGAGATCTACTTCTTTGAAAATAAATGTTTTATTATCTATTTAAAGACACATTTATTTTTAATTTCTGTGTAAAATGTATTTTTAATTTTAGAAATATTTAGGTTTAATTTTAGAAAAGCATTAAAAAATTATTCAATTAATTAAAAATAAACATTCTTATAACGGTGTTGTACCTAAAACTAGGACTCTGTCCCCTGCTCTCTATCTCCCGACAACCCCAGGAACCGCTGGCCTCACACCTAACTTGGCGGCCGAATCAATAATGCTGTGGTCATTTTCAACCATAGAAATGTCTCTTTCAATCTAATCACGGTAGATTATTATGTATGTAAGATATTAAAATTGACATGTTGGTAAGGTGTTAATTTTTTCTACGTATGTACTTACCGCCTACAAAATTAAATTGAAACAAAATTGTGCGTAATCTGTCAGTAAACGTTAAATGTTAGTAAAATATTTTTATGTGATTTTATTTTAAATTAATTGTTTCTTTCGTTGTGCGACTTAAAGTGATTACATTACTTTCATTAGTGCACGCATGGATCCAATTTATTCGATAACCTTAATTACTTAATTGTAGATTCCTATTTTACTACCTGCACAAATTAATGAATTAGATAACTAAACAGGCTTGAATTGAGGAAATTTCAACCACTGAGCGGGCGCCTGTTGTCACCCGTCCCCCTCACCCACCATCTTCCAACAACAGTATAAGTATTGTGGAAGTTCGCGTTAAAACACATTCTATTTTTACCATCTAAAATAAACATTTAAAAACATAAGAAACCATCGAGCTACATAAACGGCGCCAACTTCTCTACCCTATGTCCATTTATTTCTGCAGCATTCTCCTTCTAAGAAGGCTGTCTTAGTTGTGGCCTTCCGGATCGTTTAAAACATTTCCATAATCCGTACTCTTCCTTTCCAAACAACGATCCTTCAAAACATCATTTAGGCAGCCAGGATGAGTAATGTATTGTTCGCCTGAAGCACACAAATGCCTCATCGTATATTTTACATATGTATGACTCTACGGAAGGCCCTAGAGGAAATACTTAATTGTCCCACGCGATCCAGGCTCGAATGCAAATCGGAAAAGACCATGGATGAAGCTTCCAGGGTAGACCGACCTTAAAGGTCCAATTTGCACTGTTGGATCGGCGTGCAAATACACACTTGTTTGAGGATGAAATTAAGACCCATCTTCTTGAAACCGAGAGTGTTTATATTCTAGGTTCATAGTTGTTTAAAGTGTGAGGTTTGAAGAAGGCGATTAAACTAGCGCATGGAAAGAGAAAGAGAGAATTCAAAATAAAATTGTTTTCTGTATGGGAGAATGAGATCCAGTTAATTGTTCAAGTATGACTTTTAAAACACAAAGTTAACGTTTACTAAACATTAAATTAATTTATTTTCTTTAGATTGATTATAATCGAATGTTAGTCTTCTGTTTTCTTGATAGAAGGGAAAATTAAACTAAACTAAACACTGGGGGTTCAGCGTGAGGCCGACCACCTTACCGGGACATATGCCTAGCACCCCAGAGCCCTAAGTCACGAAAGCTGAAATGGGCAAGGCCTGTCTTGGCCCAGTAATGGGATGTTGTGCCGTTGAGTTTAGTTTAGCTTTTATGACCTTTAAAACACAAAGTTAACGTTTGCTAAACATTAAAATGATTTATTTTCTTTAGATTGATTATATTCGAATGTTTATCATCTGCTTTTTTTTATAGGAGGAAAAATCACAATGTACCCATTTTAAAAACTCTATTGAATGCCATGAAATTGAATACATGCAATAAAGTTTGAAGTTATTAACACTTACCAAATTTTTTGTGCCACATGTTCGACCATGTAGTGGCATAGTTAAAGCCACTTCTCCGTTGGCCCTAACAGAAACTGCGTAACAATCGTAAGGGTGTCCCAAGGCATACAGTCTTCCACGGAATGGTGTGATGACTTTCACTATAGCAGTCATGGAGGTGGCCTCACAGTGCATGTGGACTGTAAAGAAACAGAAAAATAAATAATTGTAAATTGTCTTATTTCAAATATAATACATACTACTAGTTTTACAATTATTTAACAACTAAAAAGTTACATCAAATATTTTGTTTGTATGTGTATGTGTCCCTATATAGAAATAGGTATATTCGGAGAAGTAGAACTTGCAATTCACGTTAAACATGGCCAACAAAATTATCTAAATTACACTTTTTTATAAATGTTACGTTTCAAATTCCTTCACAACATCCGAATTAAACCCAACCCTTCATCACGTCATTATACATGCTATTATTTTTTACAATTATTTGACAACTAAAAAAATTACAACAAATATTTGTTTGCAAGTGTATGTCCCTATATAGAAATATGTATATTCGGAGAAGTAGAAATTTCAATTCACGTAAAACATGACCAACAAAATTAACTCAATTACACTTTTTATAGAGATTACGTTACAAATTCACTTTACGTCTTCACAACATCCGAATTAAACCCAACCCTTCCTCTTAAATACAGGATAATTCAAAATAAATGGTTCAGCAATAAGCGTTAGCAGAAACAATGCTACCAATTCACAGGGAGAAAAGTGCACGCGGAATAATGATCACAACTCTCCATGCCAATTACAAAAGCGTGATAACGAGGGACAAGGAATCATAACCGGCGCTTTGAAATGACGTCTCAGGATGTTTTGTTTGTTGGTCGAAATAAATTCAGAATCGTGTTTTGAAGATGAGAGAAGAAGGAATACCATGTTATTTCTAACATGTGTAACCTGAATACGTTTTTTAAATTCTCGAAAATTCAAATGTTTATTTTAAATTCATATATTTTAAGTTTAGATGAATGTATGTTCCAGATGAAATCAATAATTTTGAACTATTAAAAAATATTGAATATAAAATATTAAATTTTTACTTTATAGTATTTAAGCAAAATATAAAAATTTTTATGCTTGGAATTGTTTTTCTCAATGCTATTATGCTCATAACGTTGTAAATCCATTGAATGAAGTATCATTAAATTATTTTCAAATGATTTTGCTTAATGTCATTTAAATAAAAAAAAATCTTTAAAAAAAACGACAGAAGGGAGAAGCATGAGGAACGGGAAGAATTGCTGATGCCACCATTAAACAACAACACCAGTTAAAAAATATACATTGCAATTGCGCTTTGTTTGTAACATGTAGATCTAAAATTCGTCTAAATCACGTTTTACACGAGTCTAACAAAATCCCTACTAACTCCACGGAATTTTTAATCATCATGTTTGATTCCAACTTATTCATCCCCCCTTCTCCGAATTCGAACATTTCCCTGATTGCTTAGCATCTTCCATCCATAAGAATCGTGATTCACTTTGCAATGTTCAATTACCAAGTGGGCTCAAGGTAGTTCATTAAGCCTTAGCTCTCGTTATTTCCCTGAAGCAGTTTTTATGCATCTGTACTGTTAAAGGTAGCATCTATTTCGAGCTGCCTAGAAACCCATGTATTGAGGGAGTATTTATGGCATAGGTATTGTTGGATAGCATATGAAAACCTCCAACTCCATTAATTAAGCAAAGGATAGTTTAGTAGTTTTGTTGTACGGGATGTAAGATCCAATATGTTTAGGTATTAATGGTTGCATTCAGTTAAATATTGAGTTTACGAGTACCAAGACAAAATAAATTATTATTACAGAACTAAAAACGATATAAATTCAAACTCGTTCCTTTCACTTTCTAAAAAAAAAAATAATGCTCAAATTGAATTCAAATAATAATTTACCATTTACGCTACTATCGGGAAACACTTTTCCGCTTAATCTAACTTAAGCTAATTGAATTAATCGCAAAACAACGTTATTTCAAGTCAAAGTATCAATTATTTCGCAATAAAAAATCTCTCATTTCTTGTAATTTCGTGAGCTTGGCGACATGTTTGAGAGTCATTCCACGTCAAATCGACCAGCTCAAAATCTTCATGTCACAGAATTCCATCTTGATTTTATTCCAAG
The DNA here is from genome assembly GCA_023701765.1 of Hylyphantes graminicola. Taxonomy (NCBI): domain Eukaryota; kingdom Metazoa; phylum Arthropoda; class Arachnida; order Araneae; family Linyphiidae; genus Hylyphantes; species Hylyphantes graminicola. The sequence goes on along the minus strand of CM043113.1, from coordinate 40,940,799 downwards.
TAATAGAGACAAATTTATTAGACACGTATTTTTTGTTTTTTCAAAATTTTAAGAGTTAAGAAAATTTCTCATATGTTAGCAAAATTTTTTAAAATTTCTTTTCATTTTTAAAAGTCTTTTCCTCCTTTCAAATTTTAACTTATATTTATAATATTTTTTTTTTATTTAATATAAATATTAATTGAAATTTCAAAGGTACAGCTGGGGAAAAAAAAAACGAATCACCTCTCGTTTCTCGGCTGGTATTGATCAAGGAGTTTTGTGTAAGGTGTCAATTTTCAGGAAATAGCGTGAGGAATTGGGAACTGGCAACAAAAATTGTTATAGGGGTCGTCTACATATTAAAATGAGTACCAACTTTGAAAATTCCAATGGCAACACCCAATTTTTTTACATAAAAATGTTCAGCACCCTCAAAATACCCCATGTATAAAAAAGAATTATTTATTTTGCATTATTTGCTGAGATATTAAAGCCTTAATTTTGAATTCGGTTAGGGGCAAATCTCCTAAGTGAAAAAAGGTAATATTTTGGTTGTGTCTTTTCAAAACGACAAGCTAAAAAAGGGTTAGCATAATCTCGCCAGCGGATGCTAGAATTTAACTTTCCTCAGTAATATTGGGATTTTTCGAATGTTTTTTTTTTTTTTTTTTTTTTTTTTTAATTTTGGATATTAAAATTCAGAAATAAAATAAAGGCTAGAAGATGAAAGGTTTTAATTTTAAATTAAGTCGCATATACGGTTATTTATAACGAACAGATTTTCAAATGCTATTAGTTACAATCAGATTGAAAAACATGATTATTACACTTATACTTTAAACTTTTTATGCAAATTTTTGTTTCATTCGCAAACATTGTTGCAGAAATTTTGTTTAAAATTCGTCGCACTCTATCGGTTATATCGGCCCAGTGGCTTGCTGGTAGTGCTTATTTCGCATTGTCACGCCACAGGTCCGGGGATCGAATATCGGATTGGGCGAGGTTGACCCATCCTTTCATCCCTTAAGTGGGTCGATAAATTGGGGACCAAGCATGCTTGGGGAACTAAATGCTGGGGGTTCCGCGTGAGGCTTTCCACATTACCGGGACATATGCCTTGCACCCAAGAGCCCTTGTATCCCGGAAGCTGAAATGGGCACAGCAGGCCCTGGTCCAGTAATGGGCTGTTGGGCCGAGGAGTTCTAGTTTTTATCGGTAAACCACGTGTTGCAAATTGAGGGAAACGACCTTAACACGATATTTAAGGAAAGCAAAATAAAAATATTCAGAATGGTTTGGTAAAGATTTTTAACCAACGCAGTTGGCACTAATCATTTAAAAAAAATTAATGTGGTAACAATCAAATGTATTTAAAACCGAATTCTAGTAATATTCTAGGGTATTTAATTTTTAATATTAAACGCACTTTTGAAATTGTATTGGAAATAACATACATTTAAAAATATAGTAACCGATATCATTTAATGTTAATTATACAAAAAAAAAAAAAACATTGTATGCACTTGAAATAAGAAAAGATTTTTAGACATTTGACAGAAATCGATAATTTGAATAAACATTTACCAACAAACGCTTTTTAATCACCAAACGATAATGCAATTTGGGATCAAATTTGCCGATTAATTTTTTACACGGTCCCTTAAATTCGTCTTTTTCAGTTTTTTTACAATAACTCGGCAAATAATTGTTATTGAATTAAAAAATTTGGGATTTTGGTTCTACTTGATCTACTTTATCGATTTATGCGAAAAAAAACTGGGGTTGCTATTCATGTTTTATTTTTTCTTATTTAAATTTAAATAAAAAATTATTAAAAATAAAAAATTGATGAAAAAACATGTGTGATTTGTTTTTGGAAAATTAAGAAGTATATAATGAAAAAAAAATCTTTGTTCTATTCATTTTATTTGTAGAGGTATGAATAAAAGTTTGTGAAACTTTTTTAACATTATGGGCGTTCAACTTTGAATACTGATATCTCAGCAAATAATGCAGTATAAGTAATTCTTTTTTATATATGGGGTATTTTGAAGGTGCTGAACATTTCTATGAAAAAAAAATTGGGTGTTGCCATTGGAATTTTCAAAGTTGGTACTCATTTTAATATGTAGACGACCCCTATTACAATTTTTGTTGCCAGTACTCAATTCCTCACGCTATTTCCTGAAAATTGACACCTTACACAAAATTCCTTGATCAATAGCAGCCGAGAAACGAGGGGTGATTCGTTTTTTTTTCCCCAGCTGTACAAGGGATTTACATTTTTCAATAATGCAAAGTGTTTAAAAATATTTGCTATGGTATTTCAACGCGGTATGGTATTTTAACACGCTTGCACATATTCTTTCATAAACACAAACCTATTGTACCCATTTCTCCATTGGAACTAATGTTATTCTCCTCTGACTTTTAAAAAAAAATAATTTTGGTAGAATGAGTTTTGGGAACAACATCGCACTTTACCAAAATGTTACCATTAGTAATAGTATTCCATACAAAAATTTGTTAGTTGTTCCCAGGTTACCCTTTTTAGTTATACTCGTTCGAAAATACTAAATTTCCCATAGACCCCAATGCTAAATGAGAAAAAGTTAGGCTTAACTTTTCGGTTTTAAAAAATCACAACTTTTTTAATTCTTAAAGTTTTGAAAAAACAAAAAATATATGTCTAATAAATTTGTCTCTAGTACTTGGAATAAAATCAAGATTGAATTCTGTGACATGAAGATTTTGGGCTGGTCGATTTGACGTGGAATGACTCTTGAAGGAAATATGACAGTCACCACAAAAGCCCATTGTATATCTATAGAGCGATGTCACCCAATAAACGAACCAGCAAATAAAACATAAAAAAAATTCGTTAAAATAAACAATAGCCCAAAAGCAAGGCTTCTGGACTCTTCTAGGCTTGGCTAGGTCTCTTCAACTCCAGAAACCAAACACGTTAAAAATAAAAGTGGTTGCTAAAAACTACTTGAACCCTCATTATTATTAAAAAGTGAAAAATATTATCTTTTAAAAAATATTTCCTTTGAAGAAAACTTCAAAATGACTTCTTACTGGCAGACGATATCAATGAAAATTTTAAAAAAATTTAGTTTATAGAAAAAGGCTTTTTTATATTCATATTTTACATTTGTTCAAAGGGCAGTAGCCTACCTAAAGGTTGAATGACTTCACGAAAGAAAATATTTCCTATGACATCCCTTGTAATTCATATTTTTTCACATAAACAAAGAGAAGAGTTAGCTTTATCAAAGCTAAACACCCCTTGGTTTGCTGTTATAAAATAATGACATTTATTTCTACAAGAAGCTTCCACAACATCTACATAACACTTAACCACGTATTTCTTATACACTAGTTTATCATAGCAAGGTCAAATGTATAGGATACTGTTCTCGGAGAAAGCCTCGCTTGGCTAACTTTCACACGTTAAATACCCGATCATGCCGAACCCGCACAAAATAACACATAGTCAACAATTACTCGCTAAGTACAAAAGCTTATAAAAAAATACCTATTCATCTTTGCTATGAAGCATTATTTAGCATCCTGTTCTGAATAGCAAGTAGCTATACTTAGAAAATCAGCATATCGACTAATTAGCTTGACAAAGTTGCATTTACATTACGGAAGTTCAGATATTAGATTTTGAATATAAGTATAAAAAATATGACAACGGACCAACTTCATAAGATTTTTTTCGTTGTTTTATTTAGCATTGTTAACTTAAGGTAATGTAAATTAATAGTGTAAACTCGTACAGCAATAAAAAAAAGCGCATGGATTAGTAATGGGAAAAATAAAATTTAAAGTAACTTTTTTCTAAAATAAGGAATGAAAATGCATACACATATTGAGGGACATGGTATTTTTTCCCTAATATTTGAGAAATAAATTTAAACGTTTTCAAGGCAATGTAATGTTCCATCGCGGGAAATGAGTTAATACCTTTTAAAAAAATTCAATAATATATTTTATATTTATTAATCTTACAACATACTCCAATAATTACATAGCATGTAAAAGAAATCAAAATGTATTCAAATAGGTGAAAAAAATATAATGGTATTCAACACAGAAAAATAAATTTTTCTTGTACTCGGACATGTAGATCCTGTAACAAAAATGTTGTTTAAAATGCATGCCGTGCATTAGAATTAGTCAGTACGTTATTGTAAAAAATGAACTAACTTATTACGGAAAAACCGAATGCTTATTGAGTAATTCTTTTTTATGATTCTTTATTATCTTATTTAATTACTGCTTAGGCAATAATAAATTATTTTTAAATTGTAAATTAGTTTGTTACGTTTAATCTAAAGTGAAAAGTTTGTTAAGTTACAGGTACACGGGATGTTGACGTCATATTTAAATAACGATTTTTTTTTAGGGAAATCTCTGACGTAGGCAAATTTAGGACAAAAGTTTCTCAGTGATCTTGTAATCAAATCAAAAGTTTTAGCCCATTTTGAAATAGCAGGTACACAAGGATTAAACAAATCCTTCTGGTATAAAATACCCCGTGCGGCGCCTCTTTTGCCGGGTTAAACTCCTGTCAATCCAACTCTGGTACTCTCGCAAAAAATAGAGAAACCCCTTTTATGAAGTCCTGCTATTATAAAAATGAAAGGGGAGGAAGGTTATCGAGGTATGCAAATCGGATAATTAGCAGAGGGGTGAAAAGTCACAATAAAGGCCATTAATAATCCAGATTTTTACACGACTTAACCCCCAGCTAATCCATCGTACATGGAAATGCGGAATCCTGTAACAAAAAAAGTTTGCTTAAGATGCATGATGTGCATTAGCATTAGTCAGCACATTATTATTTAAAAATGAAATATCTCATTAAGGGGAAAAATAGAAATGAGTAATGCCTTATTGTGTTTTTGTTATTATCATATTTAATCACTGCTTAGGCAATTATAAATCAGTATTAAATTGCAAATTAGTTGGTAGCGTTTAATGTAAAGGAGAAATTATTAATTAGCCTCGAAAGAACTATTCATATTCTGATGAATAAGACGTATGTTAAATGTGCCGAGATCAATTCAAATTTTTAAAAATTTAAAAGATTTAATTGTAATTAAAAGACTAATTATTAACACAGAATTATGTATTATCATTAATTAATATGGTTGGTAAAACTGGTTATTCGAGGTGCGAAGTTAATGCCCCCCAGTTCGATCTTACTCACTCAGTCAATCTATCGTACTCAAGGATTTGAATTAAAAAAAATTCTTTACATTATTCAAGCAAGTTTATATTATATGCAATACATCAAAATTTAAACATTACTATACGAATGTAGTAATATTATTGTAATGATTTTATATTAGAATTTAAGAGCCAATAAAGAAGAGTTTAGGATTTTTTTCCCATGAAATAGTACTTTTATTTCCAATATCAGTAATAAATTTGATGTTTCGTAACATCCTTTACATCTAAAGCTAAGTTGTTTTATTTTGTAACGAAGGCTCATAAACTAACTCTGCTTAATTTCATAAAAAATTCGCAAAGGTAGGTACACGTTCCGAAACTGCTGTCCAACAGTTTTAATATTTTTATGTTTAATAATTGATTAAAAAAACACATCCGTTTTAAAACATCTTAACTCTAAAAACTGTCCTTGGCAACAGTTATTTAAAATTTATTCGCACTATTTGATTTATAGTGGTTCAAAGAAGTGCTTACTGTGTAATAATTGACAAATAATCTTTAAAAGAGTTCTTTTTTATTTATATGGTTTGTTTTAGTTAAAATATATTTATGTAGCGAAAATAAACAAAATATACTTCGGTACTTAAGTAGCTTTCCAAAACGTTTGTTACTTAAAAAATATGAATTTTCACTGGTACGATTGTTTAGATCGACAACTTTATAGTAATTAAGGTTAACACTTTAGTTACGACTTTATAAAAACATAAAAAAATTATACTTCAACCCACAGCATACCATACTACATTTTACTCTTCCCTCTCAATTAACTAATCACTTTTAAATCACCTAATGAGCAAAAAAACGACAATGCTGGCCTATTTCTGGATCACAAGTCGAGATCCCTACAGCACCCAGACAGGAATATACGCTGGAATCTCATTGAAATTCAAGCGGCATCAGTTCCGTGGTCGACAATGAAATGCTCTGATTACAGCCCTTGAGTGATTAATGCGAGCGGGCGCTTACACCACACACCAACGTCAAAGTCAGTATCAAATTAATTTAGGATCCCACTATAGGAGACGTCGAGGTTGAAAATTGGAAAACAAATATTTAACACTTTATCTACTGAAGGTAGACTTCTTAACAAGCCGCTCTGCTTCAATTTTCATTCTTCAAATTGGCAAAAAATTAGAATGTTAGGTTTTAGCACATCACATTTACAAAGATAACGTAATTACCTTTAAAATTAAAACTTTATTCGGAGGATAAAAGGTAAAAAAAGATATGTTGGGATCGACTGATTTCAGTTTCCAATTCAAATTATGTTTATTTAGTTCTGTGCAGTATTGAATTATTGTTATGTTTAAAAACGCTATAATTAAAGAAAAATGTAAATCCACGTAAAATAATTCGCTCGTGTTTTTGTATTTTCGGTCTAGTTTGGGGATTTGAAAAAAAAAATCCGTATAACAACTTAGATTGTTTAATACTAGTTCAAATTTAAAAGGCCACTAAATTAGCCGCAAACAAAAAATTCTTCCGAAATAAAAATCTCAAACTCTTTTGAAAATTAATTTTTAATCAAAATGGAAAGCGAAATGAATCGAAGTTTGTACAAGCAAAAGTTAGTACTTTTTCGAAAGTTTTTAAGAGATGCTTAACGGATCTAATTCTAAACTTTCTACATCTATCATTTCAATACCCTATAATTAATAAATTCTTGATTAACTTATAGTTTAACTTAATTCCCACTAATATACTTTAATATTTAGTTTCTTTCATACTCGATCGTTGGTCTTGTATTTAAACCTTGAAGGAGTGTAAATGGCAATCCTTGAATCTGTCTGCGGTAATGTCCAATTTAATGGTCGGAATTTTCCTTTCATTGCACATAAATTACGATAATACGCCCTTCCCTTACGAGATGATAAGCACGTTATCAGCTCAGTTGAGATCATGGGATGTTTCAAGATGTATATTTCTTCCTCTAAGTGGAAATTAAAAGTCTGCTGCCAAAGAGCTTTTGTGGTAGCTTTAAATTGCTACGAACCTGGTATATAAAACCCCGTTGTTGAGTTCCGTTTTGCATTGTTATAGAGGTCATTTAATTGTAAAGGTTTGTATATTCTAAATAATGGATAACGTTATTTCTTGTGTTATTTGGCTGTTTAGTAGAATAAAAATCGCAGTACTATTTCATACAATATATATCAAATTTAAATGTATTATTTTAAAACAAGTTTGTAATTAATAAAAAATAGCTTAAAATACCTAAAAGAATTCCCACCCAAAGAAGAATTCATGTAATTATATATTAAATGTGAATATTTTAGCAATAGTAGGGAAGTTATTACAAAATATTCAAATAAGATATTTTCATTTCCTCAAATATCTTAAAGCAATTCATCACTGAATTACCCATTAAAAAACTTCCACACCATTGATTGCTGAATAAAAAATTTACAATTAAAAAAATAAAGCTATAAAAGAAACTATTACATTCAGTGCAAGACGCGACAGCCCATTAATAAATCTTAAAACCTACAAATCGCCGGTCATATCATCAGCGGAAACCCGCTGCGCTTGAAACCGACTCCGGCGTACACAGTAAACGGTAAGGTTATCTGTCATCTAATGTTATTAGGTGAATGACATGAGAGGACAAAAAAAAAGTTGTCAAACGTCATGCCTTTAATGAAATGCCGATCACGAACCACTGCTTAGGAAGTGTACAAGACTTTAAAAAGTGGCAAGGTTGTCGGGTTTCCGGACACAGATTCCTTACATTGATGGTCTGTAGTATTGATATGTATCTATTATTGATATGGTATGGTTTATTAAAATGAAAGTTGTTAGTTGAATATTTATGCAGGAGTTGTATATTTAAGGGTGTTGTCTTTTTCCATGGTGGTGAGTCCCGATCTGTTTTTAAAAAAGATATTTTGGTAGGGTTGTCACGTTTTAGGACAGATTCATTGTATTGGTGTTTGGTGGAGGGTTTAGTTGCATATTTATATGTTACTTATTCTTATATGAATGGGAGGGTAAAGTTTTACAAAAATAAAAAGTTTGTATTCAATATTTAAAGGTGAGTTTTATTTTTAAAAAAGTGAAGAACTTTTCGTTAGATATAACCCTAAGAATTCAGAATTCAGCTATATCCCATTTTAAATATGTAGTCGTGACAAGTTTTTTTACATAAAGAAAATTTTTGTTATTAGCTTAAAACATGATCGGTTTTCACTTCACCAGGACAATCCGGATTTATATAGGTATTTACCAGAACTTGAATGTTTTTGTCTTTTTTTTAAATTTAAAACGTAATTATTTACAATAATTATTTCATGTATCAAACCGAAAGCAACTTTCATCAGAACATATATTAAAATCAAAGAAAAGTAATGTGAAACTTCTGAAAGGGCTGCTGTTTTACTATTATGTCCTGCCAAATACGAATATAAAAAAACCCACAAGAATATGAAAAACCGAAACACACACCCTTGAACTTGAGTAACAACTTTTTATGTCCATTTTCGGTATCTACTATTTTCTCACAATGGAGAACCGAGAAACTCCCATAAACCACCCAAACTTGCACTTTCTTTAAGAAAAACTCCCATTGTGTAATATACAATACGGGTGTGAGTTTTTTACTAGGTCATTGACAGTTCTTAAAAAGGTTCTTCCAAACTTACCCATAATTACACCTGTTAGCGACACCTCATCTCTGCAGCTTAAAGTAATAAGGGTGTAATCAACAAAATATTTGTTTGAGTTGATGATATGTATTTTTTTAAAAAAAATAAAGAGAGATTTGCTTGAATAAAAAAAAATCCAAGATAAATAAGTCTAGGCATTTAAGCATATTAAATACCAGATGTACCCGACGTTGATTAACAATATGCGAAATGTTTAACGCCCCATTTATACATAAATACTTTTTTAGAAATAGTTATGAGAAATATCACGTACACATGAAAAATCCTGAATGGGAAAAAATAAATTTAATGCTTAAGAAGTATGCAAAATTTCCAATGATAAATGTGTATATAAAATATCCTGGGGAGTATTAGGTAACATCTTTTAGGTTCTGTGACTCATTCGACTAAATATCATCAAATTTATTTTTTCTCCTGGTTTTAGAAGGACTTGTCATTTGCATGGCTGACATATGTCTCCTATAGGTGTGGCTTGTTCAAGATACAAGTCTCATGAAACAAGAAACTAAATATATTTTGATGCAGATAGAAATATAATTTAACTGACAAATTATTCAAAACGATTGTTGTGCCTATTAATTTGGGACAATAACATATATTTAGATGTTGTGTCCCGGACCCTCTTACGACCGACGCATCTAATAAATCCGAACATGTCCCTGGTCCTTTTTTTTTCATCAGTATCATGCATGGCAGCTGTATATAAATTAAATCTAAAAATAGCGGCTCAGTGGCAGAGAGGTTAAACGTGCCCGCCTCGTAAGCCCAAGATCGCGGGTTCGAGCCCCGGCTGAGTCGTCGGATTTTCTGGATGGGAAAATACTGGGCACGCATGTCATATGATTGTGGCATGTAAGAGATCCCTGGAGGGCTCATTTGGCCTGGGTTCCCTCGGCAAAATTAAATCTCAGCATACTTTAACATTCACAGAGAGCTCAGATTCATTGTAATATGTGCGTCAAAATTGGCAGCGAGAGTCGCCTAGATGGTGCCACAAAAACTGACTCTCAGTTCTAAGGAATGTACCGAGTCTGCAAAGGCTTGACCACCAATGTTGCAACTCCATTAGAGAAAAAAAACCCTAAAAATAATGACATCTCATTTTTATTTTATTTTCCCGTAAAATGGAGTTAGACCATTTTCTCTGAGAAGACAACTTTAGCAAAAATACTTTCACTTCTTCGCTGTAACATACGCACCCGGAATAGGCAATGCCCACCGCTAAAGGGTATCAGATAAACCCAAAGGGGAAGCCGGGACGACATCAGAGTCATTGTCTTGTCGCAATTAGTTATTCTTCCTACGACAAATGACTGACTAACATGGAAGTCATGGGGAGGGCATAGTATGATTGGTGGTGTGTTTGGGATTTTCCTTTATGTGCAAATCGCAAGAGATCATTCACTTGGGATGTGTTCTTCTTGGAGTTAATGCATTTGTCATAAGTAAGAGTTATTATTGAGTCAGACAGGAATTCGCTGCAGCAGCCAGAGGAACGACCTTTTGAACATACAAATTGTTTGTCTGAAGAAATGAGAGTTATGTGTCAAATATGCACTAATGAACAAACCAGCGCCATAATTTATAAACAATGATTGTGTTGCTAGATTTTGCAATGGGCTTAGTCAAAATATTTTATTTTGACATGGATTAAAAAAAGTTGAAAATATTCTTAGAATCTTATGGTATTGTAGTTCAAACAACCTTGTTCAGCTTCGAAGTTTTTTTATTGTAATATTTTGAGTTTGTATTTTTATATTGAGAATTTCCTTCGTAACGCAGATCGTTCTTGTTCATGCATACTTTTTACAATATCAACAGACATTTAATCATTCGTAGGTCAGCAAACTACTTTTTTTAGATAGTCGGTCCAACTGACTAATGCGAAATAAAAATTATTAGCGTTACATATAACTTACGAAGCATGTTATTTACTATTATTTTGAAGAGTATAACAGATGCGTTTTGTATTGTTTTAAAATAATCCAATTAGGTGTCTGAAAATATTTTTTAATCCCCAAATAAACTAAGTAAACCACTTCAGTTCTTTTCCCCCCCAAAGCTGTTATAATTATTTTCATTAATAATTAGTAATCATTTTATTTAACTTAAAATTTGTTGGTTTATTCAAATGAACAAATATTTATCAACTTACAAAAAATGTATATTATTATATAAAGAACTAAATACACTTATCTAGTTAGATACCATATACCATAAAAATATACCTTGCTATTAACTGTTTAACATCCTTACTCTTAAAGACTTAACTTATTTTACTTTAATACACAACTATTTCTACTTAAGGAACAATATCACAATAAAAACATGGTTTTATCATTGAAATATATTCAGAATGACATCTAATTATTATTTTTCTTCTGTAATTGTCACTCCCTGTCTGAAGAAATCCTTTGCGAAAAAGACATTTGAATGGCATGCCTTTGAATTAATGTGGGCTGGATTTTGATTCCCAGATCTCAAATCAAGACGCGGAAGTTGCTCATTCGTATACTACTCCCTCCTTAGAAATAAGTAAGAAGTAATGTCAATCAATGTCGGAATTCCTTAGAATTAACTAAATGGAAGTAATGTTTAAAAACTCCTAAACATTTGTTTTTTGGAATAGTTGGATTATAGTTTTAAAGAATATTATTATCTCATTTCCTTTGGATTGTATTTTTGGCTAAGTTTAGCATTTCTTCTGTTGTTGTGTATTGGAAAGTTAACCTTTTAACGCCCAAGTAAAACAAACTCTATCTTCTTCATTGTTTTATTGTTTGTGATGGAATTGTTTTAATTATTAAGTGAATGTGCTTGCTTTCAAAAAATGACATTTTCAAAAATTAATTTAAAAAAATACTCAAGTCTGAGTACATCGCTTAGTCAAAATGGCTGCTAATAAATTTTATTCAAGTTCGAAACTTACATCTACTCAATTTTGAAACCATGCATATGCTCAAAATGTAAAACATGTTTGTTTGTTTTTTTCTAGAGCATTTCCAGGCATCAACAATAAAATGAAATTCCCCTTAGGTATTGAGTGGGATACGAACGTCTGCATACTTTAGAGGGTTATGGTTACGTTAAATTTTCGTAGCACTAGGGGCTATTAGCGATGGGGGTCATAAATTAGAACAGCAGTCAAATGACGAGTCGACACCTGAATCGTCACCTAGTGCAATTTGTTTCCCGCCTTCTGTAGACGATTGTATATTAATGATGGTGATATATAGTGATGGAGTGTCCCACTTTTTGATTTTGAAAATCTGGTCACATTAACTTTAACCGGTTATCTTTTCACCAATGGTTTCACAAATTTTCTTATGGTATGTATTGTTTTGATAAATCACAATTGAAAATTTAAATCTTCGAGTTAACTTCGATACCTGTTTTCTCCGAGCAGAGCTCGGTCACCCGCTGGTATCAATAAAACCAAAGTGGTTGTTTTCCGAAAGGGCGGTAAGTTATCTGCGAGTGAAAAGTTCTATTACAATAAAAAAGAGTTAGAAATTGTCCCCAGCTATATTTATCTTGGCATACCGTTTTCTTCATCGGGTTGTTTTAATATTGCTAAATAATCACTTTATCTGTAAAACCATCAGTGCAATTAATAATTCTTGGTATGCCCTTGCTGGCGCAAGAATTAACTCGGTTAATTCTTGGTTTAAGTTATTTGATTCCTTAATATTGTCTGTTTTGACTTACGGTGCTCCAATATGGGCTGTTAATAATTACTGTGAATTAGAAAAATGTTTTTGTATTTTTGTTGAAAGATTGCTTACTGTTTCAAGGTATACCCCTGGATACATGTTGAGACTTGAATCGGGTCATTCAAGAATTTCTTTAGTTTTTATCCGTTTGATTTTAAAATATTGGATACATTTACTTAAGATGTCTGATGAAAGATTTGCTAAAGCTTGTTATTTAAGACTTTATAATTTGTCTCTTTATGATTCTTCTACTAGCAAATTTAACTGGGCTATCTCTAATAGGAATATTTTACAAAGTGCTGGTTTTTATTTTGTTTGGATATCCCAAGATTACGAAGTAGCAGAACAATATTTACCATTAATTATCCAAACATACAATGATCAATACATTCAAAATGACCTTGCTTGTGTAGATAATAGTAACAATCACTCTTTTTACAAATTCATCAAAAACTCACATTTAATTGAAGATTATCTAGCCTCAAATGTTGATATATCTGTAAAACGAATTATAATGCAGTTGCGTTGCAATCAAACATACTTATACTTTAAAGGATCAATTTACAAAATATTTCCTGACACTATATGTAAAATATGTAATACATCCGAAAATGAAACCTGGAAACACATAATTTTAACTTGTCCTGTTTATGAATCCTTCAGAAGAAAATACTTTATTAATTCTAACAATCTTTCAGTATTTTTAAAATTTCATAACAAAAACTATTATAATATTTATAACTACTTAATATCAGTTTTAAAATTTAGACAATATACATTAAGTTTCGATGATACTGACAATTAGTTTACTTCCTTGTGTCTCCTTGTATGTATCTAAGTGTTTGTTTGTATTTCATTTGTTTGTTTTTTATAGGTATCCTTGCAATAGATTTATGTTAATATTATGAAACATTTTATTGTAATAACCATTGCCAACCATTGTAAACGGGCTTAGGCCCATTGCAATAAATTTATTATCTATCTATCTATCTATCTATATTGAACCCATTAGTTTAAAGTAATGCCCACTTTTTTAAAGTAATTTTATTTGATTCTGAGTATGACTGTTGTTGAGAAATGTAAAATTCAAGATATTGGATCATAATATTTGAAACAAAATGCTTCATTTCAAAATTCAAACATAGATTTACTCATATTTTGAATGTGTCGTTTTTCTCAGTGTATGTTTGTTTGCCTCAAAACTGTAAATTGTATGTACTGTAAATCAGATATGTTGACTTTGAAAAATACGTGAAATAGGGAACATCATTAAAAAAAGCCATACAAATCTATAATTTGGGGAAACATGAACTACTGCGTTTTATCCTTTAAACTTGGTAATAAGTATAATTTTTACTTTTAAATTCTTCTGCAAACCAGTACTCTAACCAGTAGACCAGATAATTGTATTAATCTTAGCATCAATTCGTTGCTGAGAAAATGAAAGATTGTTCCCAGTTCGTCACCAACACCCACGTGCATTGCAAATTTAATTTAAACAAAACAAACAATAGCCTGCAAATCAAAGAAAAAATGATCTCCCACAAGATTTCATTTCAGTGAATATTTTCCTTTTCAGAATGCAAATTACATGTCATTATCTAACACCGTGGTAGGCTCTTTTTTTAATAACGCTCTGTCAGTCACTTTTAAGTCGGACACAAACTAAAGAACAAAGGCGGCGGTATGCGGTTGTTAGACAATGCTGTAAATGATACTTTTGTCAAAATTGAGTTTCATGTACAATGGACAGATTCTTTTTAACGCAATGTGGAGCTGTATCTATAATAATAAAAGAAAGAGTCTGTCTGTGTGTCTGTCTGTCTGTGTGTATGTCTGTGGATCGCAAAAGGCCTACTCAGACTGCTCTAAAAAATTCGAAATTTATAATACAGATTCCTTTTAATACCTACGTGTGCACCTGAGGCTTAGATTTTTCATATTTGATTGAAATCTTTAATTAATATAATTAGTTTCAAAGAAACGTCAACCACGTGGGATTGCGGGACCATAACAGGGCTTGAAAATACATGGTCCGGGCCGAAACGGGGGCTTGACGCCATCCTCTATTAGTTTGATTGAGATATGCGCTCGCCCTAGGGCTGCTTCATCCTCTATTAGTGTTTGCTCTTTTAGGTGCGCATGCGAAAACACGAATTTAATTTTGTTTTAATTTTGAGTGTATTTTCATAAGGTAAGTATGCCTCTAAAAGGAAGCAATGCGAAGTTATGTATATAACACGGAAATGAAATTCTGCATATAAAGAGGATAATTTAATTTAATATCTGCCAAACAAAGTCCACCGTAAGTAAGTCATGTTAAGCTAAAATATGTCATTATAAAAATTCATAAAATAGGGTCGTGTTTATTATTTAAAATTTGATAAACATGATGAATTGAAAACATTTTAGTAAAAAACGTGGTGAAAACAACATGGCATATTATAGAGATAAAAAGAGTTATTTACAGAAAGTTCCAATTCCAAACAAATAAGGTGTTGTCATGCGAGTCTGCATGCTTGCTAAAACAAAGGAATAAATAAAAGATAACTTTTTCTAGTAAGTGTAATGACATTTCTGAGTTCTTAAAATTTCGTTCTATAAAGAGTTATCAAAGTTGACTTCGTATGCAAATGGAACTACAGTGTTTAAACTTTAAATACTTCAACTAAAATGTAGCTTTTAAGTTTAAACAGGGTTGAAGCAAAGTAGTGGAATGAATGTAAGGTAATTTTTTTTCTTTTAGATTTTTATTCCATTTTGTGTAATAAAATCCTTGAAAATTTATATATCATTATCCTTGTTTTGATATATTTATAAGCACCTATAATATATAATATTTGAAATTCTTCTCAATAAAACGCATTGCTTACTCAGTTACATTGTAGTCAAATCAAGCCATTTGAAATATTTAAAAAAAATGTCCCTAAAATGCCGGTTCTTTCTTTTGTGTAATATATAAGAATGAGATGTATAAAGAAAAAAAAAGTAAGCTGCAAGCAAAATCAAATTGGATTTGGTGCGGCAAGGAAATAAACTTTAAGGGAATTATCTCTTCTTTCTTTTCATGTCTTATATCTAACGTAATTTTAAAATTTCCTATTTGATATCTAAGAATTCCTAAAACTATTTACTCTTTATGATGGGGGATATAAAAGTCAAGCAGAAAGATTTTAGTTTTTTCTTCAAATTGTGTCCGACTTAGAAGAAGCGGAAATATTAGGGGTAATTGACAAAGCAAAGAACGGATAAAAATATTATTTATAAAAGGTTTTAGAATTAAGGTTTTATGTTTTTTTTTTGTAGTTATATTGATCTTTTTCAATCATTGGTATTTTTAACGTTTCAACTTTTTACTCGACAAAAATGATATTTTGTCTTGAAAAATTTTTTTTACAGCAGTACAGGAACACTGTTGAGCAAAGATGATAAAGTTAATGTATGTTAGGGTATTTTGCGAATATTATAGAATATATTAAGTTGCCTTGGAATTTTGTTGTTGCCTTATCATATCAAATATTTATACAAACATTAAAAAAATTTTGTAAATAAAAATATTATTGTGTGTTTTTAAAACTTTATAAATTATTGCAATACTTTGATAGACATTGACATTTTTCTAATCCCCGACTAATGTAAAATATTAATTTTAAAATATTATATTTTATAACTTATATTAAAAAATATATGTCAACTTATATGGTTATACAACTACAATAATAAAATATTTGTTTGCAGATTAAAAAATATGCCGACCTAAATCTCCCATTGTAAATCAATGCATAAAATATTCGTACATAACAGACATTTTATCTATTGCTGTCCATAGTGCATTGAAAAATAGAAACTTACCCGACCCGTATAAGAACTTGGGTAGAAGTCACGAGCCAGGCGCTCATTTTATTTATCTACTAGCAGTATGGTCCCGCCTTACTGGGAACCCGTTAACTTCGCATTGCTTCCTTTTAGAGGCATGCTTACTTGTGAAAATGCACTCAAAATCAAAACAAAATTAAATTCGTGTTCGTGCATGCGCACTTAAAAAAGCAAACACTAATAGAGGATGAAGCAGCCTTAGGGCGAGTGCATATATCTCAACCAATCGAACTAATAGAGGAAGGCTTCAAGCCCCCGTTTCGTCCCGGTCCATGTATTTTCAAGCCATGTTATGGTCTCGCAATCCCACGTGGATGACGTATTTTTGAAACTAATTATATTAATTAAAAATCACAATCAAATATGAAAAAAACTAAGCCTCAGGTGCACACGTAGTTATTAAAACGAATCTATATTAAAAATTTCGAATTTTTTAGTGCAGTTTAAGTAGGCCTTTTGCGATCCACAGACATACACACAGACAGACACACAGACAGACTCTTTCTTTTATTATTATAGATAATATAGGCGAATATCATTTTTTTTTCTTTTTATAATGAAACAGAAAAATATGTTCTCAACAAATATAATATGTATCAGTGATTACAGATTTAATATTTCTTTTACCGATAAAAAGCGTTTGTTGACAATCGAGGTTTAATTTTTACAGTACGTTTCTAGAGTTTTCGAGAGAAAAAAAAATGCTAAGAAAACCACAATAATATTATCATTCCTTATTTTCATCAGTGTATATAAAAACACCAAATAACAAACTAATACATATTATTCCTTATCTTTAGTACACCATATAAACGCTCCCCCAAAAGCATTACCATTCACAAAACTCCCAAGTTATTTTTGCATGTATCTTTTATCTCAGACAGTTTAAAAAACATTTCTCCCAGCACGCTCAAA
This sequence comes from Hylyphantes graminicola, assembly GCA_023701765.1. NCBI lineage: Eukaryota > Metazoa > Arthropoda > Arachnida > Araneae > Linyphiidae > Hylyphantes > Hylyphantes graminicola. The sequence goes on along the minus strand of CM043113.1, from coordinate 40,923,404 downwards.
TTGCATCGTCCACACAATAGAGGAAACAAAACCCCAGACCCCCAAAAAGAAGTCAAGGATCGCACAGCGAAAAACGGGAAAGGCGTTTAAACTTTTCCTGGGTATTTCTGGAAAAATCCGGGAATGCATAGAAATAAATCCCTTTGTGCCGAGGAGTGATTGAACGACCTGTCTATAATCGACACCACCGCACGAATGAATGCTAATCCAACTATATGGAATCATAGATCACAATCTGAAACTTTAATCATATTTGAAAATAGTTTGGTTTCAATTTTTATTTGAAGAAAACTTATTTAAAATACACTTACAAGCGAACAGAAATATTACCTCATAATGGTGTTGATGTATAAAATAAAAAAAATGAAATTTAATTTTATAATTTCCAAGATGTGTGCGAAGTCTTCAAAAAAAATTAAAATAATATAAAGAAATTCAAACCATGAATTTGACATTTCTCACAACAAACAAATACAGTTTTTAATCCAGTAAGTTATGTTTATGATATAATTAATATTATAAAAAATACAGTTTTTGTATAATAATTTCTAATGTTTTAAAGATAGAAAATATTCTATCTTAGAAGTAATGAAAAATTATTGGATAAAATAGTAAAGAAAACTACTAATTTTAATTCAATATTAATTCGTTTTTTTATAAGGAATTTTATTAAAAATACAAATATTTCTGGAATTTCAATTTTAGTTATAAGATAAAACAATTAAAAAAATCGGCACATATGATATTGACAATTTGAAATTTTTCAACGTTCAAGGCACTTTCCTTGGATTATTCAGTGGGAATGCTGTTCAATCTTACCCCCTCTGCTTCAAAAGAGGGGGGGAGAAGAAGACTATAAAAAAATTTGGGAGCAAGGGGGAGCGGAGACCTGTGCTTAAGGAATTTCCGATGAATAACGATATATCGGAGAGTGAGCGTCGGGACGATTGTAGATTTTCTCGAAACACCGATCGGAAGGGTTGCCCTTCCTTGGCGAAGAAGAAGGGAATAATTGCGAAACGTTTTTTTGAAAACGAGTGCATGCATTTTGTTTACAATTCGCAAGTCGCTTTTTATACTATCTCAATGTTAATATATTGATTCAAATTATGAAGATTTTCAATAAGCAGTTAATTCATCAGAAACTGTTATACTTAATTAAATTATTTTCATTGAATAGCTTTGCATCTAGAAAGGCTCCGTATTTTTATTTTTTTATTTGCCAAGCAGATGTCCTAAACAGCTCAAAACAAAGCTCCAAACAAGATACAAAAATTAGTAACGTGTTATTGGGATTAGTATTCAGTGCCTATGTATTTATTTATTCACAGTTTATTTTGTTATCAATGTATATAAATTATGGAATAGTTATATTTTAAAGTTCAAAACTAAAATGTATTAAAAATGGAGTAGTAAATTTAAAAGCTATTTGGTAATTTATTTTACAAACGATTGATTACAACCGAGATAACAGGCATAAGTAAATAACTCGCAATGAATAAAATTAATGCAGCCACCTGCTGGGGTCGGGTTCGAATCCATGGATGTTTGTGACTGTCAATAAATGTTGTTATTTGTCTATGTATTTGTGTCGCCTCTTTCTTTGTGTGTCTCTTGTGCTTGTGTCATATCTGGGGCTTAGTACAATCGACTTAAAGTCGCAGTGCTTGGCGATCTTGCCCCCCACCAAGAAAGTCATAAAGTCATTGCAGCCATTGAAGAACGTCTTCAACAATTCAGACTTACGTATAAAATGCCGGTAATATTACCAATCAACCATCATCTGATATTCAATAATAAAAATGTTCTTACATTTTTCTACTTTTTACTTTTCTCGAACACCAACTGCATGGTTTTTGAGGTTAGGTTAGGGTTGAATTATCGTCGCACTAGAGCTACACGAGAGCTTATGGCGACGGGCGTCGTAATTTAGAACCACAGTCAGGTGACGAGTCAACACCTGAATAGGCACCCAACGCAACCGTTAAGGGTGACATCGTACGCAGCGTTAGGACATTGAATGATATTTAACGCGCGCTCCCTTAACATTCGTCGGAAATTTTTGGCTGCACGGGCCGTTTATAGGTCGGCAGTTATTTTGGCGATGCCCGGACCCGAACCTGGGGACCTTTCGCATGCTAGGCGAGTGCCTAACCGACTGGGCTCCCCAGCCTCAGATGGATTTTGAAAAACTACGATTACAAAATCTCACCTTAACTCGAAAAAAAGGGCGATAACCGTCAACTTCTTTAAAATTCCGGCCGTCCCTATCGAGAATAGATAGATAGTGCGGGATTTAAAATGCCGGCCGGATTGAGTCCTGGGCATTGGCGCGGGTCCAAATCGTACCGATAAATGACAACCGGAACATTTGTTACGACCGAACCCGGACAGCCGTGACACGAGTGCATTTGTTTTAGGAAGCATCCCTTCCGCAACTAACCCCCTTTTCGTTGAAATTTTTACCCGCTCATTTTCAAAAAAACATTCGCGATTGTTCTTTTTCGAACCGGAGATGGGCGTGGTGTAATTGTTTGATCAATTGTCCTGCTTTAGTGGATTGGAACAAATAAAAAGTGGGTTTTTTGGGGGGGAAGAAGAGGGATTTCAGAACTGGAATCGGAATGAAACGAAAAACAGATATAAGATAGTATGTAAATAGCTCGTCAGTCGCATACATGTCGTAATATCTTCAATATTACCTAGTATTAGAATGCAAACATTTGGTATCAGACGAACACTATAATTTAAGGTAATAATAATATTTTATTAATTTCATAGAACAATAAACACCTTCATTTATATAATGAAATGAAATGATCATTTCGGGAACATCAGTTGTCTTGTTTCACGTGACGATAATGATATCTACTTTCATTTCTGCATTTTATTGGTGGTTTGAGTTATTTGGTTTTCGGCAAGTAAGTATCTGCACACTATAGTGATCAACCAGTTAATACCTTATTTTCATACATGTGGAACTGTTGCCACTCAAGACGTGAAAAATTCTCATTATTTAAATGAAGTTTGTATAGTATTTATTTTCATTTCTTATAAACATTAACTAACAACAATAAACTTCTTGAAAAGATGCGCCAATAAAGTATTGAAATATAAAATTTGGTGTAAATACATTAAATTTTCTTATTAAATTTTAAAACTATCTTAAACGAATGAATGTCAAACGAACGCCAATCATCTGATTGCCATCAAAAATAAGTAAATGGTCGTTAAGTGAAACACAAGATTTGAATGCAAATACTTCTTTTAAAAAACCGATTGGTAAATTCAAATCAAATACCATTATGCTCTAAAACGGAAATTGAATGATCGATTATTATAAAAAATCGTTCTCAGACCAGACAGATAAAGATTTACATATAGAGCGATTCAGATGTTTCAACTGAAAAAACCACACCAATAAACAAGAAATCCGGCGATGGGGACTGGCAGATGCTTCAGAGAAATGAACAATGTTTTTTGAGCCAGAAAAGAATATAGTATTTGCAAATAATAAAAAATGCGTAAACAGTGTACTATGTTTAATGAATTGAATGTTGCTATCGAAATACGATTGATGAATTGCAAGAAATTTCGAATTAAAGTAAGAGTAATTAAAGTAGTAATCTCATCTGATAAATCCCATAAGAAACACATTTCGAATATTTATTAGTCTAATTTTAAACGAAAAAACAAAATGAGACAATCTGATTTCTCCATTTACAAATACTAATATGGAAATTAAAATTTACGCAATTGCGATATTAGTATCTCTTTTGGAAAATTGATGAAAATACGGATTTGAAATGGGACACATTAATGAAATAGATGTTTTGGTGAGGGCCATATTGTTTTAAATTATTGTTGCCATTTTTTTGAACCAACTATAATTTGAAGACAAATTACAAATTTATGGACATTCAAAATAAAAAAAAAATTATTGCTTATTGAAAATTATCGAAAAGCGTTAAAATAATTTGTTGTGAAAACTGTTCGTGTTTATATTCATATCAAAGAAAATACTATAATCTAGTAATTTTAAAACATTGTGAACATTTGTTTGAAATATAGCATCAATTTCTTATCATAAGTAGAAAGATTTCAATCTTCAAAGAAAACTTAAACTGGAGGTGATAAACGTTTAATTGCTTTTCGGCTGAATTGTCTTTTTGTTCTGATCATTTGACTCGGTTCCAAAACAAGTTATTTTTTTATATTTTTCAAAAAGAATCGTTTGCGCTATTTCGAATGACAAAACTCATTTATTTTAATAAAAAAAAAGTAAAGTAAGAATGAAAATTTGGTTGCTAGTTTAATTTAGGAATAATTGCACGAAAAGAAATGAATATAATGAAACTGTCAAATAAAATATTAGCGTATAATATTCTACGAGGTAATGTAATTTCCAAATGGTTTTAACTTTTGTAAATTGTTCACACGAATCGAATGATTGTACAATCAATTATTGCGCTAGCAATATCTTAATTTTAATGAATCGAGAAGAAAAAATAAGGGGATACATCTTTATTACGTTAAAGACGCAGTGAGAATAGATTAAATTTTGAATTTTTGCGAAAATGCAATTAAAATATAATTGTTCAAAGTCATTTTCATGAAAATACATGTCATAAAAATATGCCTCATTGCATTTAATTATAATTTAATCATGGTTTCAAGTTTATTTTATATTAAAAGAATAGCGATAAATTGTAGTTTTTACTACAATACCACGGGCAATAGTTTAACTGTTTATATGTGTTTAAACATTTTTTTCTTCTTTTCATAACCCAATATGGAATAAAAGGTTAAGAAAGTATTGTGGGGAGTTTTTAATGTTCAAAATAGAGAGTTTGTCAATTTTGGTTCAAATTCGGTTTGTGTTCAAATTTGGTACTTAAGTTCCTAGTGCCTACTTGACGTCATAATACAATTTTTGTTTAAGAAAATCACGCGTTCAGGTACGTTAGAAAGCCAATTTTACAAGTCTTGCTGAAAAAGCAAAAACTTTGGAATTCATTATTAAAATGCGAATTTCAGCCTTACATCAGAAGATCTTATTTATTTCAATAGTACCTGCAGAACGCATAGCCGAAATTAGAGTATTCATTATTTATTATTGACTGGAAACTTAAAGTCTTGTGGGGTTTCACACTCCTAGTTTTAGATTTAGGCGCGTAGTACTTTCTTTTGATATTCCACTCTAATGCCATAATTTTTCCCAAATACAATAGTAAAATTATTTTATTTTACATTTTTTTTGTTTTACAATTCAAATGATAAGGAAAACCTTTAACAAGTTTAAAAGCTAACCGTAATATATTCAAATAAATACACTAATATTTGAGTTCAAGTACTTTTACTGGCTATTCCGCGATTAATTGAGTTTTTAGCAATTAACTCGGTCTCCTCTTAAATCCCTTTATAATTACGTGTCCTTTATTAGGCCGAGTCAAGCGAATGAATTTGTTTAGTGCCGCACCCAGCGAAATAATTAAGGTAATGTTTCTGTACCTTAAAACATTTGGAATAAATAAAAAAATCCTATCATAACGTCATTCTAAAAGTAATTTAGTAATTAAAATTATCTCGCTAACTCTCAAGTCTCTCGCTGCGTGCGGTTACTTAATTTTTTGTTCACTTCTGAAATTCTGGGTTATGTGCTATTAAGTTGCTTTATTTGTGTCTTAGAACTAATTGTAAGCCTAAAAGTGACTCTTCTCACAATAAAATAACATTGCAGAAACGTTACTTATACTTGTAAAAGATAAGTGGACGGTTTTTATTTGTTACTTACTTAAAGTTTAATTTAAATAAGTGAAACGGCCTAATAAAATTTCACTTTTACTGAAAAAAGATTAAAATTAATGCTAAAATTGCCTTTTTTGTTATACTTTTTCTTAGAATACTAATTAAATGCATTGTTGGAACGTGTTACATGATTCCTACTCTTTCGGGAAAATAATTATCGTGAAATTTATTTGCCCCAAGAATGTTTTAAGTTACGGTAAATAAGAAGCACTTTAACTGCAGTTATAAGGACAAAATGAAATTACCATAAAACGTGTATTTGCTTGCTCTTATTTTAACAATAGCACGTTTAGTGTTGGGTGACACGGAATCTAATTTTTCTCTTTAAATTAATATTTACATTAAACTATTCTTATAAATATATGTAAAATACCTAAAACATAGAATTTAAGTAAAAAAACTTACATAATTGAATTATTATTATTTTTTTAATTTCATTGTGACGCATAATTTTTTAAGATTTTTTTCTACTTCAAATTAAGTTAACAATATTACTATTTGCGAATTAAAATAAAATGATGTCAAACATTTTATATTTATTTCAATTGCTTAATGAATTCTTTTTCACTAAAATCAAGTAGTAATATTTGCCTACAGCACACCCTCAACTTCAATTTAAATTCACATTACGTAATTAAAATATAAATCTGAAACTTTTAAGGGGAAAAATCATTAAATAAATATTTTGAAAAACTCATAAATCAAAATTATTATAAAATGAAACAAAAAAATATTCAAGGCAATTTTGTATTTGGAATGGTCAAAATGACCATTTAACTACAACTTTGAACGAAGAATCAAAGCCGTTGAAAAAAATTGTTGCTTACAATATCATTTCTTATAGTATTCTCTGTTAGTATTTCTTTTAAAGTGAATATCAGTCTAGCGATATATCACTTATGTTGTTATCTCTTTTGTTTGTCACTTTTGAATTCATTATACTTATCTTATATTATTCCTCATCATTATCTTATCTTTTATTATTTCTTTTCTAAATAGCGGCATGGTAAACGTGACATGGGAATGGTGACTTTGACAAGTGATATTAAAAAAGAGGAATTAAAATTTTGGTTTCAGTATTTGTACTATGTAACTAATAAGGCATATCGGTAAATCAGACATTCAGGTATTTTGTTATTTTAAAGTGTGAAAGATGATAATTTCCGTATATGACATTAATACTTCATTAGTCGTGGAGTCTTTTTAACATACATAAAAAGCGCTCGTGCCACTACAAGAATTTTACTTGATACCTCAATGGTGAAGCTATACTGAGTTTCACTTATAATTTAGGGAAAAAAATTACTAAGTTGTTATTTTTAAACTGCATATCACATTAATTTTGCAAACAAAAAAGAATAAAAATCGAATTTAAATAAAAACTAATAAAAATAGGCAACGAAAAGTTAAAATTATAACTAATCCTTTTGTTTGGCTATTTTGTTTAGAATATTTGTAAGTTTTTGTGGAAACAGCTCTTGGGGACTGTTACCAGTTACTGTAACAAGCCTTCTTGTTTAAAAATAAATTACAAAAATATCATCTCGTAAGAAAATTTATTTATGCTTGTGTACACGACAAGCAAACTGAAATAACATGGCTGAACAATTTATAATAAATATACATCTGAATGTGACAGTCAAGTGTCAATAAATGTCGACATCCTAACTCTAAACTTCCTCTTTAACCGGTTAGAATAAGAATATTTTTGTTATCAACTCCAAATATTTCCTTCCACTTTCTTTTTCACAGTTCGTTCAAATCTTTAATTTTTAACACCAATGATGGTAAAGAAATCACACATTATGTTTTCAGGTAATCTTTAATAAACAACTTCAAAATCAACTTTAAAAATATATATATATATAAGTTTTTTGTTTAGATATTTGGCATTTATTCACTTGTTCCTTTCTACCAACTAGCGATTTTTTTAATTAAATGTTTTTCATTGAAATGATAAAATTTGAAATGAATAATTAATTTATGATAACTCCTTATTAATGAATATTGGGACGAATATCATTTTTTTTGTTTTCTTCACTCTTTGCTGTCAAAATTGAGAAAATTCGATTAACATAAACTTGCGACAAATATTCACCCAAAACAACAATGACTCACATCCAAACCAAACCTGAGAAACGGAATCGCAGTTTATCTGTGAGCAGTAGCCACTTCGATGCCCCCGAAGGGCACTTCGGTAGCGACGAAAACATTCCACCAAACGATAGCCGAAGCTCCACCCTGCCTCATTATGTCATTCACCCCTTTGACCGTGGAACAAAGTATCGTTCGGGGCACTTCTTTTATCTTTTTCCATTATTACTTTCTTGTTTTGGTGTTGTTGTTGAACACAATCATTTCCAGTGGATCGGCGTTCACCGGCTTAAACACCGAAATCATGATTTGCCAGATGATATAGTTGTCAGTTGTAATTGATGTAATAAATATAGTTTCGTCAGTGCCGGAACTTGGATTTCCTTAAGTTTTTTTCTTTGAATTACTTCTTAGTATTGTGTAAAACTTAGATCATATATGGATTTGTAACTGTCTTAATTTGAGTTGAACATAGTAATTTTTGAAAAGTTATTTTTAACATAATTATTATCCTGCTTTTTTAAGAAAAGCGTTAACTACTCTTGTGATAACATATGATCAATAGTTTTAATAAATAAATTTTATTCATAAAAATTATTCGGAGCCCTTTGAGTAATACTCTGTTTACGACCTTAATAAAAAAAGTTTCAAAAATTTGTACCATGGCATAGGCATTCTTTTATTATATAGTTCCATTTATTTAACATTATTATACGTAATTGCAGAATTAAAATAACACACTTTTAAGCGTTATTAAACAAGCAAAAATGTGAAGAAAACAATTTAATCAATAATATTTTTGGATAAAAGAGCGTAGATAATGTTTCGTGCATTCCAACACATTTCTTTAGAAATCTTTATAAAAACAATGTCACACATTTTTTATGATTCGATTAGTTACTGTTAATTTCCTATTTATTCTAGGTTATCTGTCATTCAAACAGCGCAACACGCAGGAAAAACAAAATCTTAATTTCATTATTTCTCACGCCATATTTTTTTCGTTTCTCCTGACATCTTAATTTTTATTATATGATTTTTTTTCCGAAAAAAAAAATGCTGCTCTTATTCAGCAAATTAAGTAGTTCGCCATGTTATTTCTTACATTTACAACACTTCTCTCCCTTGAGGGCGAAAAAAAATGTAACACAAAAAGTATAAAAAAATCACTACGATGATTATTATTTTTTTCTTGTGCATAAAAAATGATGGGGAATTAACCATTTCATTAATTTCTACCCGAAGGTTTTAATTTTTATTTTCACGCCTTTCCCTCAAACCAAACGCTACATAATGTGCGATTTTTTTAGCTCCTAAGAAAAATCACGTTAAAAGAACCAACAGAACAAAATTTTACACTTCAGTTGCCATAAATGCCGTTAATTTTTTTCTTTTTGCTTTTTTTTACTACAGATTGAACGTAAAAAAAATCTTCAAGGCATAAAAAATGAATGGGAAAGTGTATGCGAAAGTGGAAGAAAAATAGCTGTGTGCAGAAACCAAAGCCATCAGCTCCTCACTCATTAGTTTTTTCTTGATTATTTTAATTTTTAGGATGTCCATTAACTACATACTGTCGACACTTTCCATGGAATTTTCGAGATTCTTTTTAGAAAATATTTTAAGGGTTCTTTTTTATGTATGAATATGGATGAGCCGACACTTTGATTTTTCCACCCATCATGCACTTTCGCTTTATAGCTTACATCTTTTAATCATTAAAATATGTTGACGTTTTTTATACTATGCTTTAAAGGCTAGGGTATCATAAGGAAAATCCTCAATTATTAGCGTTTTTTAGCTCTTCTAATGCAACTTTCGCTTCATTATCACACCAGACTGAGATCAATATGCATAATTAGTAAACTTTGCATATTTTTTATGCTTTTCAAGCTATCATCAAGTAAATGAACGTCGTGCAGTTGTGATTTTTGAAAGTTTGCAATTAATTTTTGTCCTTTTTGTCACTAATATTGACTCCAAGGCATCCGACTATTTTTAAGTCTCTTTTTACAATTATCCATAATACCGATTAGTTTTTTTTTAAATTATACAAGTATAAATAATAAGACAGAAATAATAACATGAATATATAACATAAATATTTTATAAATTTAATGCATAAAACTAAATTCTTGACACTCTGATTGCACAACAACAAATATTTATGCATAAAAATTTCTGTAAGTTATATTTTAAACGTAAAAATTGTACATTTTATTAAATATTTACAGATATTTATGGCCCACATTAAAAATAAACATTTGATCACGATATAAAATAGAGACTCTGCAATGGTTTAGGTAAAGTTTTAGGTTGCAAAAACAGAAACATTAACCTTAATTATATATTTATTGTAAATAATACTAAATAAAAGTCAATCGTAAGCACTTTGAGTAATTTATTGCAAGTAAGACATTTCAAAGTTTTATGTAAATGCAAATAATAACGTAAAAATTAACCCAATTTTCATTATAAAACTTTTGCAATATGCTTAACCATAACATTCAATTACTGAACTACACAATTCTATTAACTTTACAGTGCATGAGGAATAAGTTAAACTTTAATGTTATCTGCATTCAATATTCTGTTTGTTATAATACTTAATTGATGCAGGGCAGTAAATTAATTAATCACATTCCTTGTTAGAAACTGTCTTTCGAAACTAGATTTCTTTCATCGTTGTAATTTATGGATTTCACAAAACTATGCCCATAGTTATTCCTTTATAAATTAAAATATACAATAGTGCGAGAAGTTTTTCTTCAGTTTTGAATCCATTAATTGAATTCATTTAACTACTTCCTTAGATGTTAGACGTTTACTTAACTTATAAATTCAATTATATAATTGGAAATGCGTGTATACCATTTTTGTAGACATTATTGAATAAAGTAATTTTAATTTGATGATTGAATACAATTAGAAATATAATTTTCGTAGTTTAACTTTTGATTAAAAAAAATATAAAAGTTAAACTATATAATCATTTAAACTTAGTTTTCATTGCGAATTCTAACGAAGTTTATAAACTATATAAATAGTTATGTTTAAAGATTTTTTTTAATTTTAACTTTTAAATTAGATATATTATTAGATATATAGTATAACTTTTAAATTAGATATATTATTAGATATATAGTATAACTTTTAAATTAGATATATTATTAGATTATATAATTATATATATACTTCAACAACAAAAATTACACAAAAAAAACTGTTGTTAATAAATATGAAACAAAATTAGCTAAAAGTATACTTCGAATTAAAAAAAATTAAAATATTTTAATGTATTAACATTATACAGAATCCCCACCCATGCCTTAAAAATTAAAACGTAAACATAAACACCCTACAAAAACGTTGATTTCATCAGCACATATCCGCGAACATTGCACTAGATTACAACAATAATCATGTAAACTTCTCGGCTAGTCTAATCTCCATTAAAACGTGGTGGATTGTGACGCGTAACGTCATTAATAGTGGAGACATATTTTATAATGACAATGAGTGTCATCCAATTAGGGGATACGTTTCTGCGGTTTATGGGTTTCAGCCACAGTCCAACTATTTCCCGCATCGTTATAATTAAGTTTCTGCTGTTAATTGAACTGTCTTGTTAGGTAAGACACGTAGGTATGAAGTAATGGGAAAATTTGGATATCGGTGTGGAATTGTAGCTGGAGTTTTAAATTAAGTTTTTAGAGAAGGACATAAGTAGTGAAAATCGGACTTGATGTATTGAACAAAAAGATAGAAAAACCGTGCGCTATCGCAAACTATTTAGAGGGGAAACGGAGTGTCAAAATCCGTTTCCTTTGAACACCTAAACATGGCGGCCAGTTGCGTAGAAAATGACAGTACTAAAATTGCGCTTATTTAAAAGCTGTTATCTTGGAGCTGGTAGCTCTTTGAAATTTTTTGAAGGCGTGGATTGTACTTTTCTGATTTATGAATCGGGATCATTTTTTGGGTTCTATTTCTATTAAGTGAAATAATTTTAATGTCAGACTCAATTTTGAATGACATTTATGATCAGTTAGGCTTAACGATGAATAGAAAATCAATAATTAAAAATTATCTATAAACAACTATGCCAATTTTCGGTTGCTCAATAATATTATTTTTGATACAGTAGACTCCCTCTTAACCGGCTTAAACGAGACCGATGGTAAGCCGGTTAAACGAAAATCCGGTTAAACCGGAGAAATTAAATAAATTGAAATTTAGATGTTTATTTGATTGCACTTATATTTATTGATGATATTTGCCTCATGAAATACATGTACAATTGAAATAAGATGTCATTTTTCAGGTTATTTTATATATTAGTATTTTGCATTTTTGATTACATACCTTTAAAAAATTCTGAGTTCTTTTTTTTTGTGTCGAAGTTTGGAAATTCGACGACTTGACGGTCGATCCCCACAGCCTTCCAATGTCAACAAGTGCCCCCTCCCCCCATTCTCCCCAACAAACCACGCGTTTGAAACATGTGCGACACTGAAAACCGATTGAAATATAACCAAAAACATGTAATTTTAGGTATTTTTAACATTCTAAGGGTGGAAATTTTCAGCCCGGTTAAAGCGGAGATCCGGTTAAACGGAGGCCGGTTAAGCGGGAGTCTACTGTACTTACAAAAGGAAAATCGAAATATTTGCAGTTATCAACTAGAATCAACTCAACAATCATGATTCTAATAAAAGCTAAATTTTAGTACAGATATTTTTCTACGCCAATGGCCGTAATGTTTAGGTGATGCTACGGCACAAAATTACCTCTTGTTTCACCTTTACGTTTCTCCTCTAGATAGTGTGTGACAGCGCACGGTTTTTCTATATCTATGGTTTTGAAAGGTTGGATTGCTTTAGTATTTATTTTAAACTTCGAATTAAAATTTTTTGTAAGTGTGAACTTGCTTCGAATTAATTGTACTTAATTCTTTGCAATATAAGTCCTGCACTGTAAGAGTGATTTCCCAATTTTGAGAATAATATTCTCATTTCTGGGAATAGAAGTTATTCATAATAGCCCTGAATACATTATTCTCAAATTTAAGATCATCCAGGATTTTATTTTTGAGGGTGGTTATAAATATTTATATAAATAATTGTTATAAATATTTTGAAGACCTCTGACAAGAGGAACAAGTATATCCCTAAATAAGTCAACTTCTCAATTTAATCCGTACCCTATTTCTTGAATTTTTTTTTTATTTGCATTCGAAATTCCAACAAAGTGTAAATTACTACAAATTTACTTACCGTAGATTATTTTAATGAATCACTTTAATATATATTTACCTATATTTTAAAGATATACTCGGATTATCTTCTTAACACCAAAATTAAAATACAGGTTGCATTTGATTAAAATCAACAATAAATAACATCAGTTGCAGAATTAATCCTTACAACCACATAAAGCAAATTTACTTGTGTAGTATAATTCATCATAAACCTAAATCAAATCTACCATTACAATCAAAAACAGGAAAAACACAAAGTGAACAACTCCACAAGTTACAACGATTTCTTCGATAACTCACTGAAATCGCATCTAGATCTAATTCCCACGGCATATTCCCGGGAGGGGAAAACTGCCGACAACTTTTATTAATGAAAGTCTCTCTTATATTCCAAGCATGTCGAATTCTGGTAACAAACCTACCGTAAGTTAATTCATTTCTTCCCCCGCCAGAGAATTATTGTGGCGTTTGGAAAAACTTTTATTTCGATCGCATCGTTGTTATGTCGGAGAAGTTAAAGGGATTAAATCCTTGATTTGGAAGATTTTGGTTTGTACAATAATGACTGGAAATTTCTTGAAAAGAGAGTTACGTAGATGCTTATGAAACACTGACACAAAAGTGTAACACACTCTAAAACCTAAGTGTAACACACTGTAAATTTTCAGCTATATATGCTGACGGCTATGATTTATGGCAAAATATATTACGTGGGTGCCGGTTTTTTTTTGTTTGTTTTTGCTGATACTTTACAGCGATTCTGTTTTTTTGTTAGCTTCGTTAATGTGACCGTAGTTTTAGCTATCATTTAACCACTGACACACAAAAAAAAATCCAAAATTCGAATGAAAATTATACGCTAACGCCGAACTAAACTTTTGGAGAAAGTGAGTAGAACCCTTTATTTGTTATAAAGTTTTATAATATTATAACATTCCAAGTATGCCTAAAAAACAAACCACAGTTGATTTTCGTTCGGAAAAAGAAAGTTTAGCTAATTAGTCTTTATTGATGATGGCGTTTTGACGTTTCTTTCTACATAAGAGTGAAAGTTTTTAAACGTACTTGATAGCTTTGAAGAGGATAATTTCACTAATGTTTTTCTTAGAAAATGAGTTATCTATGTTTTGATGACCTATGCAGCTACTGACGCATTTTAGTATGATTTATTTTTCAAAATATTTTAGCTTTAAAATTTTGACTTATCAGTAGAAAACACCACATACCTGACCAAATACTGTATATATATAATTCAAATCATTAGAAGTTTAACATTTTACGGGTTTGACTTCTGTTCAATAAGTGATAAACCATTTTAGTTCCAATCAAGTAAGAATTTAATATCAGATACAAAGCCCGTTTGAAGTCTGTTGGTAATTTGAAGTAAAATTTGATTAGATTTTTTAGGAATTAGAAGCTTCCAAACATGTTAAGATTAGATGTTCTTAATCGTATTATTTAATTGCAGTGTCTGAGAACTATAGCAGCAAGGACATGTTTTTTTTTTTTTTTTGCTACAATGTGTTAACCAGTTTTATGTTGTCCATTACATTGAAGAACAAGTTGCAAAACTGTTCAATATAACATTATTAAATATGGTAAATTAAAGGACCATAATACCTTCATTAAAGTATTTTTATCGACTTAACAAGTTAAAAGATCTTAAATATTTTTCTCTATCCATGTCTGTGATTGCTTTAAAATTAGCAGCGTTGCCCGAAAACGAAATGTTCAGGATTAAAAAAATAGAAATTCCTAGAATACGCGTATTGTATATATCCCCTATACCAACACTTTGATCTCCTGATTTTCCACATGTTAAATCAACCTCAGCAAGAGAGATTGAATCGCGATGTTCTCTGATGGTAGTTATCCCCGGCCTCATTGGCTAGATGACCATCAACGGTTCAATGCTCATTATTGGATCAGTATTGATTTAGATAGGTTAGAATCAGAGACATAACATAGAGTGGACTGCGCATTAATAGTAAAGCAGCTTAGGGATGGAAAACCAAAACCGGTTTTCAAAAAACCGGTGGTCCCGGTTTTGACTGAAAACCGTTTTTTTTTATGAGGCCCTTTGGAACCGAAAACCGGTTTTTTAGGAAAAAACCGATGGAAAATGGAAAACCGGTTTTTTCTGGAAAACCGCCATCCCTTGCAGATTAGCATTATGTCCTAAACATCATAAATCGCCAAGAGGGGAAAGGTTGCTACATATGGCAACTTAACGCTACCGTTTCGTTACGAACTATTTCAAATTGTCGCCAGACCTGAATATCAGCTAGCAAACCGAAGTGGAGACTACCATCAATACCCAAGTCACGTGGGTTTCTACCAATCACGGCAGCTTGAATTTTTTTTTAATGTTTTTGCAGACGATTTTTTGAGCATTGTTGGTATTTTTCTCTTTTGGCTTTTATAATAAATATTTAATTACATTCTTTTAATCTCTGAGCATGAATCGTGAATGTTGTACTCTTAATTCAGTAACGTTTGTGCAAGATGCCAAATGCTTGTGAATTCCATTCCTTATTGTAAAGAGGGGTATAATAAAAGGATTAGTCATACTTTCACGGGTAAAATTTATTTAGTTCTGCATACTTTTAGTAATTGTGTGTTCTTCATAAACTATAATTTCTATCGAGAGAATTTATTCTAAAAGCTCTTTTATACTGAAGAATCATATCCATGATTAAATCAACGTTGTTAGAACTCTAATTATAATAAATATTTTGGGCCAAGTCAATTAAATTAATGGTCTGAACATTAGACAGCTTAGAAGTAGAATATTTTTTTTTACAATTTGGTCAAAACGAAACCTGTTTTTGCAATCGTGTTTGAGTTATTTATATTTAAAAAGTAGAACATTTGCTGAATTTAGAATATATTGATGTGTTTTAGAAAGTTGATTTATTCCAGGTGAAATAAAGGAAGAAGCAATATTTCAAAAAAAAAAAGATTTTTTTTTAAAATCGGACCGTTAGAACGAAAGTTATAGAGACGGCAGAAAATGTTCACCATGTCAATTACCAACTTATATTACAGCAACACTCTACATAAACCTACTAATGTACTTTTAAATTAATTTTTAATAAAGAGTCCACATTCAATTGTTCAAGTACTAATCTTAAATAGACTCACAAAATCAAAGAAATAATCTGATATATATTAAGAGGATCTTAAAATACTAGCGATTCATCCTTGCTCCTTTCCAAGCTTCTTTATCATAACATTAGATTGTCGGCCTCTGTGTTCAGGTCGTTGTGGAAAAACTCGCCAAATGGTAAACTCGCCATAGATGCGAGCCAAACGCGACACAGTCATGTGACTGTGTAAGTTAGATGTTTAGGACACTTTAGGTTTGCCAATGAGCAGTCCACTCTATGTTATGTCTCTGGTTAGAATGGACCTTTCTGGCTAGTCTATTTATCGCCTCTAAGGAGCTTTACACAAGCTAATTCCAACTAGTAATTTAGAACCACGGGCAAGTGACGACGACGATACCTGAGCTGTCTGCCGACCGGATTTAGAGCGACATCGTACGCTATTACCGTGAGGACCAAGATTTAACAAGCCCGTTATTGTTCTGATATGTGTTGTTGGATCAAGTATTGATCTTACATATGGCAAGGTTGAAGCATTATCGACTTGACAAGTCAGAAAATACTAAATGTCCTAAAATTTTTGTTTGTGAGACAGTTAAACTTAGCGATGTTGTAATGTCCAAGTAAGAACGAATCGGTCCCCGGATGGCCTAGTGTGTTTGATCACAGCCCATTACGCTAGCAGTCTGATCACTGAACCGGGGAGGTGTTTCTATTCCCTCCTTTGCCCTGTGTGTACCTTTTTCTCTCTGCGTCCGTAAAAATTCTGTATATGTCTGTCTAACTTGACTAGTTTATGAGCGGGTCTCTAATCAATCACAAAAGCCGGAAAATACCTGTACCAAACTTCCTACCAACCTAAACTCGAAATATTGAAAGGATATTGCTTAATTTGGTTCTGTTAAAATAACTTCGCACTAGAGCTACACGAAGGATAATGGGAAAAAAGGCCAAGTCCTACACCGCGTATAATATGACCTAACTACCACCACCACCAGACCAACTAATGCTTACCCTCGATACAGGATCCTCGCTCATAGAAATACCTCCCTTGGGCCGTGGCCTGCGGCTCGGTCAGGTGCGAGTGCGAGTCGTCTGGGCTGAGCCGACACAGGTTCGAAACCGGGTCGAACTCGAACGAGCGGCACGTGAAGTCGGCGTGGGTGACGCAGGCCAGCTCGCAGCCCTCACGCGTGACGGAGGACGCTTCGTGAACGTGAAAGTGACCGCCTTGCACGCCGCTCTGCTGGTGGAACATGCAGCGCGAGGGCTCTGCAAGAGATACATAAAAAAGCGTTTCAGGGAATAACTAGGCTTGCATAGCGGTTTTTTAAAATGGTTTTTAATTTATGTAATTCTAATTTGCTTTGAGTTTGCCTCATTTTAAATGATTCGAGTTTTTTTATTTGTTAAGTTTTCAATTTAATTTTTAAAAATATTGTATTATTTTAGTGTTAGTTTTCATTTTTTTTTATAACTGCTATTTTATGTTTTTAATATTATTTTAACAATATTTTTTAGAATTTTTTGATATTTATTTGGTAAAACATTTGCTATTTATTTCATTATTTCTGTAAAATAATTAAAATATTTATGACTGTTTTACTTTTAACTATTTGTTGCCCGCATATTATTCCTTTTTATTTGTTTCTTGTTTAAGCATTTGTGTCATTTAATGTTAAGAAATTTTTTATAATTTTAATTGTTCAAAACCAGGAGGTATCCTAAAACTTTATTTAATTTGATTTTCAGTATAAAATGGAATTTTTAGTTTGGTAAACATTATCATTACTTTAAGTTTTCCAACTAGTCCTTTAAGTCCTTAAACTTTAAGTTTCCAACTAAACCTCCAGGAATAAAAATCACAATAGAATAAAAATCATAGCCGTGTTTTGAAATATTCCGACTTCCGAATAACATCGTAATAAAAAATAATAAAATATTTACTGTGATTGCCAAAGAATGCTTACTTTTCTTCTGTAGACTGATAAATTCCCTAAACAACTAATCGTTGTTATTTATAATTTTACTTATGGGTAACGTTAGTTAAAATCTATTTAATGTATATTTAATTATAAAGATAATCTACTATAAAAGTGAGTAAAAGGAATGCAAGAAATAAATAAAAAATCTTCAACAGTTAAAAAGTATAAGTTCACTTAAGCAGAAAATAAGTTAAATTTTACACAATATTTTGATATATCCTTATGATCACCCTAAGTCTATTTTTATATAGTACAAATAAATTTCGTGTAAAGAAACCCAACTGAAATAAAAGTGCCGCAGCAAAATTTTTTATTCAATGCCAACCATTAACTTTTAAAACAAATATTTGCAACTGTTCAATGTTGCAAATGTTTAATTGTTAATTAACACATTGAAGTTCATAAGATACAAGTAATGTTATGTTGGATGAATGTTTCTTAGATATTATAATAGTAATTGAAACACATAGTTGTACAAAACATAATACTTACTTTAAAAAAAATTGTAAATCCAAAATAAATTAAAAGTAACCTACTACTTTTTCTTCACTAATGGAGTTATAAAAGCAGTTTTCAAAAGACAAACCCACACTTAATACATCATCATTAAAGCAGAATTTAAGATTTAAATATTTTTTAGGAAAACTTTACCCAAATAAAGATAAAATAAACATATTATGAATAAGTTAAATGATGGATTGAACTTTGAAAGTTAAGTACTTGAAAACAAACCAACGCATTATGCATTATGTGGTTAGTTAAGAGTAGGCTATACACTCGTAATTGTCATGCATACGGACACGATTTTTTTTTTATTGCATGGCTTTTGGGAAAAAATAATCTTATTTTCAAGAAATTGCGATTGCATGTCATTGTTCGTATATCTGATTAAGACATAAAAGAATTAAACTTTCGAATAATAAAAGCGTGACATTCAAGACTATTCAAACAAATATCTCAATTTCATTTTTTAAGCTTAACTTACACGACTATAAATAATAAAAAAAACTATGAATATGCAAAATGATGGATTAAGCTTAGAAAATCCGCATTACAACATGAAAAGGCTGTTTGACCTGCAACGCTGATTGAGCGTTCACACGGGCAGACTGAAGCGATATGACATGTCGCAAGTAATAAGAGAACAGTATGGTATATCTCATTCATCAATGTCAAAATTCTTCCAGGAGTCAATTGAAGCGCAAATGTAAAAAACAAGTTGAGTCCACAGAATAATTTCCGAACAGGATTCTTCTTTCGATAAATGTATTAAGAAATAAAAGCAGAGGGAAATTTCTCAATTTGGATGACCCCTTTTTATGTTTACTATTTGATTCGGGAATTAGTTTAAAGCCCCTGAATAACTTGTTTGAAGAAAGAGAAAAAGAAGCAGGATTTTGGTCTGACTTCGCCGGTACACTGGCGCAATGGTTAGTGTACTAGCCTTTGGAGCTGCTAGGCTCGGGTTCGATTCCCGGTAAAGGCATGGAAGTTTTTGTTTGTCAATAAATGTTGTTATTTGTCTATCTGTTTGTGGTGTCCTTCTTTGTGTGTCTTTTGTGACTGTCTCTTCTGGCGTGCGGTGTAATGGGCTAACGCCCTTCCCTTCTAGTGCACTTTTTCTATTTCCAAACAAAATTTAGGTTAGATTTTTTAAGAATTAAATTCATATAAATAACTTAAATTTTATAAAAAATAGTTGGTTTTACAAAAATATTTTAATTTTTATAAGTTAAAGTTTTTTAAAGCACTTAAGCAACTTTCACAAACCATTAAAACAGTTTCAAAAACTATGATTGTTTCATTGACATTCGTTGGATTAGAAATAATGAGAAAAATAAATGCAAAACAGACTAATTTTGCAAAAATTATAGAATAGTTAATTTAAAAAAAATTTAAAAATGTATGAGAATTGCCGATAAAAGAATTCTCATGTTTCTTATTTATAATAAAACTAAATTCTTCAGCAAAAGTTACTCTTAACATCTACTTCTATCTATGTAAAATTTCCCAGAATAAAAAAAATAACCTTTAGTCCCCTAAACGAAATATCCTAAATAAATATTACCCTATCTTCAAGTATATAATGGAGTTTTTCTCCTATCTGATTTTTTTCAGACGATGCAGCCTTAGATTTCAAACATTTTGATATCATTTCTAAGAAGAGGGTAAGTTTTTTTTTATCCTCCCGATCATTTTATTTATGTTACATTTCCAGAACGGAGCACCCCCATGTTTTTACGACGACTTTTCTTGGATTTTTTTATTCAGTTTATCTAGATGGAAGAGTTGTGTGATATCTCCCAGCATTTAAATAAAGCGAAACTTTTATGGGCGCTCTCTTGAATGTGTGTGTATGTTCAAGTATACATACATATCCTTTGCATGGTTTGATAAAAATTTAACTCTCATTTTTTAGTAAAACATAGCTTAAAATAGTAAGTTTAGATTTAAGATTTAAAATAGTTATTTTAGTAAACTATAGTTAAAATATAGTTGTAAATCTACAGTAAGGTCCAATAGTGACAGAAAAGCTTAATGGTCAATAATAACAAATTTTAGCCACATGCATATTATGAAATTCGATATTCGAATTTTGAATCTAATTGAATGTATACTACTTTTTATATAAATGTAAAGGAAAAAAGTTTCAAGAAATAGCTCTTTATACTCAATGCAAGTTTAAAATTTCGAATATAAGAATTGATTATAAGAATTGTTGAATATAAGAATTTTTGTTTAAGAAATATTGCCAAATAATCTTAAGGCGCGTTTCAAGTTCTGACAAAGCAGCTTTTCAACCTCAACTTTAAACTTTCGCTTTCCCACCTCAACATAAAAAATACGAGGGCACTTATAGCTTATCTTATTTTTTTTTATGTAACACCGCATTTTAAAAATATAGAAGAAAACTTATAGAAAAAAATGTATATGTAGAAGAAAACTTATAATAAAATCAAATTTTAATGTTAATGCTGTTACGTGAGCATTTCGTGTATAAATCTCATCTACTTTATTCATTTGCTTATACAATAAAATACGTTCTATCGTATTATTCCCATAGGGTCAGTTAACACCAGTTTTATGATGCAACATATGGAGTTACACAATGCAACATAATTTGCGGTACGACCTCTTTCGACTTTTTACTCTAGTAAACGCTAGTTACACTCTTGCCAAACAATCTTCGCGCTATAAATACAAACGCGGTATTCCTCAACAAAATGCACACATATTTCTCGGATCTATGTTTGCTCTAGCAAAGCGCGAAGGTGGAAGTTTTAGAGCGAGAGGAGTTTTATTTATTTTGAGGAGACGGAAAAGTGATGCTGCCGAATGTTTTTGTAGTTTTTGTTTGGGAAGAAGTTACTTTGATTTGGGTGGAAGGGTTGGAAGTGGACTAACATGGGTTTCACCTAATGTCGTGAAAAAAGAAGTTTGTGTTAACGTAAAAGTTCAACGAAGATCACTGAGGAGGAAAAGTTGTGTTTTGGTGTTTGCTTTGACGAGTGAAACGTAATAAACTTTGCTTAGAAACATTGAATTGTATGTGCCACAACTCGACATCTCAAATATTTTGATTGCGAAAGATTCCACTTTGAATTAAGGTTTTAAGCCGAGATAGGAAGGGTTGCCAACCTAAGGCGCTTGGCGAGAAGAGGGCATTGTAGGTCTAGTTCGATTATGAAAAATGTCACACACTAGAACTAAATCACAATAGAACAACAATCAGTTATCGGCGATAGAGGAATGTTGTTGTCGATCTACCCTTCAATTGATAATCTGTTTCTAAACCTTAAAGAAACATGCTCCCATAAAAGCAATGAATCGCCAAAGAAAGTAACTCTTGCCTAAAACCAAAGCCTTCCTTACCTTTTTTCGAAGTGGACTGTTACACATTAAAAATATTTTAAATGTTAAGTTGTGACAGCCAGACTACAGTTGAAATGCTTTTGGTTGTAAGTGTTTTATTTAATTGAAATCTGTATATTTTACAACACTGTGAAAAAATGTGTAACGTTACCATGATTTCTACCAACTTTGGAGTAATCTTAGTAAACTCGAAACATCTGATGTACTTTACGCACCACAGCTGTTTAATCTGTTTAAATTTTAACGAAGCCCAACTGCATGTTTATTCAACAAATAAATTGGTTGGCAAAGAGTATCCGGCAAAACAACGTTCTTGTTATCAAAGTATATAATCTTGTTATCAAAGAATTTATTAATGTTATGTTTTTTGTGTGAGTAAAACATAATTTGAAAAAAAATAACTTTTCTTATTCTTACCCCCAAAAATAGAGTTTTTATGCATTTAGAAGTAATCTAAATTCTAAGGTTTTGTGTGATTATCATAATCACTGAACAACGAGCATGCCAAAGTTACTAAAGGAAATAATGGTGCTATCTGATACATTATTGAATTATAACTTGGCCAAGCTATATTTAAATATTGACTGTTATTACATCTAAAAATAAGAGGAACGTACTAATTGAAGATTCGTCTAGTAATATAAATCATAAATATTGCATTTGCACCACCCTTTATACCCAATAACGAAATGCATATCGTAAAGAATACTAAAACCTAACACACATTCACATATAAATTATTCAAAAAACTCTCCCAAATAAGTTTGGAACCTAAACTTTTTCCACAAAAATATTCCAAAATAATTCCACTCGTGTTTTTCGCGTTTTATGCATAAAAACTGTTTGAATAAAGTTAACGAAATCCATAAATATGGAGGAATACATTAGAAAGAATATTCTACGCTCTATACTTAAAACTTTTACTGAAAATACTCTCGAAAATTACTCGACGTGTCAGAATATTAATGGAAAGGTATCCATCACGATTTTGAAAATAATTTCTAGTTATAAACAGGGATTGATCACTTTTGCTGTAAATCAAACTAGGCAAAATACCAGTACCGAATTTTCTACATCTTGAAATAGTTGAAATAACCAAAGTGTGTGCTTTTTTTAAAGTTGGGACTATGTTAGACGTCTGTAGAGATTGCGAAGCAAACTTGTATCAAAAGATATTAACTAATATTATTAAGGGTCATAAGTTATTATACTACCTATAAGGGTTTAGTTACTTACATAAAAATAATACTTCTATTTAAAGTCAAATTAAAAGCATGAAGCGTGTTGAAGTTAAACCAAATTCTCAGATTTTTTTTTACAGTGACGTATGAATTTTGTTTGGTAATTAATATATCAAGTATTTTTTACAAATTAAAATTACATTTTTATATACATATTTTTAAAAAATCATCATTCAAAAACGGAGCATCAAAATATACCTAAAATTTCATTCAGTTTACATTTACATTTAAGGGATTTGTCCTAAATGTAATAAAATCAAAAACATATTAATTTATCTTTTTATTATAAAGCGTTCGTAATGCTGTACTTATTCAATAAAAAATGAACAATACAACGAAAACATTACTCAATCACACTGCTTATTTCAAACCCATTCCCAAATCTACGAAAAAAATAAATTTAAATTTAAAAAGAGCATTACAATTAATTTTTGTAAAGTTCAAAACTTGGTTTTATAAAACTTTATTCCATTTATCCAATAAACATAAAGAAAAATTTGTAAATATAGCGCTATTTTTCACAAGGAGACGTAATTCCCCATGGCCCTCTGTTTTTAAAATGGATGCCTGCAAATCTAATTTAAACACGAACTCCTTAAAAGTGTGGCCATCGTTTTATGGCCTTCAGATGAGATTTATAGGGTAAAATCTGTCGCATGAGATGAGATTCTACCGAAGGTAATATTTCAATATTCGGTAGGTAGATTTTTCTTTTACTTACTGCCATCGCTCAACCTTTTTTTTCGCAGGTGAGAAACTGAAGATTTAAGGAGTTATAGAGGTGGGAAAAATCTATTTGGAGGAGGCGGTAAGGTGATTTTTCTTTCTCAATTTCCCAGTAACTTATTTTGTGGACGAGTTAGCTGTCAAACCCTAAATTATTAGTCTAATTTAGGGAGTTTGTCGTAGGTTATTGGCAGTTGTTATTCATATACTTGCATTTAAATATAAAGATAATTTTGGAAAATTTAATTCTAGGTAGTTCTGTTTCAGTGTGGTAAGTCAGTTCAATTAAGTCAGTTGTGGTTAGGTTCAGTTCAGTAAGTGGTTTTGATATGATTAAAAATAATGAGTTTAAAGTTAATAAAATTTCTATTTTATATGGTATAACTAAATTTTCTAGCAAACTAATTAGTGAGTAAGTATTGTGAAAGAAAATCAAGTTGAGTTAAAGCAGTAAAAGAAATAAACATTAAAAAAAATGTTTTTAAAGTTATATTTATAATTTCAAAACGTAACTTAGTTGTTCTTCAAGCCTACTGTGAAAAATTGTGTACCGTTGCCAGTAAAACCAATGTCATCCACATTTATCCAGGGTTATGGAGTAAAGCTCCACCACACAATAAAAATAGGCTTACGCACTTAAAACAAAAGAGTGAAATCCACTCTTGTAGAAGAAGTGCATTTTCAACACTGGAAAGGAGTGAATATTAACTCAGACAGAGTTGAAATAACTCGTTGGGAGTGATCCTGTTGGAGGTTTAACACACAAAGGATCCTATCCTTTAGGGGAAGTGCATTTTCGACACTGGATGACTGGAAATTAACTCAGACTGAGTTAAAATCGCTAATTTGATTTAAGAGTGTATGAGCCTTAAGCGTACTCCTATTTGTGTACATATACTGCATAAATTTAGTTTTATATTACTACATAAATCTAAAAGCATTTTTTCTGTAAACTGTATAACAGAGTAACGTTACATCATATTTTGCGGGTTATGGAGTAAATCTACAGGTTTTCATAGTTATGGAGTAAAGCTACTCTACACAATAAAAATAAGCTTTTGAGCGTCAAGCGTACTCCTATTTGTGTACACTTACTACATAAATTTAGTGTTATATTACTTCATTAATCCAAAAGCAGTTATACTGCAATCCGTACTACAGAGTAACGTTACATCATATTTTGCAGTTTTGGATTTATTGAGAAAAAACGGTTAGTTGAAATTAAATTTTAACTCAGATAAATCTATACAGTTAAAATTTACGTGATGTTATATTAGAGACTGAAATCGTTAATTGACTTTGTCTTACGCTAGAATTTAGGATTTGCGGCTAGTTGCTCTGCATATTTATGAATTCTAAATTTTGGTGACAGGTCATTTCAATTACTTTATCCAAACGATTTATTTATTTAGGAAACAAATTGCCACAAAAATATTCGGTGTCAATTTAATTGAACAGTGAGGAAACGGGCAAAATTTATAAAAAAAAACAATATATAAACTGTTTCGTATTCAAGTTGGCTCACACAATTTTTTTTACTATGAGTATTTTTTTATTTTTAAGAAGTTTTATCTATTTATTCATTAACTAATTTTTAGATAGTTTCACCTGCATGTAACTAGTTGCGTCAACAATTCTTCATAAAAAATTTAATAGTGATGTAAATTAGTTTAATACTTAGAAAAAAAAAAGAAAACTCTAATGCTCTAAAATTATAAAAAAATATGGTGACTCAAAAACAGCTACATTTAATAAAAAAAAAGTAATTTTCCAAAAATTTAACTTTAATAAACTTGAAGTTAGTTAAAAACTTGTCCAAGACCACATATTTAAAGAAATATTTTCCGCTGTCACTCATAATTTCTAATTTCAGATCACTGTGGTAAGACCGAACAATTTTTAATGACGCTCCTAGAATAAAAGAAGTCACTAGAAAATAAATATGAAAGAAGTTTAACAAAAAACCCAAGCAATTTGCATTTTCATTAAAGCCCGTAACTCCTCATATTTTAGAGGCGGTAGAAGTTTTTTTCCATCTCACCAAAATTCGACATTTTATTAATGTGTATTTTTAATTTTGAATATTTTTTGTAGGAAATTTGTTTTTGAAAGTACCCGCCCTCATTTTACAAGAAATCTGGAACTAATTTCCCTACTAAATCGATTAAAAAGAGTTACTTTTTTTATTATTTGCATTATAATATACAGCATGCAGTTAGTTCAATTTAACTACTGCCGTGGAAAAAAATATAAACGTATGCAAAAACCGAGAGTTGGTTTAATTACGAAACTAAATGAAGCACAAAAACGAAACAGAATCCATTAAGGATTAATTTTTAATTCGGATGCCTAGTAATAATGGATAATTTTCTCCCCTTCCACACCATTCTTAATAATTTAGTCTTCGAAAGCAAATTAGTATAAAAAATATTCTCAACAAGCAATTATTTCCACACCTCCCTTGCTCTAACATGGTAATTATCAAATCACTTTTATAAAAACGCAGTTTAAGTTCATTTAGCACTACGCTGTAATTTACCGGCATCCATACTTGTTCGAATAACTAGCTGGTGTAATAGGAATAAATATGAAGCTTTAAGGTAATAATGGGCAAGTTCCTCTGAACCCCCAATGGATAATTAAAAACTGGTGGAAAACGTGTCTAATGTTCAGTTTTGGGTGAATGCTTTTTAAAATATTCGTTAATTTAGTTTTTACCATTTCGGGTCATTCCAATGGCTTTTGGGAAAATTGGAATTCCATGTTAATTGCATCATATCTCGATCATTGACTTTTATAATTACTTTTGCGATAATCTCTATGTGGATTAAAACTACGGAATTTTGATTATGTATTTATTAAATAGATAAAATAACACTTGAGCACTCGATGAAAATAGGAAAGTTTTAGATAAATAGCACGTTGTTAGTCATTGATAAACTTAATATTTGAATGCATAAATTATTAAATTACTTCAGTTAAGGTATCAATAGTTTATTTCATTAAAAAAATATCTGGTTAGCACAATAATATCAATATTATTTTAATGTACCTAATATTAAATTATTTGAAAAGAAAAGGTACGAATGTGGAAACCCAGTTCGCTTGATTGAAATTTAAAAACCTACACATAGCTATTTTTACGTATCTTTTTTAAACGTTAGATTGGGGACTGTAATTAAAAAATTTCAAACAATAGGTGCTCAATGCATAAATATCGGAATTGGTAAGTTTACAACTGTTTTTTGATATTTCAAAAGGTGAGGATGATGTGAAAACATCCTATAATGACACTAAATCAATGTGAAGTGTAAACATATAATGTTATCCCTTCCAGAATACGGAACATTTAGCTTTTTTTCTTCGTCCTATTCATCCCTTACAGTCGAATGGATCTTACATTGTAGAATATTTCTTGCAAATGTTTGAGTTTTATTTATATACGGTGAACCAACTATTTCAATCTACGGTTTAAGCCCGATATATTTACATGCAATCTCAAAAAGAAACACGTAGCGTTGCCATAGCATATACACATATGTACGATGGATGCATGGTAAAGGGCAATGTTTTACATTGGTCTCATCTGCATAATTCTCTCACTTATGCATAATTCCCGCAAGACCCGCACTGTTACTCAAACTGGATATTACAACCTAAGAAAAAAGTTAACTTTTGATAGATTGCTTTTTAACAATACTTTTCATATTACCCTTTATTTAATGTCATGAAACAAATTACTATTCCTCCATATATAAGCTATCTAACAGGTATTATTACCTCTTTACGAAAAATTTCATATAAGATTTTGTAAATATGTTATTTTAATTAAATCGTTAAAGAGTCCAACTATGATGACCCATGAAGTAAAAATTTTTTAAACGAAATAATTCTCTCAATTTGAGTTGCATTTCACTGAAATCCGAGTAGTATTTTTTCACCCATCACCCCTACAGTAAGTTGTAAATATAATTAGCAAAGTCGAATGTCATATGCTGGCACCAGTCACATAAGGATGTATATTGTAATTACCAATGGAGATTAAACGAAACAAAATTATGTACACCTTTTTTGTGAAATGAATATGGGTAATAAGCAATCGGCAATTACTTATAAATCTAATAAAACTGGTAGTTTATTTTATCACACAGCAAAAATTTAATATGAACTGTTAACTGACAATTTTAAGTTTAACCACTCAATTGACAACAACCAATTGATAAAACTGAGAGAGAACTCAGTACACTGAAAACTTTCCCCCTATAAATTAATTAATCACATTTCCAGAGGGCTGTTTTTCCGCGTACTCAGCACGGATCCATTAATTACATGACCAGACAAGGCCAGTTCATTCATCAGATCCGAGAGGTGTGTTTCGATAACCTTCCGGTCTGGAGCCATCACAAACCCCAGAAACCATTAGAAAGCATTTACATTAATCGGAGATCCGCCTCTTGTTCGTGGGACAACCATGCAGACTCGTTTAGGGTTGTAAAGAGAAAAAAAAGCGGGCAATTATCTGAAATAAATCACCAAGAATGTTGGATCACCTTGTGAAGGACGTTCTGTGAACCCTTTTAGCTTTTTATAGGTGGTGGATGGCAGCTTTTCTGATGACTTGTTTGATTATTGTATCTTTTTATTTTGAGTACATTTTTGAATAGTTTGGGTCAGAGTTGCACCGGAATCATGGAACTTTATAGCTGACACCACTATTTGGAGCGTTGATTCACCATCTTTGAGGTGTATCAAATCTATGGTTGTACCACAAAATTAGTAAATTCACTCTACAAATAGTGGCAGAAGCTAGAAGTAGGCTAGTTTCAGGATTCTGGTGCAATCTTGAGCAAAGTTGTTTAACCATGTATATCTAAATTTTCGTAAAGGATGTTTTTTTTTTAATTTTCGAGTTGGGGATCTACTGTGAAAACTTTCAACTTTAAGCATGCATAATAATAAATGCTACTCACGTATGGGAGAAAAATAAATGTTTCGTTTTATTTTCAGAAACTGCCTTTACTCGAATAGGCATAATTTAAAAATATTTTTACTGAGGAACGTTCATATATTTTTGCTATGAAAAATTCTATTTAAAATGCTCACTACTTTGTTGTGTAATCTCAGATGGATTTCTAGTCGAACGCTAGAAACATAAGAGTTTTAGCACATTAAGTACAGATTGCATGAGTGTCATGCATACTACTCAATATAACTCTTTATTAATTGAATCTGATAATTATACAAATTTGTCCAGTTTTAAGTTATTATTCTCATGAAGTATGCTCACTGAAAATACTCTCCTCTCTATTGATAACTTTCATTAAATGGTTTATATTCAGATACTGCTATTAAAAAAACTGCTACTGGTGCTGCTTAAAATGTTTTTGTTAATGACTGTAAATTTAATAAATTTATTTATGTTTGAAAAACTATCTGCACACAAGTGTGTATATTGTTAAAAAAATGTATTTATCATATTCTTCAAAGTTCATTTATAGTTTTGTATATGTAGACATTGGATTATTCACCAGTATTCAGCAGTTAATTTATCACGAATTAGAAGTAGCTTTTTTATGAATAAAATAATATTATCATTTAAAGATTTATATAACCTGAGGCAAGTCTTTTAGCAAAGCGTAATAAACAATCGAATTCATCAGAGATCAGAAAAAGAAGACTAGAAAGTGTCTGCGCCATTTAACTTATCTTTTTTACTTTGCAGTGCTTGAAAATATTCCATTTCAAAATTTAGACATTTATCATCATATATTAAAAAAGCATTTCTATTCAGATTAAATTAAGTATAAAGTGAATTCACTAACTTTAAAATGGTATGAATTAAAAAAAATTACAATTCATTTAAAATGAAATGGTGAGTGCATCTCTTTTTCAAGTGTAACTCAAAATACATCATTTTCCAACGATTACATTAAAAAAAAAACACTTGGGCATTTATATTAATTCAAAACAATGTGACTTAAAAGAGAAAGAGCTTTAGAAAAAGTTCAAAGTTAGTGAAGCCAACGTGAAGAACAAATTTCACACAAAACGCAAAATGCAAACATTCTTACGCATTCCAAGAATAGAAAACTAAATTTCAAGAATTCCAAAGGGGAGGAGAAGTAATTACATTAATTCCAAAACAAAAAAAAAATGACATAAGAAGTGCTTTTAGAAACGTAATTATATTTTTCTAAAATATTTTCCAAGGTTTTTTTTTTCATAAGTTTAGAAAATGGAATGTTTAAATACGACGCTCATTTAAGTAAAATAGTTTCAAAGTATGGTACCAAGTTAACTCAAGGTTTCAAACATATTTTTATTTTTGTTGATAAGCTTAAGGGATCATAACAACATATAAGATTTTGGAATTCCATATAAGATGCTTGTGAGTTAATTTAACAAAAACGGTAGTTATTAGAAGATTTTGGATTTTTAGAGTTTTCGTTCGATGCTCTAGATATTGAATTCAGATTTGTTGAGATTTTTTTAAAATCTGTTACATCATTTTAGTAATTCTTTTATGGGCATTTATTTAATATCTCTAACTAAAACATGCTTATTTTGCTTATTTACAATGCTTATTTTTACCTGTTTTAAAACTTTCTCATGCGCACTTCATTTGTTTTGCATAAAAAAATTAGACTAAGTGTTACATAGATACTTTCCAATTAAAATTGTACTTTAAATAGTAATGCACTTACAGATTTGAACCTCATTACATTTTCACTAAAACTATTTTTTTTAATTATGCGCAATCATTTTGACTTTTCAAACTTTAAAAATCTGAATACATTTTTAAAGAAGTATTCTGCGTGGTTTTTGCATTTACCAGAATTTGGATTCTTTTTACTAGTTACTGCATAAAGGAGAACTAATTGTTAATTACGTAAAAAATTATAAACGATACATGTTTTTGCATTTACCTTTTACAATCATTCTTCTAATACGGCACATGACTTAAGAGAAAAAAATCCGATTGTATAAAGAATATTTCAATAAATGCACCAGATAACATAATAATACGTTCAAATTAAATGAACAAACCCTCAAAGCAAACAAAGTAATGAAAAATTAAAGAATATATTAAATCCCGAAACGAAAGTTTGAAAAATTATGTCAAAACTAAGTCAATAAAACCCATAATTTTGAATTACTGAAGAAAAAAGCTAGATCGTAAGTTTCTACAATTAATTTAAAGCTAAAAAAAGTCAGTTCATTAAAATCGCACACCGCAGAAACCTTAAAATTAAGCCCCCCACGTATCTGGCATCATAAAGCAGACAGGGATTACTTCTTAAATATGTTGGCAACACTCACAAGACTGCAATTAAGATGGTGGCAATTACTTTTACGGATTTTAATTTCAAGCAGTGGAATCAAATAGCTTGCAGCGAATACTAGCTGAATCATAGATTTGGGGGTATTTTTGTTGCTATATTAAATGCATATGAGGTTTTGATTTTCCTTTTCTTGTTTTTATTCGTTTTGTTACTGAAATAATTCGATATTTGAGTTAGTATTTTCGTAAGACTAACTTTGCATTTTTTAATTAAAAATAATGCTCCAATAACTAGATTCGTTCAACAATGAAATGAAATGTTAATTACGATTTAAGGCTCCATAGCTGATGATAGGGAAATTGGTTTTTGATATTTTCTTTTGACAGAATCTTGCTTTAGAAAGGAGCTACATGAATAATGAAAAGCGTTATTTTAGTTGAAAAAAAAACACTTTTTATTTATTTTTTTACTGAAATGTATGGTGCTAAAGATTTTCGATAATGAAATAAACCGTAAACTTTTTAAATAACAAGGATTTTATAAAAGTATCATTCAAAGTATTTTTTTTATCTTCTTGTTATATTCTATATAAATAAGTAGTGTATATAAATATATATAATCTATACAAATAGTATTATAATTCAAAAAATATAATTCAAAAAGTGTTAAAAACCTAACAAATATTTGTACGCACGCCGAGAAAGTAGTTTTGGGTTTGAGCTCTTACGCCACATATACTAATACTTTTAAATCTCTAAGAGTCAATCAATGAAGACTCAACTTAAATGTTTATTTTTAATAAAGAGTAGAAAATTGTTTTCTTTGATTTTTTTAACGAACTGGCACTCTCGCAATATCAGAGGTAAGTAATTTCTTATTAAATATTCAATGAGAAAAAATCCCCATGTTCAGTCACATGTTGCGGGTCAACCTTTCCTATAGACAAATGTTTGTTTAAAAAAATGTGTATTTATCCAGTGTTATTCGTTTAGGGGTTCTGTGTTTTGTTTTGATATCAATGTTTAAAAGCAGGGCAATAGAAATATCCAAATACAATATATTCACAACCTCCGTAAATTTTTAAAGGACGAAATGGTCTTTAAAACTTTTCATTAGCAAAATAAAAAAAAATGTAGTAGAACTTTAAACTCTGCGCTACATTGTGAAAACAGTCCTTTGAATTTAAAATGTGTTAAAGCCAATCAACTCTGACTGTTGTTTAGCTCTCAACTGAAAATTCAAAACTATGATATACTTAGTTCAAGAATAATTACCGACTGATTTACCAGTAACTGATACTTATCTTGGACCAGTACGAGCCCAAATATCATATCAGACGTTATCAAAATAAGTTTTTTCTATTTAATTTAATAAAAGCATAACACAAACGACACATAACACCAAAACCCACCTGTTATGCACTGGTTTTCCAGATACTCCACTTGGTGAAGAGACCTCCTGAACGCCTCAGGTGCTGTCCGTCTGTCGTGCCTGCTCAGGACGCACGTCTTGTTGAGTCGGTCGTACCGGGCGGACCGACAGACAAAACTGTCCTCGACGCTGCATTTCTCGAGACAGATATCCCTGCTCTCTATGTTTGCCAGGGGTTTGTCATCGTAGCCGAAGAGTTGGACGCCTGGGATGCGGTCAAAGGCCCACTGTCTGTGGCACGGTTTGCCTAAAAGGGAATGAAATTATAAGTAGTTGGTTTGAATTAGCCGGCCCACCGGCGCAGTGGTTAGTGCTCTATCCCTTCACTCTCAGAAATAACACTTTCATTTTTGACGATTCATGAATCCTCAAGCCTCATTTCGTTAAT
Organism: Hylyphantes graminicola; assembly: GCA_023701765.1. Classification (NCBI taxonomy): domain Eukaryota; kingdom Metazoa; phylum Arthropoda; class Arachnida; order Araneae; family Linyphiidae; genus Hylyphantes; species Hylyphantes graminicola. Next base: position 40,890,208 of record CM043113.1, on the reverse strand, counting down.
TTTGAGGATTGGTTCGTCAAACTATCACGTGACTTTTGAGTAAACGCGAATCCTCACTTTTACGATCGTGATTTGACGATTCTGTATCTTGATTTTGAGGAAACTGAATCTCATTGGTTGTACTCACATGCTCAAAAGTGACGAAATATTTCCTTAGATAAGGCGACATTCAAATCCTCATAAAAATGACGATTCAAATTTCCTCACTTTGAGGAAACGAAAACTCGGAGCATTCGCCAGTAAACGAATAGTCAAAATTAAGGAAAATTTCGTCGTTTTTGAGCATTCATTTTTAGGAGTGTTGGAGCTGCTGGGTTCGGGTTCGAATCCCGGTAAAGGCAGGATGTTTGTGCTTGTCGAAAAATGTTGTAATTTGTCTATGTGTTTGTGTCGTCCTTCTTTGTGTGTCTCTTGTGACTGTCTCTTCTGGCGTGCTAATGGGCTATAAAGCCTACACTCTCCCTTCTAGAGGGTGCAATCACTGTCATTTGTCATTTTGTTTTAAATTAAATTATATAGTTGACAGAAATTCAGTATTTCATTAAACGATATTTGTATTTCAATAAATGATGTGTGTATTTCATTAAACGGTATTTATATTTCATTAAGTGATATTTGTATTTCATTAATCCTATCATTATATCTATCCTATTGATGATATTTGGATCAGTCATTGGATATATATAGTTTAATAATAATGATTTTTTCTTTAATCCTATCATTATCTCTATAATATCAAATGATATTTGAATCTTATTGAATTATATTTCCATTATTTTACGCTGTTTGTGGAAAAGTTTGCCGAAGAAGGAATGAAATTATAAATGATTGTGTTATAAATTAAATTAAATTTATATTTAACCTAAAATACTTATTGTTTATCAAATGATATTTGTCTTTAAATGATAATTGTATTTCATTAAATTATATTTGTATTTCATTAAATAATATTTGTATTTCATTAAATTATATTTGTATTTCATTAAATAATATTTGTATTTCATTAAATTATATTTGTATTTCATTAAATAATACTTGTATTTCATTAAATTATATATGGATATCATTAAATTATATTTGTATTTCATTAAATAATATTTGTATTTCATTAAATTATATTTGTATATCATTAAATTATATTTGTATTTCATTAAATTATATTTGTATTTCATTAAATTATATTTGTATTTCATAATAATGTGTTTTACTTCATTAAATCTTGTTCGTGTTTCATTTAATTGTATCGGCATTTCAGTAAAAATGAATTTTACTTTCAGGGTTTCTTTTTGTCTAAGAGTAAAAAAACTATGTTCTGGGAGGAGTAATCTAAGACTAAAAAATCTGAATCATCCTTGAATTCTTAACATTCAAAATCATTTTGCATCAATTGTGCAATTTAAATTTTCATAAACAAAATGTTTATAAAACAGGTATTTAGATCAAACTTACATAGATTGCATTAGAGGAAAATGTATTATGTAGGCTACTCTAAAAAAAACATCCAATGCGTTTACAAAGATTGTTATAAGTGAACAAAGAAAATAATATCTGATTGTGAATACTAATTTAGATTAAATCTGAAGAATAAAGTTTTTCATTAAAATTCTTTGAAGTAATTGGAAATTTTTTATACAGATGTTTTAAATGTACTTAAAAGCTTTAGGGTATAATAAAATTGTTAGAATTCTTCTTTTAGGCAATACTTATAAACTCCTTATCCCAGAATTCAGTCATATAAATAAATATTACTAACATAGAGAAAAACAAAAATTGATTTCCTTTATTGCTACTTCTCTCTGAATGATCAATTTTTTTACTAGTGTATCTTTATCTATTGATTTTCATAAGCCATTTATCTATTTTATAAAAAAAACTAAGAAACCTAGTTCCACTCCATCGAAAACGATTTTTACTGGTTGTCTTTATTTCCAAAAATAAGTTTCGATCTTGAATCGTGATTCTTTTCTTATCAAATGTCGGAAAATTGTTGTCGAACTCATGTTGAAGCAACCGAATTTATTTTTCTATTCTCAAGACACATTAAACACTTTTGAAGAAAAAAATGAAAAACTTGGTTGTAGTTTTCTGGTATTTCAATTTAAATTTTGTTTAACCAAAGTATGCTGCGTGATATTTAAATATTTAAATCATTTTATATAAATATATTTATTTATTTTTAATAAGAAATTGGAAATTTGGTTTCATTCTAGATTATGCCGTTTTGAAGGAATTTTTCAGTGGGCTTGTAGAAAAAAAATTGTTGCAAAACCTTTTTAATTCTTATTCAGTTAAGTCTTTGTAGGAAAACGTAAAACTTTTTCTCAGTAATTCAAGAACTTATATTTTAAAAGCGCAAGGTAACAAATTAAGCATAACACGTTGGTCACGCCCTTTTATTCGAAAAAAACTGTATGTTTAAAAAGTTGGTGGTTCATATTTGACTGTGAAATTTAAAATTACAAGCAAGGCTTTACTAAGCATATAAAATATGCTAAAAATACGAGCATAGGATATGAAGATATTTTAATTTGTTTCATATGTTTGATATTTTTGTTATTTGAGTATATTTGTCGCTCTCGTCTTGTAATGGTTATAGCTCTGAACTGTAGAGCTGTGATCTGGGTTCGAATCCCGGGTAAGGCTTGGTTGTAAATTGTACTTATCTCAGTCTAATAATTGAGTGGAAATCGGTTAGGGTGTGAAATAACAATAAGTATTTACTTAAAAATATTACTCCTTAAATATCTAGCATTAAATATTCTTTCTGTTCCAAAATATTAATTTAAAACAAAGATTTCTATAGTAAGGAACTACTATAGTACCCTACTATAGATTTAAAATGAACGTTTTACATCGCACTACGCGAGAAAACATTATGCACCCCCCCCCCCACTTAGCGTTAAATAAATTAGTCCCCCCCCCCAGAAGTAATTATTCAATTCTTAAAACTATCTACAAAACCCTTATTTTGCTGAACTATAACAAAATTACAAAACATAAACCAACATAATATTACACATCCAAAACCCATAACATCTCACAACTAACCAAATCTTCACCACTAAACAACATATTACCCAACCAAAACAAAATCTCCAATGCAAAACCCAGAAAACAAAAAACGTATTCTCCCTTTAAAAAAAAAGATGGAATAAAGCAATAAAAAGAACGCACAGAATCTCTTTCGGATATTTGCCGGCCAAATCCTCCTTTTTTGTCCAATTCTAGGAGGACACGGTAAACAACACGACGGCAGAGTGAAAGTAAATATTCCATCACGAAAGAGGATGGGGAAGGTGGCAGAAGGCTCGAAGACTGTCGTGGAGAGGACACTTGTGCTTTCATACTTTTTCCCTTCTTGGGCAAGATTTCACGCTTTCCTTCATTTTGTGTGAGGTTGGTCCTTATTATTTGTTTTCAGGATGAAAGATGCTATGGTTTTGGGAATGGTGGAATGTTAAGAGAAATTGTAAAGTTAAATTATTTATTTAGAGAGTGTTTTTTTGTTTTTTTTTATTTAAAATGTTGTTCTATATAAAATATTTTGGGTGAACGGATATTTGCCGGCCAAATCCTTCTTTTTTGTCCAATTCTAGGAGGACACGGTAAACAACACGACGGTAGAGTGAAAGTAAATATTCCATCACGAAAGAGGAAGGGGAAGGTGGCGGAAGGCTCGAAGACTGTCTTGGAGAGGGGACACTTGTGCTTTCATACTTTTCCCCTTCTTGGGCAAGATTTCACGCTTTCCTTCATTTTGTGTGAGGTTGGTCCTTATTTTTTTTTCAGGAAGAAAGATGCTATGGTTTTGGGAATGGTGGAATGGTTAAGAGAAATTGTAAAGTTAAATTATTTATTTAGAGAGGGTTTTTTGTTTTTTGTACTTTAAATGTTGTTCTATTTAAAATATTTTGGGTGAACTTGCATAGTTTTGTAGCATGGCGTTTTACAAAATTTTTGCTTACTTATTTGAAAACTAGCAGTATGGTCCCGCCTTGCTAGGAACCCGTTAACATCGCATTGCTTCCTTTTAGAGGCATGCTTAGCTTACTTGTGAAATTACACTCAATATCTAAAGAACGCACAGAATCTCTTTCGGATATTTGCCGGTCAAATCCTTCTCTTTTTTTTGTCCAATTCTAGGATGACACGGTAAACAACACGACGCACAGTGTGTCAAGATACCAAATTAGCTGGCATTAATTCACTGGAGTGATTTATAAAAATTTTAATGGTTGTATTTAATGTAAAATAGTTCATTATTAATAAATAAGTACACTTTAAAGATATTTTTAGTAATTATTTTGTTTAAAATAAGAATTCTTACTTTTTTAACCAGTTTTCTATGAGACGCATCGTTGTAAAATGCGAAAGAGTTTTAAAAAATAGCTTGATTCACTATCCGGGCCATTTGTACACTTTTTGAGATGTTCTGATAAAAAAAACGATATTTTCGTATAGGTTATACAAAGATTATCTCTCATTCAATTATATAATTCCATTACTTTTAAAACAAGTTCTTTTGAACGTAATTCTGCGATAAAAGATGCAATACATCAATCTTGAGACTCGCTTAAGAAGCAAAACATTAATTAAAAACCCTCAAGAAGTTACATTATTCTTTCATTCCAACATTATGAAGACATATATACATTACATATATATCATATAAGTTGAAAGATAGCCAGCTATACTAATTTTATAATAATCAATTTTAAAAAATCACTATAGATTTCCCTCTAGATCCAAGCTTTTTGGAGATTGGTGAGACAGTTTCTGAGGCATCGTCACAACTCTACTTTATACGCTTCTTGCGAACAAAAATCAAGTTGCTTGACGTTTTCTAGATAATATATTTTATAATTAAACATATTTTACCAGAATTTTCACAAAAGAAATTTCCAGTTTAATGTCTTTCAAACAAAAAGCTATTTTTATGCGTTTTTTTTTTAATTTTTGGAGCTATATAAAAAAGTGAATAAATCAAAATGGCGCAAACATGCGCAACATATTCTTGTTGGACATCAATATATGAAGTATGCACTACAAGTTCCTGAAAAAATCGCCGCGGGGAAGTGCGGGGAAGTTTACTTTTACACTAAGAGAAAATAAATTAATAAGAAAAACAATTTAATTTTCTTAGCTACAATTAGAACTTTTTTTTAACATAATTTTAACTTATATAAACTTTAGAAAAACAGTTTATATTATCAATATCATACCTGAGGGTTCAGGATCCATCTTTTTTAAAAATTTAGAAAGACTATTTTTATCGCAAAACAAGCTGAAAAAGTAGAGACCAATTTGCGAAAATACTTCACGTGATTAAAATTCAACACAAAATGCTTTGTTCGTGGTGGCGTGGGAGAGGGGGAAAGCACTCAAACCGATAATAAGTCATAACACCAGGTGCCCCGAACTATATTGTTTATATTTATAAAGTATTCGCAGCTGAATGCTTCATTTCATTTTTTGATTTTTTGCCAGCTAAATCGTGATTCTGGCACACTGTGCGACGGCAGAGTGAAAGTAAATATTCCTTCGCGAAAGAGGTTGGGGAAGGCTCGAAGACTGTCTTGGAGAGGGGACACTTGTGCTTTCATACTTTTTCCCTTCTTGGGCAAGATTTCACGCTTTCCTTCATTTTGTGTGAGGTTGGTCCTTATTATTTTTTTTTTCAGAAAGAAGGATGCTATGGTTTTTGGAATATTAAGTGAAATTATTTATTTAGAGATGGTTTTTTGTTTTTTGCGCTTTAAATGTTGTTCTATATAAAATATTTTGGATAATATTGTATAGTTTTGTAGCATGGCATTGTATAGTATATATTGTATAGTTTTGTAGCATTTTTGAAAATGTGTAATCGATTCCGGCTGCCTATTCCTATCCTCCTTTACGGAGATTTAACACAGCCAATTACGCTTCGTAATTTAGAACCCTGATAGATATTTTCTTTAAGGAATCCAAAGATTTGTTCATTGTTCAAGCCGAATTAGTTTAATACGCATAATATATACAGATTGCAAATTTTGAATGGTATTTAATACATTTATATAATTTTCACTACTATTTAGTAGAATAGAAATTTATTAAACTAAATGGTTAAACCTATAAAGTTAATCCTGTTCTCGTAATTTTCGATAATTAAAACTTCAATTTTGTAATTTTATGATATTTAAGCAATGGGTATTAAATCAAATTCATTGTACTGGCATTTAATCCTCCGTCTGCACAATAGTTAAGTAAATATGTTTTCGACTAAGAAATGAAAAAACATACCTTTATGTACTTATAAAGATACGCATTGAGCTTATAATCCGATTAAATGAGTCACACACACACACATGGTACTTAGAAAAATGTCGGTGTATCCTATTTTTAACATGACAACGGTATACGATGAAACACACCTGGGAATCATAATGTTCATAAAAGCTTAAAATTTTGTGTTATATCAACAGCTCCCATATATTCTTTACTGTTTCCCTTTAAAATATAAAACGTTGAAAAACCTTTTTAAGTATACCAATTTAAACATATTTTCTTTCTTTTACTGCAAAAAATATTTTATACGCATCGCGTACTTTAAATGGGCAACATTAATTTTTTTTAGCTTTTTTAGTATTTATAATATTGGAAGTAAACATTTTTAAAAGTTTATCTATTAGAGTTTTGTCTATCATTATCCTTTTTAAGTACTTAAAATTGCAACATTTTTTTTTCACGTGGTCGAAAAAACTATTCATAATATTATTATTAGAAAATAGCTAATCCACTTTAAATCACATAGATAAAAAGTTAAAATGTGCAGGCTAGCTTTGCAGTTAACATATTCATGCTATTTTTAATGGTGAGACAGAGGTATTTTGCTCTCGACTCAACTATAATATGAAAGGATCGTATTGGGAAAAAAAAATATTCCAGCATTAATAGACACGTGTAATTGGGAAAGGTTGCACGTTAAATCTTTTATGGTCCAAATTTCTCATTTTATAAGGTTGCATTGGGTGCTAGCTCAGATGTAGGCTTTGTCAGTTGACCGCAGTTTTAAATCACAAGGTGGAATTATTATTATTATAAACTGTGTGATAATTTTTGGGCCAAAAAATGCATTAGTTACGTTCTCCAAATTGCCGTCTTTAATTTGTAGATCTTGTTGACAACAACGCAATTTACCTTATTAAAGAAATTAAAAAGTAGCTACAGCCATGTGTATGTTAATTGAAATTTTTGTCTCAACAACTTAAGTTAACTTTTACTGACAAAACAAATAATATAAATTTTAAGATTAGGTTGTTGTACTGTCGAAATAGAACAACACACACTTAGTTTTGTACTTTCTGAAGACACTTGGCAAATGCTTCCTTTCCCAGGACCGATATGTCATTTAAAAGACCTCTAACCTAATAACATTCTGCTGTATTTCACCGATTTATTGATTAGAAGATATTTAAATTGCACAATAGTTAAATAATTGTGCCAAATTTTGTTGACAAAATACAAGGCCGAATTATTTGCATTTTAACAGAAGAAAGTACTCCATTACATATTGACTTTACAAATGTAAGCAAAAAATTGCAAGTTTGATATTTTGAAGCAAAGTCCTTTAGAAGTAAAGCATTCCAGAAACTACATCAAATTTATATCTACCAAGAAAATTTCTGACAAGCTTCTAACCAGGAAATATTTTTACCATTCTTTAAAGATTGAATCGCAAGTTATATACTATATCTACCATAAATTATATTTCGGTTTTTAGGATTCGTATTGTGACTTTTCTTTGCAAGATACTCCTGAACAAGCATACAATAAGAAAATTGTAAACCCATCAACGGAGAAACCTTTCAAACTAAACAAATCAATTTTATGAAAGCATTATTTTTATCATTAAGTCATCACAGATACTGGAAGATACAGAAAATAGCTTCAATATTCTATGAGTAACCCATATGTTTTTAGTATATATTTATTCAAATTCATAAGCATAAAAGGAAAAAAACTATCATCGAATGAAATCACAATTTGTATTATCGTTCAAAAGAGTTACATTTTCTTGAATTAAGGCACTATTCAAAATAACAAACCTAATTTTTGGAAACCAACAAAAACACAATGGTTCTTTTTCCTATTAAAAACCGCCATTTTCTCCAGACAAAGCACACGAATCTCAATACCCGAGAAGACGTCAAAGGACAAAGAAGTGGAAGAAAATGTGATAAGTGTGTGATCAGTTTATTGACAAAAGACAAACCCCAAGTCCATTTAGTTCCATTACAGACAACTCAAACATAAACAGAGTTTCTCGGAAAACGAGAAGATAAACACGGGACAGGAGCCAGTTTTCCTGTTTCTGGATCGGGAAAGAATCCTGTCTTCGGGGCACGCTTTTCCCCTTTGGCTTTTCTGGAAGATTTTGGAGGCCTTCCAAAGGTGCAGAAGAAAAGGATTGCGTGACAGCTCGGAGATTCAGTTAAGAGGGACCGGCGTTTTTTTTTTTTTAACAGACTCTTGATTTTTACTTGGATTTACACAATATGCTAAGCTCTGGTTCTTTATTCATTACTTAATTGGGTTTATTACGTGGCCTTTTTTGAACATTTGTTATGTACTTTGTTAAGGTGATAATGTAATTGTCTTATTAGTGAAACGTCATTCATAATTTAATATTGTGGTTCATGAACGAATATTGACTTTGGAATACATACGTATGTTGTCAGGGATAGTGAAATGTTTATTATTTTTACATTTGTTTGGGGTAAAATATTTTGCTGAACATTTTTAATTAAACAGTAATACGTAGCACTTTTTAACGTCAGAAATGCTTATGAATAACTCAGATTTTACAATTTATTGTTCCAATGTGTCCTTTTGTTGCATCAATAAAACATATCAATATATATCCCCTATTTCGTTTCGTTTAATGGTGATTTTTAACTGACGGTACTTTGTTAAATATTATAAGATATTTAGTACTAACTTATAAGGTGCCGTCTTTTATTTTAAGATTTACCATAAACTGTAAAGTTTATCATCAGTAACTAAACATAAAATCTAAGCCTTACCTCCCAAGCATATCTTCCTGTGATAGCTCCATGCACTACTATGCTCCAGAGGACCAGTCAAAGCCAAGTTTCTTGAGCCCCCTTTCAACAATACACATTTCTGGTCATCATGGTCCATGAAGTAACCTTCGCACTGGTAACTTTCTAAGCATTGCTTGTAGCACTCGGTCGGAGCAGTCTTGGACAAGAACTCGAGCAGCCCGAAACTCTCAAGATCACCGTTTGGTAACCTTAGTCCTGGTGTCCTCTCGAAGGTCACACGGCCTGTAGTGCAGTTGCCTGTTTCTGAAAAAACTGGAAAAAAGAGAGTTTCAGTATTAGTATAGAAAAGAGGTTCGGTTTCAATAGAAAAATTTGCGATTCGATCGGGGCAGATAGCAGTTTGTTTGTGGGGGGGGGGATTTTTCAACGTAACTGTGGTGTCACTGTAGGCGTGTCCGTTTTAGTTTATATGAATCAGCTGCTGTAAGTTTATTTTGATAATATAAGACTACGATTGGCCCGTCCGTGGCCGAGTGGTTAGAACATCAGCTTCGAGATTCAACCTTTTCAGGAATGCGGGGGTTCGAATTCCTCGTACTGTCAGTCATCCTATCTGTGCTGGGAATATCAGTAAAAATCAACAATTCCTCACGGATGGGCCCGAGTACACTGGCACAGACGTGCTCGTTGAATCTGTGGAGTCCAAAGTCCCGATGGCGTTAGCGTACGATGTCGCTCAAAGTTCTGTTGGATGCCCGTTCAGGTGTCGACCTCGTCACTTGACCAGGGTTCTAAATTACGAGGCGTTATTGGCTGCATTAAAGCTCCTAAAGGAGGCTAGAAATAAGCTGCCGGAAACGAGTACATTACCCTCTACCATTCTATAGTCATTACTGACGTGGGCAGGTTTAGTTTAGTTTGAATTATCGTCGCATTAGAGTTACACGAGGGATATTGGCGACGGGCGTTATATTTTAGAACCACACCGTAGGCAGGTAAACTGCAGTAACCAAACCAATTAATTGGGTCATTTTAGCTTAGAAATAATCAGTCAATTTCAATATGCTTCCTTAAATATTAGAGTTATTGAATTCTTGCAATAAGGATTCAAGCCGCTGTTATCGTTATTGCAGTTTAAATGCCTGCGGCAGATTTGTCAATAATCCTATCATGTTTCAAATTATAATATCTCTAGAACAATTTTCATGTGTTCACCAATTTTATGGTCGAAATGCCGTAGCTTCAAAATTATTACCTTCAGCTTGTAAGTGAAGTGAATGTATGATTAGAAAATTTAAGTAAACATGTAGGGTTTTTTTTTTTTGGAATACGATTTGCCTGCGGTCATGCCCTCAAGCAACTTCTCTACCACTACTATTACGATTTGCCTGCTATTTGAAACTAGAAATGAACAGTCGGAAAACGTACCACTTAACCTAGCCTGCCATTTTTACGTGAAAATTTTTGCAGCCTGTGTGTAATAAATTAATTATTTTTGTCGATAACTATCTTTTTGGTGGTTTAATAGACACTACAGAAAAACTGTATCACTAACAACTTTGTGACTGAAAATTTGAACGGAAACAGTTTTAACAAGCAGGAAAGCAGTTATAACTGATGGTAAGTTTTTTATTATCTATGTAATATAAAATTGTATGACGCCAAGTTATTGATATGAATATATGCGTGACACGTTTTTTATGTTATATGTACTACAATTTGTTTTATATTTTCAAATAATGAACAAGTATTAAAACTATAAGACACGAATGAGAGAACACGTAGGTTCTTAAAAAGTGAAAGTTAAGAGTACTTATTAAGTCAATATAAACGTAAGATGTTTAATGTAAGGTATACTTATGATTGATCTTATAACCATTTAACATAGCTACACTTAGCTATATAGAATTCCCCATTATATTTCCATCTAATAAAAATACTTGTATAAGGCTGGTTGCACCAAGTGCTTACATTGTGGTTAAAAGCTTATGGTCTGAAGAATTCGCTAGTGTAGAATTCTGAATTTAACTAGGCGAAACGTATTTTGCTTGGTTGAACTTTTTGGTAAGATTAGCAGACATTTGCAAGCAGCACCAGCAAGAAAATCAAGATCCCACCCAGCTCCTTTTCGGAACATCCAGTTACCCACATTTCCGCAAAATAATGAGGGTCAGAAGGAACTCGTGTTCAGGAGCCCAAACAACCACAGAATAAGCAAAAGAATCGTCTGCGTTTCCGGATTCGATATCTTATTCTTTTTCTGCTTTTTTTTTATTCCAGGGAAGGGTTTGGTAGGACGGACGCGGCGTTGAGGATTCAATTAGAAAGTTAATCTATTCCTTCCAGAAGTTCCGAATCCGATTCTTCTTCTGGCTACCCCCCTTTTTTTTTTTAGTTTATTCTGTTTTGTTTCCTTTGTCTTTCCCCTTCACGCCAGAAGTCCAGATTTCTACCTGCACCTTTAATCAGGGGATCTCCATGAGATAACTTCTTTAAATCTGGGAGAGCTGAGTGTAGTTCTGCTCTCTTGCGCTCAAATGAGAGAGTGAAGTAAGATCTCCAATTACTGCGGTAGTGAAATGCAATTTTGCCTGACTTTGTGGCTTTGTTCATTATTTTTTTAATTAAATCCTCTCCGTAGCAAAGAACTGGGATTTTCGTTATGAATAATTAAATCTTGTTGAGTAATATATAAAAGTCTGAAAATGTTTATCGTACTATACTTGGAAAAACGACCCAACATACAGATTTACTCTGTGTTAAAATTGGTAAAATACGCAAAGGTTTTAGATAAATGCATTGGTCTAATTTTTTTAAAGTAATCGGAACATCATGTCCGGCTTATTTGATTGGTCCAAAGCACATGAGTAAGCATTTTTTTTTACTTTTAAAACTTGAAAATCAAATAAAACGCCAACTTCTTTCAAATATAACAGCAATTTTGACCAGTATTTTGCATTAGATAGACAATTTATAGAGTTTACTTAGCATTCATACAAGCGTTATTTCAACGTACAGTAAGGAAATTAATTAGTAATGATTTTTTATAAACCGTAAAAAATGTTTGAAGTTTATATAGCATGAAAAACCAAATATTATTCTCGTATGTTTTCAATATACTCGAACTTTTTTTACAAACAATTTCTATGAACTATATTCTAATAACATGTACAGTTTCATCATTGCTCAAAATAGTTGCGAATGTATTTTAGTAATATTTTCGAAGAATTTTTCGCTACATGCACTTATGGAAATACTTTGTACATTTTGTGTGTGTGTTCCGTTTTTGTTTGGTAAAATAATTTATTCTGGCAAAGTTTAAAAGGGGCAGTAAAAGAAAAAAAAGTGCAGTCAGTTTAACTTTAAACGCTTGTTTGTTTTTCAATACTATTTCATGTAAATCTATAGCAAAGATATTTTAGATTTTCAAATCGTTTTTTTTTTACTTGATGCTTTCATTCATGACACGTTTAAACATTTCTTAAAATTGATATTAGTTGGATGGGCTACATTTTAAATCCTGCAAAAAATAAGCTCAAAAATCAAATTGTAAGTGCTTTTTATATCTAATATTTCTAATAATGTATCGGAAAAATTACTCGGGTCTACCAAAATAACCAATTAACCCTTTTTCTTAACAATTTACCAAACAAAAGGCTGTCCCAGAGCAATCCCAATATTCCAAGACCCAACTGGGATTTCTAACACAATAAAAATCCTATCTAGGACAAAATCCAGACACCTTTCCAGGGGCAGACAAAACCACCAAAAGTTACCTGAACCCCCCGAAAGTTCCGCCCCCCTTAATCTGGAAACCTGGGCTTTCTCTCATTTGATCAGAGTCGTTTCTTTTTCTCCAGGATAACGGTAGTACGCTCCCCTTCTCCTTTTCCCAAATTCAATCAGGAGCATTAGGAAAAGGTGACGCTAGTGAGGAAGGCCTACGTCTTTTCTTTTGTCTTTAGCAATCACGTATCAGGCGCATGGCTTAGACGTTGGTTCTACTATGGGGTGAAATATTTATTATATACTTGTGCCAAGATTGTCAAAAGGTCAGTAAGATTCCTTCGGTTATAGGGTCCTCCCACTTTTGTTCCCATAAAAAAAATAGTTTTCCTTTAAGCTGATCAGCAGATATTAAATGTTATTTCTTTCTTTTTAATTTATTTTTTGATCTTCTACTAAGTTCTCAGTTTCAGAGCTGTCTTCAGAAAAACCATTAATGGTAAACTGCATCAAAAAGTTATCGAAAATATATTTATTGAGCTATCGATAGTGGAATCATTCCAGCTCGTGATTTGCCAAATTGAAAGCTGCTGAAGCCACTCACTATCGATCTTTATTAATACATAAACTCCATAACCGGCAGTTTTGGAGTGTTGGCTAAAACCTCCTTTCCCTGATCAAAGAAAGTTGTCCAATAAATTTTTTGGGGCAATTTTGGTTTGCAGTGTATTCTCCAGAATATTGACCTTGGTTCACCAAGGTCAATATTCTGGAGAATATTGACCACTCACTCTGATTGTTATACTCTGATTGTCTTCACTCTGATTGTTATATCACCAAGGTTGTCACCACTCTGTCGACATAAGTAAAACCACAATCTAGGGATTTCACCCGAAGAGTGTTATACCAGTATCTTTGTGGTTCAAAATTTTATTTTTAGTACATTCAGAATTGTTCACTTTTAAGACCATAACTAGCAATTTCACAAAAGAATTTGGGTCATGTTCAATGAAGTCTCTGTTCTATAGTCATTGTCCACAAAGACAGTATTTACGGGGACTGATTGGTTGGTATTGGTGCATTAATCTAAAAAACAACCTGCCAGCTGTGTTTTGTCAGGCAGGAACTGTGGTAGAACTACGACAAACGAAAGCAATTTATAAAAACGGAAATTTTAACTCGAAACGAGAATAAAGGACGAAAATTGGGCTTTTTCTAGAGATTCATTCAAAATTCGTATTCACTTTAGCAAAAAAAAAATAATAATAACTAACTAAAATCAACGCCAAATCAACAATGATGCTACTAAATTCAATAGTAAGACTGGCTTTCATTCCTTCATCAGTCCCCTCAAGGCGTTGCCTGATAGTTTGTTTTACACATTCTAGGGCGGGTTTTTATGGACCTAAAGGAAAAGCCATGATGGGTTGGGTAATGCGTACCTTTAGTTTGAGACCTGTGGCCGTCGGTGCCGTGCAGATATCTTTTACTGGGCGTTTATGGCTGGCGGGTTTTATTACGGGGGTGGTGGAGGTTATCAAAAGAGAAAGGAATGTATACTTCAAGAGTGATTTTCTTTGACGGAATCAGAACTTAATTCCCGTTTATTTGAGTAGTAAAGATGAAGATGCGATATTTGATATCTTATTTCTAAAATGTATGAATGTATTGAGCTAATAGAGGAAAAGTGGCGCTTTTAATGTAAAAAAGGCAAAGCACAAAAGCGTTAGTTTCAGCATATGGTATGATATGTGATATAAAGGACATAACAACAAGATATGTGGTTTTCGTGTATTATATAGAATTAAACATACTTTCCCAAAACTCAGAAGGGTATAGAGGAAAAGATTTTTTTATTTTGCATAATAAAGTTTAAACTTACCAGTTGGAGCAACAGCCAAAATACAACACGTTATTAGCAGACTTGTGAGCCATGAGTCAATCATTGTATTTCCTATAATAAAAATACATACATTTTAGTGATACAATTAAATATAAATTATTTTTCTTTCAAATATACGAACTACAAATGTTGTGAAAAGCCTCACGAAAAACTGCATCGATTGAAACATCATGCAAAGTTGAACATTCTTACTTTATACCTCAAAACATACAGGGTGTTTCAAAATTGACCGGAATAGGAATTGATGCAATTCCGAAATATTGAGCCGGCCCCTCCGAAAAAGTAGTAAAAAGCCAATTGATCACGCGTTTTGGTCGTGGTTACATACTTGAACTAGGGCAGCACGAGAATGTGTTGACGAAGGGATGCATTTGTTTTGAGTTTGGTTTGATTGAATCGACATATTGCCTAGTAATTTTACAATTTGCAGATTCTGTTACATCACCAGTTTCTAAAACTACTAAAAATGATTAGTAACTACGAAAATGAAATTTTTGTGTTTGGATTTCGATTTAAATCATTTGGTGTGTTTCAAATTCGAGCTGGATGTTTGAAAATTGGAAGGAGCTAAACGTTTTGCGATAGAAATGTACAGTTTGTCGAAATGTGCATGTGTTGGGACCAAATAGTTCTAAAGTAGGGTAGAGACTGAACCTACCAACCGCACCATCTACCAACACGGAGACAATTTAGGGTGTCATGTGGGGATCGATAGCCGAGTGGTTTGGATCGCAGGCCATAACGATAGCAGTCCTCGCGCTGTAATGAGTGCGGGTTCAATTCCCGCCTTTGCCCTGGGAGTACTTCCTTTCTCTGTCAGTAAAAAATCCTTCTGTGGCTGTCTTACTTGACGAAATCTTACAAGCGGGTCTCTGATCATGCACACACACCGGAATATACAGGGTGGTTATAAAATAACGCTCGCTATTCGGAGTGGTCTGTAGCTTGAATGAATAGTCCAAATGCTTCAAAATTTGAGACACTTACTAATCAAGAAGGGGGGGAAAAGAATGGAATCATAAAAAAGATAAGTAACTTAGAACCCTGGTCAAGAGACGAGTTTGTTTTTTATGATTATTCTTTTTTGTGATTATTTTTTAAGATTCTATCTTTTTTATGATTCCATTCTTTTTCCCCCCTTCTTGATTAGTAAGTGTCTCAAATTTTGAAGCATTTGGACTATTCATTCAAGCTACAGACCACTCCGAATAGCGAGCGTTATTTTATAACCACCCTGTATATGTGCATACCTACCCAGCATAAATAAGCAAAATACAATAATTGTTATGTATAGACTGATGGTCAACATCAAGTTTTTTTTAACAATAATGCAACAACCTATCAAAATGAACAGCCTCCTAAAAAAAAAAAATGAAAACTAGTTGAACCTGTAATTTTTATCAGATGTAAATTCAACCAAACCAAACTAAAAGTTCTACATTCTTGTGTAGCACAAGTGCAAGATTTCATGCACGACCGAAAGGGCGGCCAATTAGTTAGCCGTTTTTCATTGGCGGGGGCCGGGTAAATATTTAGGAATTGCGTCCTATACAATTCCGGTCAATTTTGGAACACCCTGTAAATCAATTCTTAATAAACTGAAGAGCGCAAAAAAAAAAAACAATTTCAATGTGTTGTAAAACTCATTTATACGGTCTTTTGATTTATTTTTCTTTCGCAAAACCACTCAGTTACAATAAATCGTTTGGCGCTAATCGATATTTGAAAGATACTAACTTTCACGTTATTAGCTGAAAGAAACGACAACTCACATTACCCTAAATTAACAAAGACGTCATAAAAGTTAAAAATGTCTCTAATAATGCGGGTTAATAATGCAGGAAGCAGAAAATCTTCTTACGCCGCCCTTTTACATATCCGTATAGCAAAGTACGAGCTAAAATATCGTTCTAATTTGTCTCGCTTAATAAACATGGCGCCGAATCGTTCGTTGCCATATTCCGCAGAATATTTTTTGAAAAATAATGTCCCCCATTCTAGCCGGTGGTTAATAATCCGCGAAAAATTACTGGCGGATTAATATCGTCGAAGAATCGAGCGGCAATAAGACAAAAACACGAGCTATGACACGACGAAATAATCTCTGGGCTGAATTTCGAAGGCGGCCATTAACGTTTTAGTGCTCTGGAACTAAGCCTCCGCGCGCTTTGGTATATTGAACCAAATGGCTTCTGGGCGCGTTATGATGGTGATTAAAAGTAAGCCCTGATTTATGTGCATTATTATGTACTGAGTGTTAGTGTAATTGAATAGAGAAAACGAACGGCATACATTGAAATGGCTTAATATGCTACATCATGGAAATTAAAAGAAATATGTATAATTATTCTGTTGCCTTGTTAAATAAATTATTAGATTAGTTTTCAGTTATTTTCTTTAAAAGAGCTCAAAGAATTTCTTAATCAACTTTATTGGACAACTTGTGGAAGAAAATAATATTACTAGTTCATATAATAAAAATAAATATGTGTAACTATTGCGTTAACTTATTAAATAAATTATTAATATTCACTTATTCTCATAAAAACAAAATCTCAAAACATTTATTTTTTATCTTTATTAGATAACTTACGAGAGGAAATAGTATTACTAGTTTACATAATAAAAATAAATTCTACAAATTTATTTGTAAAGTTTTGTCAAAATGAAAGATCATACCCATTTTTAGTTTCACTTTATCAATAAAAGTATTGTCTTATGGTTTAACTTTAGTTTTGAGTTTTAGAGATTAACTTTTAAATGTTAGCAACAACATTCTGAAATGATTGGGGAAATGGCATGCTCTACCTAATTCCTGTTATCCATCTTAAATTTTTAAGAACTTTATATTTTATTTCTTAAAAATTTACCTAATCAAGAATCGACTTTCTAAATGAACTTGGAGCATTGCATCTCAAGTAATGCGTTTGTAAAAGTTTTACTCCATGGCTGGGCTCCTAATGACTTTCGCTTTTCCAAATTTTGATAGAAAATTTCGTGTAAAAGGAAACTTAATTACATCGAGTCGAACATTATTGTTCCGGCAAAACACTAGTGTTAGAGTTCTGCAACTCCATTAGAATGTTCGATTTTTCTCTTTAGTTTATTGGATTATGAAGATATTTTCGGAATCATAAAACAACGGAAACAAATGTGAAATTAAAAATTATTTGAAACTTCTGGGGCACTTTGGGTTGGTATGTAAAGATGATAAACGGTGCCCCATTCTACTACATTGGGATCAAAACGCAATAATCCTCCCGCCTAATGCTATGCAGGATCTAGTGGGCATCATTATTTTAAAACACCGTGTATAGTAAAATAAAATGTTCCCACATATGCTAATTCATTGTTGTGCAAGGATCATATTTACTGTACGGTAACCCTTGGCGCAATTGTTTCGGATTTGGCAAAAAATAATTTTTTGTGGCAATGTCTGACTTCGACTGATGATTCGAATTCTTTGACTTCGCAACGATGACGTTTTCCGGCAAACCTATTTGCTCATTTCGTTGGGTTTTCGGCTGACTTTGGAAATTCTCCATGGATTCAGTAAATTTCTACAGTTGTACAAAGTGAGATAGCGCATGTGGGAACTTAAGTGACGATGTATTGTAAAATAAGATTTATAAGTGGATTTCTATTGAGCAACAAATTATTGCTAAAGTTGCTTCAACCTTAATTTTTTAAAAAATGAAAATTGTTGCTCTAGTGCGACGATAATTTCTTTATCAGAACTAAATACTTTTGACTTATTTGAAAGGGCTGCTGTTAGTTTTATTACTATCAGACCTTAGATCGTTCACACTGAACATTTACGGATGTCTGTTATAGAAAAGCATGGAAGTGGTACTCGAAATCACCAGACTTTAACCCTTTCAGTCCCAGTGATGCCATTTGGCATCATCATGTTTCTGATCATAATTTTAAACAAATAAGGCTGACATAATATTTTCTTATAGAAAAAGTGTGAAGAATAGAATGATGTGCTTTTTGTTTGCCTAAATGGCTATAGACGACTAGAAAAAAACATTCTAAAATAGTGTTGCCAAATTGTCATTGGGACTGAAATGGTTAAAAATGTCAACGAAACATTGAAACATTTAGTAGAGTTGGCTTAATACTTGACCCCCCCCCCCCCCATGTCAACTCTTTACAGAATAAGAAGGTCAGCGAATAAAAACGTTCTAGGCCCACGTAAAACTGGACTTTAGAGTGCTTGGACGAAACTAAAAAAATGTTTTTAGTATTGTAATTAAAATAACAAAAAGAAATTTTGATTACAGTTCAATCATTTTATGTTACAGTTTTTCCAAAATAACTTATAGATATGTAAATTGAATTTTTAAAACTTGCATTCCTATCCTCAGTAAAAACTTCAATGTCATTTTATTTTACATTTTTAGTGTTCGTTTATATCTTTTTCTTATTATTCTCCTCTAAAGAAGTTGCAAGCTCTGATGGTTTTTGTAGATTTTTAATGGGTTTCGCAAACAGAAAACCTTGAAGGTGGCTTTTTATGTTTTTTTTAGGTATCGATTCTACGTGGCCCCCGACCTGGTTGTTTTAATGGGAAAAGAATAGAATAGGAGTTTAGGGAGCAAAAAAATCAATTTAAAATTGAAGTATAATCCGATAAATCGGAATAAGATTGCAAAGATAAGAAAATCTTTTTCTTTAAAACGGCTTTTTGTAAAGGAAAATGGAGGGAATTAAAATAAATTTTTCTAAATGGAAGGCTTACGTCGATTCTTTCAAAAAAAATCAGTTCGAAAAGAATATAATACCGCTGTTAATTTTAGGACTATCGCTTCATTTTTAAGACTTTACTATAAGATATATTTTACAAACAAAAAACTGGGGATTATAATATCATATTCTGAAAGAATTACTCAATTTAATGCTAATTTAAAAGGTTACAGATACTTTGGATTTTTTTCAAAACCTTTTGATGTTCTCAAAAATGTCCTACGAACTTCATTAAGAAATGCTAAATGAAATTTTTTATACGATTGTGCATTCTAATACTTTAAATTTCAAATATCAAAAGTAAAATTTTTGTTAATTGCTTGAAAACAGACTGGAGGCTTGATTGTGAAATGCATATTTTATTCTATTAATATCATTTTACGTTGATTCAGCCTTTTTTTTCCCGAAAGATTAGGCATTAGTTGAAAAAATGGACGGAGAAGAAATAAACAAGACATGCTGCATTTGGATTTTTGTTACGTTGTTAATTAACAATATTTGAATTGTAGCGCTATACAAATTGAAATTATTTGAAAATTAACAGCGTTGATCGAAGTAATAAATGTTTTATAATAGAGTATACTAAATTGGAACAAATTGAGTGCCTTGCTATTTAAAAAAGTAAATATATATTTTTTTTACGTAGTGCATTATTTAGTATTGTACACCGAACACTGTGAAAAAAATCTGTAACCATTACAAAACATTTTTTTGTAAAAAACTTTTCCTAGAAAATTTCTAGTAAATAATTACTAAAAATAGTGCTGTAAAAACACATAATATATTTTTGTTAGCATTACATGTATATATCATGTAGATTTACAG